>CAJGYO010000016.1:68911415-69314889 GCA_904845875.1 Miscanthus lutarioriparius
TCGATCCTGGTATCTATTAGCAAATACAGTGTGAATGTGTCTACTCTGAACTCGAGGAATTTGGAAGCTCCTGACACCCGAGTGTTGGATGGTTAAAAAACACTCGAAGGCGGTGAGACGACAGAATCGAGTATTTCAAGTCCACGAAACACTTGATTCTCGTAACCGTAGGATCCGGATCAGATGAAGAAAGGAACTAGAAGACTAGGACTATATATTATACAGTGGGATTTGCTATATTTCAAGTGCCTGCAATATAGACTTTTCTTCGGGCGACGGTCATAGAACATTACGTGTATATTATGTGAATAAAAAAAAATACATCATAGAACATTATATGTACACTATGCGAACATCACCACACGTCGTCTGAACAGCAAATACAAATTCAGGCGACTATCGTATATACGTGAACATCGCAAAATACATCATAGAACATCACATGTATACACCTGAACATCGTAACATTCATTATAGAACATCGCCTGAACAACAGACACAAAATTCAGGCGACTGAAGTATAGGAAATGTGTTATGGAACTCAGGACATCAGGAAACAAGCTTTCACTTATTCTTTGAGTGCAGCGTTACCAATCTTGTTGGAATACAATCACATTGCATGGAATCTGTCCTTGCAACCTCTGGACATGATAATAGATGCAAGAACTGCCTTTGGTAACAGTATATTTAGAGAAATTTTTCTTACTGCTTGTTGGACCATCTGGCTAACTAGAAATTTAGTCATCTTCGACAATGGACAGGTTAGCATCAATCAGTGAAAGAGGCATTTCAAGGAGGAAATTGGCCTTGTTTGTGCAAGAGCCAAACCAGCAAGACAACTACAACTCAAGTAGTGGAGAGAGGGTGAGATGAGTATTAGGAAAGGAGAGATGGCATCCCCTGCGCTCTCCCTCTCCCCCTCCCCCTCCCCCTCCCCCTCGCCCTCTCCTTCCCACAGCCCGCCGCCCACCAATCCGGCACCGACGGCCACCCAACCCCCCCCCCTCTCGGCCCCAGGTAAGCCGGCAACCACCCTCTCCCCACACGCGCCACTCTTATTCCTCTGTGGCTCCCGTGGGCGATCCAAGGCCATGTGCTGGTCGGAGGATTCGGACCGCTACGACTCTGACTCCGACTACGACGCCGACCCAACCCCGCCCTCCTGCGCAGATGCCGTCCGTCGAGGCTCCCCAGTGCTGATGGCCTCCTCTCCGACGGCCAATCGCACCGAGGTTGAGCAGCCGGCGGAGCCTACGGTCACGGCGGAAGGGGAGGCGCGAGCTGGCCGGAAGAGACGTAGGCGCAGACGGAGGAACGGCCGGGCCTCCGACACCGGCGTGCAACCTAACGGTGGACAAGCTACGCTCGGGCTGGGTGGACCACCAGCGCTTGGGGAAGCACGGAGCAGCTGATGCACGCATCCCTGCCCATCAGCGACTTGGTGCGCGGATGCCACCTCGACGGCGGCGATGGCATTCGCCACCTGATGCGGAGGGCTGGAGGGAGGTGCTGCCTCCACGTGCGGATCCGCCGCCGAACTTCTGCACGGCCTCCAAAAGGGTACCACAATGGCGAGGCATTCCGGAGGCGCTCCGTGACCGCTGCCTCAACTGCCTGTCCTTCACCCACCGCATTGCCACATGCTGCTTGCCCATCCGCTGTCTCAATTGCCATGGACTCGAGCACCTGGCTAGAGATTGTCGGTGGCCACGCTCGTCAGGTCTTGGAGGGGACTGCGCGACCGAGCCGGCTTGCCATCGTTTCGTCAGAGCGCATAGGGGGGGTGGACAGCCTAGACACACCGCGGGGGTCGCAAGCGGGCGGCACCACGCCGCCATCCTCTCCGCCGCCCTACCAGGGCACCACCACACCGACGTCGACCAATACCCGCTTCCACCTGGCCATCTGGACCTCAGGCCAATGGAGGCGACCTGCATCATTCAGCGCAGCACTGCCGTCGATGAGGCCGATTCTCGCTAACGGCCATGGTAGCGGGCACTACCAGGGAGGTTGCTTCTGCCGACGCTGTCCGTGCAATCGCCGACGTTCATGGGGTCGAGGAGGGGACTTTCTCCATCGTCCCCTTCTTCCCTGAGAACTTCATCATCCACTGCCGCACTCATAAGACCCGGGATAGGATCCTCGACGTGTCCCCGGTGCCGGCGGCGGGAACTAACCTGGTGCTGCGACCATGGACGCGGTTGGCACAGGTGGATTTGGCAGAGCTGCTGTGCAAGGTGGCCCTCGAGCTGGAGGGCATCCCGGCGCACGCATGGAGTGAGGACACCGCATCCAAGATCCTTGCTTCCTCCTGCTAAATCCAGTCCATTGATCCGGCGACGGCGGGGAAGTCTGACCTATCCACCTTCAAGCTCACGGCATGGACTGCCAACCCCAGCGCCATCCCCAAGATCGTCTGGCTCCTCGTCGCCGAGAACGAGCCAGTGTGCGTCGTTGATGGGGCTGCCTTCCGCTTCGGGAACCTACCGCCGTACCTCAGGCGCAACGGAGTTCTACGTTACCGCGTCATCATCCACATCAGGAGCATGGCGCATTTTGACCCACGAGTTGCATCGCCTCCACAGTCGTCGCCGGAGTCTGACGACGGAGATAGCGGGCACAATGGCAACCTTGATCGCCACCACTTCCATCGGGGGACCGGGCCGCGCTTGTAGGGATTCAGGTGCGTCCACGGCCGTGTCAACGGCGACGCGGGCACCATAGATGCAGCCGGCGCGACGGCAGGCCAACACTCCAACCATGGCCACCAACTCAGGGGTGTCGTCAGCAAGCATCTGCTAATTCGGCCAGCGCAATTCCGACCTGCAAAAAGCAAAAGCAAAAGCAAAAGTGGGTGCCTGTTGTTACCTAGCTCCCGGAGCCGTCAGAGGGAACCATTGTTAGTACGGAGAAGAGGACAACATCGCCATCGCCCTCTGATCTCTGGGGCCCTTGCAGTTTGGATTTCGAATGTGATGCGTTGCACGGTAGGGACGCGGGAGGACAGCCGGCCTCGGATCCCATGATCCTGGAGGCGGGGCTGCCACGCACCACCGCGGCCACAACAGGACAAGAAGCAAAATCAATCACTGTGTTCGGCAGCCTGTATCTAGCTTATAAGCCTTGACTTATCAGCCAGTCAACAATGTTTTTCCTCTCATACCAAACCAGCCGGCAGTACTTTCAGTCGTAGCTTATAAGCCAATCCAGCCAAAACAAACAGGCTAAATGACGGTCCTCAAGTGGCCGCCAACCAGGATCTCCCATCGAGGAGGACAAGAACAACGACCGGATCGATAGAACAAATCTCCGGAGGTTCAGACGGGCTGTCTCGACTCTGGAACTGCAAGACCTACACCTACATGGACGGTGCTTCACCTGGTCTCTCATCCCTGGAGCAGACCATTGCAAGGTAGAGATCGTGCATATGGAAACTAAGTGAGGGTGATGCAAACACCACCTACTTCCACCTAATTGCACGCGGAAGGAAACGTCGGAACTTCATCCCCTCTCTGTCTGTCCAGGGCCACACCATAGCCGATCATGAAGGGATGGAACGAGCACTGTTTGATCATTTCAGTGGGGTATTTGGCACGGCACCTGCTCGTGGAACAACACTGAACTTCCAAGTGCTCGGGATTCAATAGCTTGACCTCAGTGACTTGGAACAAGACATTAGTGCTGAAGAAGTTTGGAGGGCAATTAAAGAACTGCCGAGCAATAGAGCACTGGGGCCTGACGGATTCACCGGTGCCTTCTACAAAACGGCATGGCCGGTGATTCAGGATGACGTAATGGCTGCGGTTCAGGCATTTGTGCAGGGCGACTGCCGCGGCTTGGAGAATCTAAACAAAGCACTGATCGTGCTCCTTCCAAATAAATCGGCGCATCCAATCCGGCTGACTTCCGGCCGATTACGATGATCCATAGACCTTCGCCAAGCTGATCTCCAAGATCTTAGCAATGCGACTCGCACCAAAACACAACGAGCTGATCGATAAAAATCAAAACGCTTTCATCCGATCCCGAACCATTCACGACAACTTCAAATATATCGAGAGGGCTGCAGTACTGATCCGCAAGAAGAAGATCCCAATGCTGCTGCTGAAGCTCGACATCTCCAAGGCTTTTGACACACTGTCCTGGCCATTCCTGCTTGAGATCATGCGGGCAAGAGGCTTTGGGCCCAAATGGTGCAGATGGATCTCCTCCCTGCTGTCAACAGCATCCTCTCGAATCATCCTCAATGGCCGCCAAGGATTGAGGATCAAGCACTTCAGAGGGGTTCGGCAGAGAGACTCACTGTCACCCATGCTTTTCATCATAGCAATGGATGTGCTGCATAGGTTGTTCACCAAAGCAACCAGGGATGGGATCTTGCGCAAAATGGAGCCTCAGGAGATCAGGTTTCAATGCAGCCTCTATGCGGACGACGTCATCTTACTCATCCGTCCATCAGTACAGGAGGCTTCAGCAGTGAAGGAGATATTGAGGATATTTGGGGACGCCACCGGCTTGAAAACAAATCTGGCCAAGTGTTCAATCACTCCTATCTTTGGTGGGGAAGATGCATTACAAGACATAATCTCCATACTGGGATGCCAGGTACAACAATTCCCCATCAAATATCTTGGATTGCCGTTGAGCACAAAGAAAATACCAAAGGCGGAGTTCCAAACAGTCGTCGAAGCCGTGGCCCGGAAGTTGCCACCTTGTCATGGATCGCTAATGGCGAGAAGCGGCCGTTTGGTTTGGATCAAATCAGTGCTACAAGCAGTCCCTATCTACTCTATGATGGCTGAAAACCTACCGCCATGGGCCCGTAAAGAAATCGACGCCATCTGCAGAAAATTTTTCTAGGTTGGGAAGGATGCATCAGTAAGAGGCAAATGCATGGTGGCATGGGAAGCATGTTGTAGACCCACTCAACTCGGCAGCTTGGGTATCAGTGATCTCAAACTAGCAGGTTATGCGCTGCAAACACGGTGGCTGTGGCTTCAGAAAACTGACAGCGAGCGAGCTTGGAGCCAACTGCCTATTAGCACAAGTACAGAGCCGCAAGTACAGGCATTCTTCAGAGCATCCACGTACACTTTGGTGGGCGATGGACGGGCCACGCTGTTTTGGACAGATAGATGGATACAAGGGGAATCAGCCACAGATATTGTGCCGAGCCTGGCACAGCTAGTTTCTCCAAGAACTTGGAGGAAACAGACAGTGCGCGAGGCATTGGCAAATCGACAGTGGGTCAGATGTATCTCTGGTGGCATTACCATGAATGTCATCGTCGAGTACCTGGATCTTTGGAGCACCTTGCAAAATGTCATCCTCAATGATCAGCCGGACAGAACTGTATGGCGCTGGACACCAGACGGAGTATACACTGCGAAATCAGCATATGCGATGCTGCACGCAGGTTCAGCTGAATTCAGAGGACACGGTCTCATTTGGAAGACATGGGCTCCATTGGAAGTGAAGGTGATCCTATGGTTGGCATTCCGGAAACGTCATTGGACGGCTGACTGGCGAGCAAGACACGGTCTGGAAGCCCGACAAGAATGCTACCTTTGCGATCAAGCCCCAGAAACGATCGACCACATCATCTCTTCCTGCCCGTACTCGAGAGAGGTTTGGTTCCATGTCTATCAAAACCTGGGCATCCAACTACCGCCAGCAACTAGCACAACAATCAGTTGGTGGAGGCGCTTGCGATCTAACTGCCATGGCCAGCAGCGACGCGGTCTCGACTCCCTGTTCTCGCTGGTCTCATGGGAGTTATGGAAAGAACACAATGCCAGATGCTTCAGAGATGCCTCCACAACAGTGAACGACTTCTTGGCGCTCATAAAAGCCGAGGCAGATCGCTGGATCAAGGCGGGGGCGCAAGGGCTGAGTAGTTTAGCTTCCAGGGTAAGGATTCTAACAAAATGTAATCTCTAAGCATGCCTCGGCCCCAGGCCGAACCTTGTACTTAAACTATTCTCCTTCTTAATGCAATGATATGTAATTCTCTTGCGTATTCGAGAAAAAAATTAGTGAAGAGATAGTTACACATGATGTTTTTACCTTTTTTTCTCTTTGGGCCTAGATGCCTTGTATCTCTTTTTGTTGTATATAAACATTCTTTCATTTAATTGAAAAAAAGAAAAAAATATAGGTCGGGGCTTCCCTACCGTTTCGGTAAAAAAAAAAAGATCAGATGAATAAAATTAATGCAAAAAGATAGAACATATAAAATAGGAAGATTTCAAAGAGAAACCAAATAAATAAATAGACAAACAAAATCGAGCATAGGCTTCTATACAATACTCGAGTGTTTTGCCAGTGGGGGGCACTCGATTTTTTTTCTTCACAGTTCTTCTTTCTCCTCCCTCCCGCCGCCGCCGTGCTAACCGTGCCCACGGCGGCCTTCTTCTTCCCCCTACTCGTCCCGCCGCCGCCATGGACATGGGCGCCCCTACCCGACCTGGTCCGGCTGCCTCCACCGCCACCGGAACACTAAAGCCGCCCTCCCATCGTCTCCACTGCCTGGCCGGCCGGCCTCCCTGAGCCCCTTCTAAATCCACCGGAGTTGGAGAAGAAAGGGCACTCAACCCCGAAGTTATGATGCAATGAGATGTAATCTCAAACTACTAAGCAAGGAATGAATCTGCAAGGCTTTTCATAACTTTCTCGCCCAGTACTTGACCCAGCGATGATGACCACCCCTTCCCAGTCTTCCCTTTCCCTCTGGAGGATCTAGCGACGTGCAAGCACTCGATGTGGAGGTCCATATCGCACAGCCCGCAGTGGTAGCCTAAACAGAGCAGGGCTCGCGACACGCCGCGTACGTTCCGACACGAGGCAACGCGCTGAGGAATAGACATACAAGATCAACGGAGCAAAGGATCCGATGGCCGGGAGAAATCAAGCACGCGCAAGGAGAGAATCACCCCGGCAACAGATAGCTTTTTCGTATAGTATCACCCTATGTTACAACCGAAGAAAAAATATATAATACTCAACGTTAATGGAAAACGGGAACAGGGAATGCTCTCTATTATCCTTCCCCTACATCTACATATGTGTTTGTGTTGTGCCCCTTTCTATAGACTTTATTTAAGAGCTAATTAACTGATGTTCCATATGCATTATTTAATGATAAATATGTCATATATAATTTAAGTTAATGTTGACAATATCAAATCTTGTAAATACATCATAACTTTAATTTCCGTTGTATTCAACATGTGTACATTAAATATCAAGAGGATTGTCGCCATACAGAAGGGCTCCGGCCAAGGAGCCAAGTGGAGCCGGTCCAGAAAAAAAAATAACTAGGCGGACGGAGCTCGAAATTGTTTCTTCTGGGGCTCCGCTCCTTTTCTCTTGCCACGTGCAAAGCCATGGTTGGTTGGAGGAGTTTGATGTCTGTGAGGAAATGCAAAAGGCAGTGGACCATGACGTAAACAAATAGTGTGGTTTAGAAATTTTGAAAGTAATTTCCTTCTAAACTGTGTATCCATTTCTAAATCCGTTTTGACCATGATGTTTTTACAATTAATGAAATAAAACAAGATCAAACATGATTATATTTTGATTATTTTAGTAAAAAAAGTTTTGATATTTTAATTTAGAAATACAACTATGGAAATTTTCCCTTTTGCTTAAAACATTTTTCTTTATTCTCAAGACACATTGTCTGCTAACTCTTTCATATACACGTGGTACAAAATAGCCTTTAATGTAGACCATCAAAGAAGCCAAAACATGAAAAGTTATTTTGTCAAACGTTTTTTTAAAGGCCTTCTGCTCTTTAGAGAAGTTGGCTTCTGCTCTTTAGAAAAGTCGCTCCTTTAGATGAGCTAAAGCTGGAGTCGTTTTTAGAGGAGCCGGAGCCCTGCGAAACAAGTCCCAAGTTTCTTGATGTTCTTTGACGACACACAAAAATCTATAATTCTAATATTTGATCTAAGTCGACCAAGGGTTCGTTGCGAATGTATTAAGGACTAATTTTTTCTTTGATGATTTATGATGGGTGATGTCTCAACTTTCCATATGGCGGTCTTCATCAGAGATTGCACTGGAACATGTGTATAGCCTAAGGGCATATTTATTTAGATCACCTCCATATGATTGATTAGTTGGACATCAAGTGAACCAAGCTATAATATGACAAGTTTTGTTCCTAACCTGAAACGCAATAAAAACTTGATGATGGGAACCATCATCCTTTCTCAAAAAAAGAGTATTAATAGTTTGAAGGCACATGTTATGTCTATTTCATTTTGTTTTTACATTTATTATATTATTATTGGCTATCTTACTTTTTCATTTGTACTGCATGTCTTCTTTTTGTCAAGTAGAAAAAAAACATGAATCAGAATAATAAAGAGTCAGAAACTCTTGGTTATGTGAAAAAAAAATCCTGTGAAAAAAAAACGAGAGAAGGTAATTAGAAAGTGACGGGGATATTCAATGGTAACAAGAAGATCTATGGTGTTCGAGAGAAGGTAATTAGAAAAATAATTCATTCATTTGCTTTCTTACGTATATACTAGTGGAAATCCACGTGCGACACGCACGTGTCGGTATAAAAGTGTTTGTAAGGGTGAAATGTCATCCTATGTAATTGACACGTAAATGTTAGTATTTCCAGAGTAAAAAATGGAGCAGAAATAACTGTACATTTTACCATAGATCTGGTACCAGTTCTAAAGCATAGGATACAGGTGTTGTTTACAGAGGAAATATCTTTTTGTTGTAACTTATTGTGGCAGTTTTGTTAAAAAAAAGTCACCACAACATCAATCATTAATATTTGCACATTATTTGTGCTCCTCGGCCATGCAATAAATATCATGCAGTCAGTGTTGTGGTAACAACTTATATTAATACAATAGAGCACTACATCCCATGAAAGCTAAAGTTAATCTTAGTGTTTATTTATGCAGCCTAAGAAAATAGTGTACTGGAAACTTATAGTTGCCTTGAGTTTATAAAATATTAATGAATATTATCAAGTCTACATTGCATCTTCCAGATTTGCAACATAAATATATAGCTGGGCAAACTATCTCTTCATTTTTTCACTAATTTAATACATATATATCCATGTTATGACAGAAAAAGAGGCAATGCATGTATAAAAAAATTGATAGAAAAACACGGCACAACTTGGAGAGAGTCTGTGTGATATTCGTGGGCATTGAGAGCTTAGCATACTCATTAAGCTGCAATAATAAGGGGAATAGCCCATCATGGCTAAGCACCGGATCACCACACTTTCGGGAGTCACCTACCTAAAGTCTATACTCTATACAGCCTGCAAAACTAACAAAAACGAAAAGAAGATCCCAAGCATCCTGTACAAGTCTCATATTGAAGACAATAACTCGTGTATCTGCAACTCAAACATGGATAGCATTTTTCAGTTATGTCATGCATATAGCTATCAGCTTAAAGAGTGAAGAAAGCGTAGATGGTTATGTAGAACACAAGTAAAGTGACCAAATAGACAACTCACCTCTGTCGAAGTTTTGTCAATTTCCCCAGCTCATCAAGTAGTGTGCTGTTTAAATTATTGAGACCAATGCCCTGAAAGAATTAATTAAATAAACTAAGTTAGATACAAAAGAAATGTTCAAATTAAACATAAGTGATGTTAAGTACTTCTTGACAATGGAAAATTCGAAATGCTGGTACATGCTTGATTGGGACAATGCACATTCTTTTTCTCCAGATTTCACTTCCACAATATTATATTCTTTTTTAGAAAACCATATTATAAGATTATACTCAATATATGGCTAGTATATTCAAAACTTCAAGCCTTTGGCATAGAGCCTCGTGACATTCATGCAATTGAAAAGCAAGTATAACTGGGGTAACATATGCATGACAGTAACTGAACATTAATATTAGTTAGAGAATATTGACTTTTAACACTACCCAGGATAACAAAATGACTGGAGGATCTTATAGTGATAAGAGATTGGTAAGATTTTCAAGTTCCTTTGGACAGGTCAGATAGTGCATTGATGCCCACAGTCCTTGTGATTTTCAAGGAAAAGAATGTAAGATTGCTTGAACGCAGGAACTGCAGCATAATTTTGAGTTTAGAATATTACATTGATTCCAGAGCAACGGGTTAACACACTTTAAAAAACAGTTGTCAAATGAAACTCATCTTGATGACTGAATTGTATTTTGATGACTGAATTGTATTTTGTTCTATGCATTCAAATATTTCTAGGCACAATTCGACAAACTCTTGAACATGTCGTCAATCTAATCTAACAATCATAATTTGTGCAAAACTAAATTGATGATCAATAGTGGAGCTATATCAAGAAACTCATATGTAAGCCCAAACAACCATATAAAACATAGCTACCCCAATGGTAAATTCTTCAAGAGGGAGCGCCGATATCTGTTCCTGTAAGTTGTACGTGACCCACCCACCCAAAACTACACACGGTCAGGAGAAACATACTTTAATAAAAGGAGGAAATAATGCTTTAAGCTTATTACAATACCGCACAAAGTAAACCAAATTGAGACATGTCAGTTCCATTACATTTTTCGAGTCACCATCAGTTGAGCCACATTCTGTTTTAGTTGGTCAATACTTAATATAGAATACAAAAAAGGGAATTCATAGATGCCAACATTTTAAAATCTAGAGTAACATGATTTTTTTTTCAAAGTCATCGTGTAGCGTTAAACATATCACAATCTTTAGGATTAAAAAAATTGCAAACACTTACATTTAAAGATATGAGCTTCCATTGCATCTGTTGGTACAATCACTGAAAAAAGAAATAATTTCACCCTTAGACACCGAGTAAAAGTAACATAAAGAAGCTAGTAAACAGGTTTGATTTTTAAAGACTAATGTAAGATTTAGCATACTACAGCAACCATACGAACTGAGCAAGCAACTAAGGGTTTGGGGAAAATAAGAAGAAAGAAAAGAGTAACAGACACAACAACAACAACAACAACAACAAAGCCTTTAAATCCCAAACAAGTTGGAGTAGGCTAGAGTTGAAACCCAGCAGAAGCAATCAAGGTTCAGGCACGTGAATAGCTGTCTTCCAAGCACTCCTATCTAAGGCTAAGTCTTTGGGTATATTCCATCATTTCAAGTCTCCTTTTATTGCCTGTACCCAAGTCAACTTCGGTCTTCCTCTGCCTCTACTCACGTTACTATCTTGGCTTAGGATTCCACTACGCACCGGTGCCTCTGGAGGTCTCCATTGTACATGTCCAAACCATCTCAACCGGTGTTGGACAAGCTTTTCTTCAATTTGTGCTACCCCTAATCTATCACGTATATCATCGTTCCGAACTCGATCCCTTCTTGTGTGGCCGCAAATCCAACGCAACATACGCATTTCCGCGACACTTAGCTGTTGAACATGTCGTCTTTTCGTAGGCCAACATTCTGCACTATACAACATAGCAGGTCTAATCGCCGTCCTATAAAACTTGCCTTTTAGCTTCTGTGGTACCCTTTTGTCACATAGGACACCAGATGCTTACCGCCACTTCATCCACCATGCTTTGATTCTATGGTTAACATCTTCATCAATATCCCCGTCTCTCTGTAGCATTGATCCTAAATATCGAAAGGTATCCTTCCTAGGCACTACTTGACCTTCCAAACTAATATCTTCTTCCTCCCGAGTAGTAGTGCCGAAGTCACATCTCATATACTTAGTTTTAGTTCTACTGAGTCTAAAACCTTTGGACTCCAAAGTCTCCCGCCATAACTCCAGTTTCTGATTCACTCCTGTCCGGCTTTCATCAACTAGCACTACATCGTCCGCGAAAAGCATACACCAAGGGATGTCCCCTTGTATGTCCCTTGTGACCTCATCTATCACTAAGGCAAACAAATAAGGGCTCAAAGCTGACCATTGATGTAGTCCTATCCTAATCGGGAAGTCATCCGTGTCTCCATCACTTGTTCGAACTCTAGTCACAACATTGTTGTACATGTCCTTAATGAGCCCGACGTACTTCGTTGGGACTTTATGTTTGTCCAAAGCCCACCATATAACATTCCTTGGTATTTTATCATAAGCCTTCTCCAAGTCAATAAAAACCATGTGTAGGTCCTTCTTCTTCTCCATATACCGCTCCATAACTTGTCTTATTAAGAAAATGGCTTCCATGGTTGACCTTCCGGGCATGAAACCAAATTGGTTCATAGAGACCCGCGTTATCGCTCTCAAGCGATGCTCGATAACTCTCTCCCATAGCTTCATAGTATGGCTCATCAACTTAATTCTCCGGTAATTAGTACAACTTTGAATATCTCCTTTATTCTTGTAGATCGGTACCAATATACTTCTCCTCCACTCATCAGGCATCTTGTTCGATCGAAAAATATGGTTGAACAGCTTGGTTAGCCATACTATAGCTATGTCCCCGATGCATCTCCAAACCTCGATTAGGATACCATCCGGTCCCATCGCATTACCTCCTTTTATCCTTTTCAACGCCTCTCTGACCTCAGATTCTTGGATTCTCCGCACAAAACATCTATTGGTGTCATCAAAAGAGTCATCCAACTGAAAGGATGTGTCTATATTCTCACCATTGAACAATTTGTCAAAATACTCTTGCCATCGATGTCGAATCTCATCCTCCTTCACCAAGAGATGCTCCCTTTCATCCTTAATGCACTTAATTTGGTTGAAGTCCCTTGTCTTTCTCTCACGAACCCTAGCCATCCTATAAATGTCCTTCTCTCCTTCCTTCGTACTCAAATGTTGGTAAAGATCCTCGTACGCTCTACCATTTGCTACACTTACAGCTCGCTTTGCAGTCTTCTTTGCCATCTTGTACTTCTCTATGTTGTCCACACTCCTATCATGGTACAAGCGTCTATAGCATTCTTTCTTCTCCTTAATAGCCCTTTGGACTTCTTCGTTCCACCACCAAGTATCTTTATCCTCGCCTCCACTTCCTTTGGTTACTCCACACACCTCTGAGGCCACCTTCCAAATGTTGGTTGCCATTTTCTCCCACATGGTGTTTATGTCCTCTTCTTCCCTCCAAGAGCTCTCTTTGATAACCCTTTCCCTGAATACCTCTGACGTCTTCCCTTTCAGTTTTCACCACTTTGTTCTTTCAATCTTAGCTTGTTTATCTCTACGGGCACGCACCTGAAAACGAAAGTCTGACACCAAAAGCTTATGTTGAGAAACAACACACTCTCCTGGTATCACCTTGCAATCCAAGCATGCTCGTTTGTCCTTTCTTCTTGCGAGGACAAAGTCAATTTGGCTAAAGTGTTGTCCGCTACTGAAGGTCACTAGATGAGATTCTCTCTTTCTAAAGAAAGTGTTGGCTATCATCAGGTCAAAAGTACCGCGAAGTCTAGAACTTCCTCCCCCTCCTGATTCCTACTATCATACCAAAAACCTCCATGAACTGCCTCGAAGCCTACGCTTGTAGTACCTACATGCCCATTAAGATCTCCTCCTATAAAAAACTTCTCACCACTAGGCATAGCTCTAACCAGGCCATCTAAGTCTTCCTAGAACTGTCTCTTAGCACTCTCGTCGAGGCCTACTTGAGGGGCATACGCACTAATTACGTTCAAGACCATATCACCAACGACAAGCTTGACTAAGATAATCCTAACAGACAAACTAACAAAAAAACACCGAAACAATTTCAATAGAGTTCCGAGGTACCTTCATCCTGCGAGCGACAACATCTGGGCCAGGGCGGGGCATCGCCATTGCTGCCGAAACTATCAATAATTAATTATTGTTTCCGGTGCAAATTACATATATGAAACTCCATGCATTTTTTCAGTGAAAATTACAGCCGCCATCACATTTGGAGAACTGAATCACCAATGATGATAAGCATAACAGGTTGAAATGTTTGGTTGAAGACAAAACTGGTAGTATGCTGTACTGAATGCGCATACATTCTAGGTATCAGAGACATCTACTGCTTGTTGTATATCGCTATGGCATATTTTCTCTAATGCATAGATATTCTGCAATAGCAGTAAGTTAATACAGGATTGTATGTCCACAATTTAATATGTGCATTTAAGCAGAGATAGTGATATTATATGCAGTTGTTTACAGTTTCAAACACAAAGAGTCATCAGGTGCAAATAGAAGAAATAATTTGATAAAAAAGTGATATAGCAGCACACCGATGGAGTATGGATTCCACGGATGCTACAAAAATCACATCCTCCACCAAGGGTCTGAATCTACCAAATTACAACAACTATCAGTTCAATTAACAATGAAAGAAAATTGGAATTGTGAGATTGACCGTACTGTATCAGGGCACCACACTGTTTTGCATCAATCGATCTGTGCATCACGCTCACCTCCAAAGATCGATAGCACCTCCTATACCTGCATCCTGCATCTTCCACTTCAGATTGATAGCACATCTAACCAAAGATTTTTTTTTATTGCAAAACCTATGATCGGGAATCGATTAATCAGCCACAAGATTAAATTGATATAAATAAAGTGTAGTTTCAGTCACCGATTGGCCAAGCGGCTGTGAAACCGGCATGCAGCCGGGAATTGTTCTCCAATGCAAAGAGTGAGAGAGACAGCAGGCACCAGGACACTGCTTGCCGAGGGAGGAGATGGAAGGGGCCGCAGCCTCGGCCCTCGACCCTCGGGCCTCGCCGCGGTGCCTCAGAGCCACGGATGGGTCGCCTCGGCCCTCAATCGGCCTCCGCTTGGACCTCGCCTCCGCCGTCCGGCCTCCACCAGCGAATCGTTAATTGGACCTCGCTTGCGCCGTCCGGCTGCCTCCACTCGGACCTCGCCTCCGCCGTCCGGTGTCTCCGCTTGGACCTCGCCTCCACTTGGACCGTCCGGCCTGCCGGCCTCCGCTGCGAATACAGAGGCTGAGCAACGCGGCGGTTATGGGCCGGTCTCGCTGCCTCGCACTTTCTGCCTCCGCCCTCCGGTCTCTGCCTTCGATCAGACAAGCCGCGGGCGGCGCAACCAGCGGAGCGACGCGACGGTTCGCAACGGAGGAAAGGAAGGGAGGGTGGGTAGGCGGGCGGGTATGTTCGTCGTTCGTCGCGCCCCTACAGCGGCGGGTATGCTTCGGCGCGCGTATCCTGTCTTTGGGTCCGACTGTCAGGTCTATATAAAACGTTGGATGCAAAATCAAAACACATCCAAGGAGGAGATCTAAGGTGGGTACGAAGTTTTCGGGTAATAGATATTTTCTAATTTCTTCGCTTATAAATAGATAGATAGATACTCAATAAGATGACCATACCTGAAAACTAGATTCACGAAGAAGCCCAAAAGTGCCAGGCCAGTATTTTTTCAGAGCTGTACTCCGGTGAGAGTTCCCTTTTAAGCTGCTCTGTATTTGAAGCCAAAGTCACTATTTCTATCTTTCCTGTTATTTCGTACCTAGTGTGTGTGTATATATATATATATGGAGAATTCAAAAAATCTATTAGTTACGCATAGAAGTTGTATATAAAAGGACCCTGACTTGTTGAAGTGTTTTTTTTTTGAGAAATTGACTTTTCTTTCAAAAGGATTATACCCGAGTAAAATGAGCTCGGCCCGACCAGACCCGTGGGCCCGTCCTGAGTTCGATGGATTTTAGCCCGCCCACGAACCTTACTGGACAGGGCCAGGACAGATATCCCACAGGCCAGAAAAAATTTTCTTGGCCCGAGCCCAGCCTAAAATACTGTCTTTTTGCTATTTTATACTATAAAATGCGTGGACGGCCCACCCAGGCTCGAGCCTTGCCCGAAAAATTAGGCCCGACCTGCCCAGTGGAACGGTCATGGGCGGGACTTTTTAGGCCCAAAATAACTGGGCTTTTTCGGCCCGGCCCAGCCCACAAAATGATCGTTCTAAAAAGGATACATCAACTCTAGTGAACCAGGCCGAGCTTGATTTGAAGTTGACTTTGATTTCTTTATGTCAATCTCGTAGCTGATCAATTCCAACGTTCCTTACATTAACGAGCCTTACGTTAGCGGATCAATTATTTGAAGTTGCCAGCTTATTCCGACAAATGCAGCATAATCTGAGAAATCGATGGATACCAACCACTTTGTCCAAACTTACAAACGATGTGACACGCACTGCACTGCGCCTACAAGTCTTGCATATGAACTAGGGCCTTGTTTAGGTGGCAAAAGTTTTTGGAAAATTGTATTGTAGCACTTTCGTTGTTATTTGGTAATTAGTGTCCAATTATAGTCTAATTAGGCTTAAAAGATTCGTCTCGTGAATTTCGTCTAAACAATGTAATTAGTTTTATTTTTTATTTATATTTAATGCTTCATACATACATCCAAGATTCGATGTGGCAAAAAATCTTAAAAAATTTTGCAAAATTTTGAGAACTAAACCAGCACTATGGCAAACATCGCATCTTTGAATAGCGTACAGCACACTTGAGAATTTCCAGCGTCTGTCATTTCATCCCCCCTGTTGCTGGTTGGGTTTTCCAAGTCAAAACATCACCTTGTGGCCCGTGCGTGGCTCGCTAGACAAGTCCCGGCACCTGCACCTCATGCCGGAAGCGACGGAGCACTACGGCCAGGCGCCGGCCATGACCACGACGACGATGCCGCGCGCTCGCATTCGTCGTGCGTCGGAGGGAGCCCGTGCTCGTCGGCCCTGCCGCGCCGACGCCGCGCGAGACGAAGCGCCAGTCCGACATCGACGACCAGGAGATGCTGCGCGGGCACGTGCCGCTCCTCTTCGTCTACCGCGGTGGCGGTGGCAATTGTGCGCGTGCCGCCGACGGCCGCGACCCGGCGGCCGCCATCCGCCGCGCTCTCGGCGAGGCGCTGGTCCCGTACTACCCGCTCGCCGGGCGGCTGCGGGAGGTGGAGGGACGGAAGCTGGTCGTCGACTGCACCGGCGAGGGGGTGATGTTCGTGGAGGCCGACGCCGACGTACGGCTGGCGGAGCTGGAGGCGGCCTCATCCAGCGGGCTCAGGCCGCCGTTCCCATGCATGGACCAGCTGCTGTTCGACGTCGACGGATCCGGTGGCGTGCTCAACTGCCCCTTGCTGCTCATCCAGGTTGGTACTACCCATGCAAGTCTGCTTCCAATTCCAAATAAATAAATAAATAAATAACGCTCGCTTGCATGATCTCACTCTCACTAGGTGACCCGGCCGGCTGCTCTGCGGCGGCTTCGTCCTCGCGCTCCGGCTCAACCACACGATCTGCGACGCCATTGGCATCGCGCAGTTCATGTCCGCCACGGCCGAGCTCGCGCGCGGCCACCCCGCGCCGACCGTGACTCCCGCATGGTCCCGCGAGCTCCTCGAAGCGCGGAGCCCGCCGAGGCCGTCGTTCCCTCACCGCGAGTTCGACGCGGTGCCGGCAAATGTTTCGGTACCCAGGTGGGCAGGTATCATGCCGGCGGGTGACATGATCACGCGGACCTTCACGTTCCGTCCAGCACGTCACCGCGATCAAACGGGGCCTGCCGCCGAGCCTCCGCGACATGGCCACGACCTTCGAGACGCTGACGGCGGCGCTGTGGCGCGCGCGCACGGCGGCGCTGTTGGTCCCGGCGGACGAGGAGGTGCGGGTGGTGTCCATCGTCGTCTTCCGGGGCGTGCCCGAGCTGGCGCTCCCCGCCGGCTACTACGGCAACGCGTGCGTGCCCGTGGCCTCGCTGACCACCGCCGGGGCGCTGCTGGCCGGTTCTCTGGGCGACGCCGTGGAGCTCGTCCGGGAGACCAAGGCGGCGGTGACCGCCGAGTACGTGCGGTCCACGGTGGACCTGCTGGTGCTGCGCGGGCGGCCGTGCGTGGCGCTGCACAACCTGTTCCTCGTGTCGGACAACCGGCACGCGGGGTTCCACCGCGTCGACTTCGGGTGGGGCGAGCCGGTGTACGGCGGCCCCGCGGCGGCGCTGTTCGGGCCGAGCTTCTTGGTCCACGTCGGGAACGGCGGTGGCGCCGACGGGGAGGGCAAGGGCAAGGTGGGCGTGCTCATCGTGCTGCCGCGCCCGGCCATGGACCGTTTCGCGTCGGAAGTCGAGACGTTGTTGAAGAGTTAGCGCGCGCGTGCTAGCTCCAAGCTCCAGGCTCCAACCTTGTTGCGTGTTAGCGCGCGCGGAGACCAATCGCAAGTTCGCAACACATCGCCTCCAAGCTCCAACCTTGTGTACACTAGTGTTTCACTGTTTTGTTTGCTCGATATATGCTGGTATCTACTAGCAAATACAGTGTGAATGTGTCTACTCTGAACTCGAGGAATTTGGAAGCTCCTGACACCCGAGTGTTGGATGGTTAAAAAACACTCGAAGGCGGTGAGATGACAGAATCGAGTATTTCAAGTCCACGAGACGGCAGGGATAGTGCGTATACCAATAGTATTAATCTCTAAAAGATCGGAGGCTTTTCTACACTAAAAGCTCTGAGGCTTTTCTGTAAAGCCGCCACTGTGCGTGAGCCTCCCGGCCTTGGGCCCTGTTGGGCCATCGCGACCCGCGCGATGCCGCGCCCGCGCTGGGCTGCCGGGCTAGAATGGGTTGCTGCCGGCCTTTTTTCCTTTTCTAAGCATTTTCTAATTTAGGTTCTAAGGCAAACTTATAAATGCAATATAAATTTGTGTAGTTGGCCAAAAATTATGAAATAAATTTTTTAGGTTTCTAAAATCATGATCTATCTGCTAGTATATTTTGTTCACATAGTTCTACAATATTTTTAGAAGTTATCTAATTAATTTAAGATGCTTAATATTATAAGATATAAACTTGTAGGAATTGTTATGATAAATTGATGATAGTGTTGGCTCTGAAATTTTCACAGTAAATTTCTAACATTATTAGGTGTTCACTGTAATTTTTATAGATCCATAATAATTAGTTTGCTATGGTAGCTAAATGAACCCTAGTTCAAAAATATATATTTAATCAATAAAATGCCGAAACACCTTGGGATTTTAGAACCAAAATATTTTTCTGGAGACAAAGCCTTACTTACGACGTCGATACGCAGACTAGTACGTTGGTCATTAAAGCTAGCTCGTTAGTTTGCGGAGCGTAATCATATTTTAGTTGCACTTGCCGTTGGTTAATTACGTTTTTTGTGTTACATCCACGTATATCATAATAGGAACAACGATGGATCATAGAGTCGATCAGGGAAATAGAAAAGATGGTGCCTCGGGGATCGTGTCACCCCGATGGAATGCTAATCCTTGGTTATATCTTGTTCAGACAAGCCCCGGTGCATAAACCCTATTATTTTGCACTTTATTTTATACTCGAGCATTAAGTTTTACGGAGTTCAATGAAAACCACTTGCATATGAGTCCTACTAGTATGTCAGAATCGTGTAGATTGCTATGTTATAGGATCCAGTAAAAATCGAGTGATTACCTGTCACTCGTGAGAGATAGGAAAGATATTATTGTTGTTATTATATTACTATCACATGGAATATATATGGAGGATAATTGGAGACCGGACGAATGGTGTTTTGGATTTGGACTTGGTTAGGCATTCGAGCGAGGCTCGGGTTGTATTTGTTCCGTCTATATCAATTGAGGACCATCCATTACTGTGGATGATAGTCATGTCACATATTTATTATCCTAAACACATACTTGCTTATGGGAGCGGGAAGGCTCGTTACGCTCTTATCGTGGGTTCCAGCTCTTTCCGGACCGACTGATTGGAGGCGGGGAAAGGTGGAGGTCTAAGCACCATACTAAGACCGGGTCTCAAGTGTGTGGGCTTGGAGTCCAAGTTTGGACGGGGACCTGGACCCCGTGACAGGAGTGGAATGGGTTGGTCTTGTTTGTGCCTAGGGTACAAATGGGGCGTGTGTTTCGGGGTACTCAGCTGGGATATATTGGTTCGCGAATCGCTGTTTCCGTGAGACGGTACAACTTGACTATGGTCTAGCACCGTAGTAAGAACTGAAACTTGAAAGGTGATAAAATGGTTCTGATTGCTTACCACCTACTTAAAAGTAGCATAGGTGCTTATATAGAATGGATAGTTAATGAACTGATGATGACTGCTAATAAAATGTAATATAAGGGTGCATGTTTAGTAATGCTTCTGCAGATGTAATAACCCACAAGCCAATAAGCCTTGCATATTCTTGGAGTCTTTTATTTTTCTCCTGTCGGTAAGTTTTGCTGAGTACAATCGAGTACTCACGGTTTTATTCTCCCTGTTGCAAGTGACCGATGGATGGTAGACGACTTTTGAGTGTGGAAACCTCCTGCTGGGCTCAGAGAGGATTCCTTTCACGCTACGACCGTAGTGTTTATTTCTAACCTCCGCTAAAAGTTTTTAGAAGAAAAGTTTTATGATTCACTATTAATCTTTATTTCCGCTGTAATTCTGATCATATCTTGTTCTCCGCTGCAAGATAAAAATGTAAACCTAAAATGTATAAACTCTTTTACATATAAAACTGTCTTAATTTCGCTATTACATTTAACTTGTTTAAGTACTATAATGTTGTAATAAAATGATGTAAGAAATGATTAAGAATGTTGTAAGCTTTATTCTCTCATTTATGATCCTAATGAAAAAATATGGATTTTTGAGTTCTCCCTTAAGGTGTGCTCGATGGAACAGCACGATTTAGTGCACTCTCTTGGGTATTTAGTGTCTAATGGAAGACAAGTACTCTTGGGAGGATATTAGATTAGACGGTTCTGCCACAAAAAACAAGTAAAAGCTTATAAGCAACCAGTACATCTTCAACAAAGCGGGCTATCGACTAAAATAACCGATTTCCGTGATCGTGTCGTACGACATACAATCACTCATCCATTAGATACAAGTAAACCTACAAACGACTAGACTCAATTTATTGTACCTCCAACAGGTCGAGTCGTCTGATGCAACATTGATGGTAGGACCCTAGATCAGAGGCTAGCAATCGATATATCTACTTATGTCGCAACAAAATCATGAAAGCATGTCGTACACATTAGAGCTCAGGCCATCGGCTAATTAGCCGATGGAGACATAGCGGATGATTGACGCCATGCTCTTCTTAACAGATAGATCTACTAACTGTCAATGTCCGATCTGACACGCTATCAACAGATCGAGTCGTATGATGCAACATTGATAGCAGAGTCATACTGGATACTGACGATCAATGGATCTATATCATAATGGAACACAACTTCAAACACCCGCCATGTACAATCTGGACCGAGATAGATTGGTCATTGAAACAGGATCTAACCGTCAGGAATTGAATTCAACCGTGATATTAATCAGCAGACGATAGATTAAAACAGATAGGACAAACGAATCTCAATCTAGATCGTGCAATTGATGACATTGTATTAAACAGCGAACTATCTAACACAATATCGATAACTTTGATTAATACCAATGTTTACAAGGGATCAGTCATCTGTTGCGGCCTTGTAAAAGTTGATATGAATCGATAACTAATCTATACCGTGATTTGTAAGAGATCAGTCGTCTGTTGCAGCCTTACAAATAACAATATAGATCGATAACTAACTTATACCATGACTCGCAAGAGATCAGTCGTCTGTTGCAGCCTTGCAAGTAACAATATAAGTCGTGACGGATACTCACAAACAAGCCAAAGGTCAGGTCATCCGATGCAGCCCTGCTTGCTCGAAAAACTCACTGAAATCTACTATACACATACTTCTAAGGGGTGGCGGAGAGAAAAAAAAAAGATAAAAATACTAAATTTGTTTGATCGATGTGAGATCTCCTGCAATCTGCCGTGACCCCTTATATTTTATAGGGCTGCTGGACTTTGCGTACATGGCAAATCTAATCTAAGTCGGTTGAATCTCGTACAGGTCCTAGACTTTGTTCGGCCCAATAACTGGTCACGTATGCTAGGTGACCAGGCTAATTACGTGACCGTGTTGCACCTCGTCTGGATGGATATCTGCCTTGGTAATTTCCTTTCTGATGTATTAATCCTTCTATTTTCCCTGCTTCGCCAATACGTGATCTCCATCAAAAGATGTCTCTCTATTTCGGCTCGCCGGCCAAACAATATTAAAATATTCCTCCATATATCAACTAATAGGCCAAATATGTTAATTGGCCATGCTTGCCGATCATGCAAGTTTAGCGATCACGTATGCATGTATATCTTCCTTGCTTTAGTCTTGCTGGTGACCACGTCAAGCTGCATGCCCTTCTCTTCTCTTCGCGTGAATAAATAATCGTCTGCATCTGAACTCTCGGACTTGCCTGGATGGCTTTGTATCTTTACCATGTCCCGCCGGCGGATCCATGTTCAAGCTAGGGGTTGCGATCGCACCCACAAAAAATCAGAAAAACAGTGATTATGTTCAAATTTTCACAATATATGCACCCATACGGTAAAAATATATGCACCCACAAAGCTAGCGCACCCTCTTTGATTTTGTTCTAGCTCCGCCACTGTGTCCCGGCCAGCACTTAATTAAACAAATCGGTCATCTTCCTGCTTCTCTGGCCATCGATCAATATCACGCTTCCTTTGGACTCTCACGCTTGATGCGTGTCACGCCAGCACAGTTTCCTAATTTGGCCTCCGTAGAACATACATGGAACGCCGCTTAGCTAGCCACATATGCACGTTATATCTGAATCTCTGAATTTCTCACGTACGTAGGCCATCAGATAAGTGACATGATGCATCTTGCTGTGTCGTCTCTTGCCAATTACTTATGGTGTAACCTTCCCTAATTGGCAACGGAGATAAACATGATTTTTCAACTAGACACTGCTCAAATTATCGGCTTTCCTCCGTAGACTTCCATCGGTAATAACTTGACCACATTTTGGTGTCAACACATAACATGAATAAGCTTCTCATAAGAGATCAATAGATATCCAACAACTCAAGTCTCTTTCAACATTTATGTCACATGTTTGTCATTTATGCATTCCAATTTACTTATCTTGGACTGATTCCTCATTTATACCATTTTCTTCACAATATAAGCCTAAACTCTATCAAATAAACATGGGACTAAAGACCTGTAATTCTCATGAAATTTGTTAGTTCTTTAATCATGTTGTCATTCAATCCACCAAAACCCACTTAGAGACTAGATGCACTTTCATGCTCTATATATCTCTCCACCCTCTAATAACTTCTTTATATCTTGTTCGACACTTTGAAGAGGCAACTCCACTATGTATCTTTGACAAACGAGAAATAAGGAAAAGAAGATGGGAATATTTGGCGATCTAGTTGGGATTTTCCACTAAAATCTCTATTCCTATCAATACCCGAAAAATATAAAGAGACTCTTGGAGTTGCTCTAAGAGCATCTCTAACAGTTTGGTAAGGCCACTCCCAATCTTGATTTTTTTGGTATAATGAAAACAAACCCTCTTCCAACGGCTCCATATTCTAACTCCCAACCTATTCGTGCACGAAAAAATGGAGGCATCCACTCACAAAATACCCATATGACATGTATTCTCTATTATGGGTGACAATTTTTTTTCTAGACATTCCGTCATCTCGACTGTCGCCGCCTATAGGTTCACTGGAGTCGAATCTCCAACACTATTTTTTAGATATGAGAATATTGAAAAGTAGAGCAGGCAATGAAAATCTTGTTTTGTAAATTCTAGGTGTGAGTTAGGTGCTAAGAATGTCCGGCTATGCGACGACTAGCGGTGACAATGGCAAGGGTGCTGATGTGGCACGCACGGCGACCAAAAGTCTAAGTGGATCTGTTTTTTATTTTTAGACAAAGTATTGGAAACTGTTAGTCATAGATTTTTTTTTCTAATATTTATTGAAAAGGTTGCAACACTATATTTTTAAGATTATTTTTAGGGCCGTTTGGATCATTTCATTTGGAGGAATTGGAATCTACTTAATAAATTAGGCTACTTAGCTTCAAATTTGATATTCCACCACTTTTCAAAGTTCACATATAAGTCTATCTCAAATTCATAGAGTGGAAGATGAAAATTGATTCTATATATCATCATTCTATGTTTTTTACTTTGCAACTTATAACACGATCTTCAATTCACTTCCCTACGGTAGAAATGCAACACGTAAGTATCTCTCTCGTATAGCCAACAATAATATATAAATATAATCCATATAGAACCATATTAGTTTAATTAATGTACGTCTAAATTATAATTATTAAAATGAATTCAATTCTAATGATCGCTCTAACCATTACATCACATAGACTACAAGATACTACATTTTTTTGCACACTAGCCTGTTTCGATTTTGCCTCCAAGGCAGCGCGTCTGATTTTAGACGCTTATAGATGTGATGGCTCTGACATGATACCTAGACCAATAGAGCAACCTACCTGAGCGAATGCCAACTATTCATGAGCGCTAGTATATCTGAACAAATTGAGCCCGATCCGGCCCGGCCTATGGGCCCAGCCCGAGCCCGATCGGTTTTGGTCTGCCCACGGACCTTACTGCACAGGGCCTAGGCATAGATCTTGCTGCCCAAAAAAAAATTTCTTAGCCCCAACCTGGGCCAAAACACTATTTTAGCTATTTTATAGTGTAAACGCGTGGCGGCCCGCCCAGGCCCGAGCCTAGCTCAAAAAACTAGATCCGACTTGCCCAATGGGACGGTCATAGCCAGGATTTATTCGATCTGAAATAACTGAGTGTTTATTTAGCCTAGCCCGATCCGGTCTGGCCCGCAAAATGTCCAGGTGTAAGCGCCTCTAGCTTAAGATAGAGTTGAGCGAGACAGGTGGGCCGCGCCACTCATCTTTCTCATTCGCCTCCTAGCCCACATAGGTTTATATATACACCCTGTTCCATAGGTTTATATATACACCATGTTCGCTTATTGGTTGCCGAGACTTATTCAACCAGCCAACGATATTTTTCTCTTAAAAAAAAATCAACATCAGCCAACTTAAATCAGCACCAGCACCGACCAACGAACAGGGCCATAGTGTATAATAATTAAATTATGATTAGTCGTATGTTTTCTCAACGAGTCCAAATCCAAAATCTATAAACTCGTCCCTTCCCTTCATGCACAGTTCTGCCGCGTGCCGCCACCGGCGAGGCCGCGAGGGACGGGACGAGGCGCCGAGCCGGCAACCGTCGCCGGCGTTGCCGACGGCGATTGGCTGCGGTTCCGCATCGAGGCTGATCGAACGCTGCCCTTCTGCCTCCCTCCCGGTACGCCCCTGCCCGCTGCCTCCATTCCGCCTTTCGGACGAAAGCATTTGCTTTTGGGCTCTTGATTACTGTTTGGTGTCGATTACTTTATTCATCGCCTCCCAAATCGATGGAAATTAGGAAGTCGCTGGTCTTTCTTAACCTGGATTGCTATGACCATCGTTGTAATTGGACTTCTGGTACTAGGCTCTTCACATTCTGCTTACTATATTTCTACTGTTGATGCCTCTAGATTGGTAGCTGGAGATGGATCTGCTTCTTCCGTATAAGATTGGGGATCTCGCGGAGTCCAAATCCTTGGTGAGCGGTTACAGGGGTGCATGGTTTCGCTGCAAGGTCAAGCCTCTTTTATCCCCCCTTATTACTTCTCTGCTCAGTTACCATACTCTAATTAAGTGTTACCTGCATTTGTTTGTAATATGTGGTGGCAGTGAATTACTAATTTAAACTGTTGATATTCGAGTAACCTTTCGTCGGAATTTCATATCGTCGCTAGTTAGTACTCCCTCAGGTTCCGAAATGTAAATAGTTTTAGTTTTGTCATAAATTGCTAACATTGACTAAGTTTATATAGAAAAATGCATGAACGTCCACAAAATAAAATTTAGTTTCATTGAATTTTCTATGAAATATGTCTTTATGGCGCTTTATTTTGTATTGAAGATATTGTATATTTTGTTCTAAACTTGATTAAACTCATACAAGTTTGACTTAGGACAAAACTAAAAATGGCTTACATTTTTAATTGAGGGAGTACAACATAATATTTCCTTGTTTCATCATGCATCTCATGAATCACAGATGAACATCTAGCAATGATGTTTCTGATTTTTTTAATGGTCTAGAATCTAGATTGAAGCAGTGATTAATATAATTAATAATCATTAATAAATAGTTAAGTTCAGTTTTAAAAGTTTTGAAAAATAGTATTTTCTCCATATATGAATCTAGAAGTTAAGTATCTAATCTTGTAAGGGAAGAGTCATATTACAAAGCCAATTTATAAAAAAGGAAACGTCTTGGAAGTGTCTCTTCTGTGAAGAGGCCAGGTTGCAGGCTTGTAGACTTAGTGAAGACAAACGTCATGAGTTCCTTCTTTGTATAGATTCCCTACCCTAGCTTTGCAGCTATCCTTGCGCTTGCATCTGCTGTTCTTTTCCTTTTTGTGCTTTGGCTTGGGTAAAGCCTCCCTTTTGTACAGTGCCTTTTTTTCTAATAAATCTCTACAGTGGGGGCCTCCCCTGCTGTATTTTACGTTCAAAAAAAAGAAAAGGAAACAGACCTGCCCATCCATACATTAAAAATAAAAGGAAACAAACTTTTTCCTCATTGTTTCATTCATCGTGCATCTCCTGAATTGTAGATGTGTATTCATAGTAGATGGAAAAAAGTAGAGCATGGGGGCTAACTAAGTGCAGCTATTTTTCAGATACATAATATGCGTGTCAAGTTTGGATACCTGGAGTGTTACTTGGAGTACATTGATTATCCCGGTGAAAGTATGCAAAGCTTTATCTTAGCTCTCTTGTGTTAAGCAATTGTTGTCTTTTCAATAGTGATACTAAAATTTGTGAACATTTCATACTGCTAACTTTTAAATTAGTGAACATTTCATACTACAATCTAACTTTTATGTACCTAGTTTACCTTCCTTTATTGTGAGAGAAAACAACTTTGTTAGCTGGTTGACAATCTATGTAATCCAAACCCTAATGATTAGAAGACCTTATAAGAATACAAAGGAACCACAAGAACTTATAGGCTTTGGCATCTATTATGGAAATGCCAAGTTTAAGGGTATTGCACCACAAGCAGGTACATATTTTGAGGTTTGGGTGGCACCCTTTTCTTCAATAAGATGTGCTTACCAAAATTTGTTTAGCACAAACTGATATGTAATCATGTTCATATGTTATCTCACAACAAGTGTTTGGTTAATTAGACTATAAATCTCAGTTTGATAAAAATTTGGTGTTGACGAAGAATATAAGGTCCAGATAATCCATTCACAGTTCATCATTCCTGTGTCCAGTTCAAAAGAACATAGGAACGTCAGCATAAGTGCATGACTATTGACATTAATCATTAGTTTTAAGCACATTATATTCCATTCCCCGTGCTGTTTCCTTGCAGAGAAGGAATGGGTTAGGCTCTTTCGAAAGAACCCTGCAAGGTCCAACCAAAACTCAAGAGAGAGTACTCAAATCATGATAAGGCCTTCGTTTCCAAAATGGTATTTTGTGCATGAAGTTCCTGAGCAGTTACCAAATAGTGATGTCACAGCAATTGTTGATGAAACCTGGCAAATAGGTGATCTGGTTGATTGGTTGAATGAAGGTTGTTATTGGTCTGCGACAATTACTAAGTTACTCAATGAAGATCTGGTCGAGGTAAGAATTTAACAACTTACCATGTTACTAGAAATTACCTGTTCTCATAAATTTTCTTGTTATTTTCATGTACCATGCAATAGATGATTTAAACTTTACTTCTCCAACTAGTTAGTCCTCTTTATTTTCTCGGACATGGATGAGAGCTGCATATCATTTCATCTAGTAGAAAGAAACTAGTTATTCCTTTGATCATCATTTTCTCATGGTTTTCTTCATTCCGTAGCCAATATTATAACCATCTACTTATTGAATATATCCACATGTTACTAAAACTGTCTACAGGTAGAGCTGCCGGAACCTCCTATAGGTGAAGGCAAACGTTATCATGCTAATTGTAGTGATCTGAGGCCTACTCTCGAGTGGTCTCTAGCAAAAGGTTGGACGGTCCCTCTTTCACAGGTAGCTGATGGATTTTAAATTCTTTCTTTAGATTATTTCTTTAGATATCTGTGTATTTAAGTGCTAGAATATATTGAGTATAGGTGACTCATGATTGTTTTCCCAGGGTAGTATTTACTTTATATTATAATGATGAAGTGCAGTTTCTGGCATAGTTTATTGTCTATAATATTTTTATGTATTGAATAATATGTTGATTTTATTGTTACTAGGCAAACGGAAAAGGTCGGCATGCTGCTCGTCTACTTCAACATTATAAATCTGGTACTGTTAATCTCTTGTGCATATGTTACTCTGATTGTTGCGTGCGTAGAAATGGTTGTCATTTGCGTTAAAAAAAATAGGAATGGTTGTCACGTGGTTAGCTAATCTGGTACTGTTAAGATTACAGCAGTTAGCTAATTTGTGATGCAAATACAAGAAATCCTAGTAGCATAGGATGAAATGTTTTTCGACTAAATGAAACTTACAAACATAGCATTATAAAGAAAAACCAAAAAAGATTGCATATCTCCTTTTCTCCCATGCCTCTGAACCAGCGCTCGCAAGCCTGCAAAATTGTGTTGCATTTCATCTCTTCCTTCCTTTTCCTTATCAAAGCTGGGCTATTTAGTTAATCCAATCCGTTGATCCTTTTTGCCCTTCTTTACATTGTTTGTATAGGGATCTGTTGAAAAAAAAAGGACTTTACTGTGATGCCACTTCCTGCAAATTATATATGTTGTTCTAGCAAAGATACCATCTTCACTGATCTATCTCAAAATGTTTGCAGAATCAGATGATGAAAATGATGACAATGATAGCTGGGACGCCCGGAAATCGTTGTGCAGAGCTTCAAATACGCCTGAGGAAGCTCCAGGTCCCATGATCCCTGCACCTCCATCAGCCACAAACAGCGCTTCCAGCCACATCTATCAGAAGGACACTACTGTCACGTCCACAGAGGACCTGAAGCCCAGCTCAACATCCAAGTCACCATACCCCAGCCATGACGCCCAAGCTGCTGCAACCAGCAGCCAACCTGCAGGGATTGGGATTTCCATCAAGCAGGAAACGGTTATTGGAGTCTCAATCAAGCAAGAGGACTCGTCCTTGACAGAAGGTGAGGTTGATGGTGGCCTGGAAGAGTGCCTGGAGAAGCTGGGTACGATCAAAGCCAGACTCAAAGACCTCATGCAGGGCACGCGGTTGGAACAGCAACGCAGCGCCAGCTTCCGTGGGTAGTCGTCAGGCAAATGAAGTGGCATCGAAGCCAAGGCCATCGAATGCCTGTGGTTGCTGAATTTTGTGTCCTGTGATTATAGAGGTGTATTATATTATTATGTTCCTGTTTTGGGGGAGTTGTTTGTTGTTGATGGAGAGTTAATCCTGCTTATGGTGGTTAATAAAATGCTGCATTTTGTAGAAGCTAAGAGGAATGTGTTGCTGAGTTAACTCTTCCATTGTGTTGTGACCGAGTTTTCTTCTATTCTGTCGCTGAGTAACCACTTCCGTTGTGTCGTGACTGAGGGCCCGTTGGATGAGTCAGGGCTAGTTACTAATTGGGCTAAAAAATAACTTAAATTAGTTAAGATTGGTTAGCTAGTTGGCTAACAACTAGTTGAAGACTTGTCTAAAAAAAACTAATCTACCTATTAGCTTTTCCGTTTAGATGCACTAGAACTAATTTTTAGCTAACAATTAATCCTTGTATCCAAATATGCCTCGAGTTTGGATGCAATTCGTGAGACAGCACATAACTCACCTGGACCTTGACGTCGAGCAAATGTAACAATATGACATCTGATGCGGGACCACGTGCGGCACGATGAGCAACTCGACGTCCCAAAAACGCAAAAACAACGAAAGTGCTGAGTGAGCTGCGGAGTGAGCGAGCTCCAAAGTGCTGAGCTTGCCCATCGCTAATTGTTCAATATGAATGAGCTCCAAAAGTGCTAAAAGTAAATGAGCTCTTCGGAGCTTGCCAATCGCTAATTGTTCAATCAACCTACGTTAAAGAGGGGCAGAAACAAATAAGAGCATTTCAATACGAGCATTTCTTGAGCAACAACACACGAACATCAAAACCCAACGCATCACTCGTCAGAATGGTGATAACAAAGTGAAGGAACACACGAACATAAAAATCCAACATCAACACATCACTTGCCAAAAATCCAAAAGGATCATCGCTTACAATAGTCTCCAACTGGCATGCCAAACATAATGTTATGCGGCTAAGTGCACCTCCATGTCTCCAACTCAAACCAGAGTTCAAAGCAGGATACAACTACCAATGTCCCAAATAAGGAAACAGCAGGCAATCTAATAACCACCATCAAACTCCAGCGATACACATACACCAAGCTAATATTTGGAATCCCGAGACTTCTTGCACTACATGACATAGTAATGCTGGGGAAACATCAGTGCCTTCTCCTGGGTGGGGTCCTAGAACGAGCTCTTGGTGGTGACCTGACAGAAACACAAAAGTACCAAATAAAGTCAGCAATATTTCATTTAATTAGTGGCTGGGCAACAAGCCGAGCATCAACAAAGAACTGAGGGTAAATAGTAACAGTAGACCCCTTGTATACAACAACAACAACAACAACAACATAGCCTTTCAGTCCCAAGCAAGTTGGGGTAGGCTAGAGTCGAAACCATCCAAGAGCCCCAAGTCACGGTTCAGACACTTCAATAGCCGTTTTCCAAGTACTCCTATTCAAATATAGATCTCTAGGTATATCCCAAGCTTTCAAATCTCTTTTTATTGCCTCCCCCATGTCAATTTCGGTCTTCCTCTATCTCTCCTCATATTATTAGCTTGGCTTAGGACTCCACAATGCACTAGTGCCTCTGGAGGTCTTCTTTGGACATGGCCAAACCACCTCAACCGATGTTGGACAAGCTTTTCTTCAATTGGTGCTAGAAGGAACACCAATTGTATTAAGTAGACCCCTTGTATATCTTATAATAATCAGAAGGAACAGGGGGCATTTATTAAGCAATTATATTGAGGCAAGCCAAATATAAGAAAACTGAGAAAGTTAACATGGCTCTTCTGGAAATGCCAGGCATTGGTAAGACAACACCTTAAGAGAAAAAAATGTCTCAGGAAAACATACTCAATGACAACATGAACTACCTCTAAGAACCAAGCAGGTAACCTACTTTTTACCACAGATTCTGGAAAGTCGGAAGCATGATACCTTTCGATAATGGATGTGGTCTAGAGCCAATTTCCACAAGAGCAAAAAGTGACAAGACAAATGAAAGGTCAATAACTTTTACTGCAGTCAGTTTGCATACCAGTTTCAACTCCATGTTGATTCAGTGCAGTTTTAACTAAAAAAAATATCAATCCATAACTCTAGTCAAATTGGCTTGTCTGTTACACTAATGACCAAGTAACTGGTGCAATTAGCTCTGACCATTTCTAAAACCTCCTTCCATCACCAAATCAGGATCAGATCAAACCTTTCTTCAGATATTATTAAACACCAACAAATATTGAGCATTGTGAAACATGTACTTCCCAAATATTTGGGTCCAACAAACCAACACAGCTAGTACAAAAAGGGGAAGGAATCCAACAAACTAACACAACTAGCACAAAAAGAGGAAGTAAAACTAGTAGTGACCTTGCCCTGTTTTTCCCATACCAAAATTGCAGGGGAAAAAAAGAAGCAAATACCTTTTCCGAGCATTTCTGCGCTTGGCAGGGCCACTGCTAAATGCCCAATCGACACTCATTATTTGTTTATAAAGCTCAGCTCCATCCAGTTCTTTTATTGCAGCCTGAGCTTCTTCAAACTTCTCATATTCAATCAAAGCGTACCCCTGTACAGAGAAAGGGGCAAAAGTAAAAACCAATGCTTGGGAGAAGATAAAAAAAAAAACTGGTATTTAAACAACAGATACCACATATAAAGGTACTCATTTCGTCATTTGCAAGATCACATATATATAGGAGCTTCCACCCTAAGTCGTTTGCTAATTACTATCAAGGGTTGCTTTCAAGAATTATATGTTAAGAATGTCAAATTCTAAAATGAGGAATATTGTGATGCAGGCAGCAAGCCAGCAAGCTAAAGAGTATTTAAGTAAAATAAAACAGACCTTGACAAATCCGGTACGACGGTCCAAATTCAAATGCAGGTTTTTGACCTGCCCAAATTCTTGGAAAGCATTTTGAAGATCTTCTTCTTGAGCTTCTTCATGCACTCCAGTGACCAACACAATCCATCCTTCAATTGCTGCAACAAGAGAACAAAATAAACATACATGAACTCAAAGTGGAACTAATTATCATCATAGAGAAGAACCTTCTACAAAAGTAAAAGAACTCTGCAGACTTCATTAAGTTATTGTTTTTTGAAAAACAGTGTGATCAATTTGCTTTATTTTACCTAGAGTACAAATTTATAAAGGCACATCTAACCAATCACAGTTCAACTGGTGACAGATTTTTTTTTTTTTTTTTTTTGAGAAGTTACTAAATTTTGTGACGTGGGCAAACATAGGCATCGAATTAACATGAACTAAAAGAGAGGTATAAAGCTCCAAATGAAAGGATGCAAGGGAAAGAACAAAACAAAACGCTAAGAGGCTCAGTTGTGCCTACAGGAACCAAAACTTCAGGATTACAGAATCAAATAATGGTGTATAAACAGTAGTCAGGTTGAAAATAACTCTCTTTGAATAGCTACAAAAAAAGTAAAAGAACTTTTTAATTTATTATATCCTCAGCCCATCACTAACAACTAACAAGCTAATTAACATTGATACCTTGACAGCCTTCAGCTCACATCAATAACCAACCTCTATGGTGTCAGAAAGAACTGATAACCAAAAGGCAGGAAGATAAACAGACCAACAAAGAACATAATACTCTGCGCACATTACCATGTGATATATGAGTAAAATGAACAATCATGCTCACAGAAGGAACTGAAATTTCCATTCGAAATAATATAGAAGTTCCCTAGACAAACCCTAGAGAAATCAGAGTAGTCCATATTTGAAGTGGAAACTAACCCAATGTAGAATTAATTGATCAATGTGAAACCTTTGGGCTCTTTGAACCCCATTGGACATTGGTCTTGACTAAAATCAGAAAAATGATGAGGGAAAAAACAGGGAACAATCCACTGCAGCAACCCAAAGCCCCACTTCCACATCCACATAAAAAAAAATCGATCTTTTCCACATCGCAACAAGTACTGCTAACTGGACCATGGAACTAACCGATCAATGCGAAATCTTTAGGTTCTTCGAACCCCCAAAATCCGCTCACATTACAAAGAAAGCAATACATCAAGGCAGCACACATACCAACTTACATAGGCTTTTGGATCCTATAATAGAGTTGAGATCAAACAATCCTACTTGCCTCATCAGTACTAAATTGCCAAGAAAACCTAATCGGTTCAAGCAAATCTTTGAGAGAAAAAAAACAAAGAAAGAGGGGGAGGCGTACATTGGATGGGTCCCGGGCCGCCGAGAGAGTCCAGGTCGGCGCGTCCCCCGCGCCAAAGCGCGAGTCGCGGGGCGCGGAGGAGTTAGGGTCCTCGCGGAAGCCGCGGCCCTTGGTCCTACGCGGCGCGTCGTCGCCCGCGATGGTGGAGCGGAGGCGGGAGGCGGGGGCGGGGGCCGGCGCCGGATCCGGCCCGGCGTCCTCGTCCATGAGGTCGTCGTCGTCGAGGTCGAAGTCGACCACCTCCACGTCGGCGTTCGTCACCGCCGCCATCGCTGCCGCTGGCGCCGCCGCCGCCTGGGTTCGGTTGGATCGGGTTGGGGGAGAGGAGACGAGACCTACGGCTACGGGTTTGGGACTTTTGGGGTTCGGGAATCGCGAGTCGCCGAGTCGGTGGGGCGTGGGGTTACGGAGTTTTTCAGAGGAACCCCTGCGATATTCTTTTATTTGGTTCTGGTTTAGATTTGGGGTTACGAATCAGTATAGCACTTTCGTTTGTATTTGATAATTATTGTCTAATCATGGCCTAACTAGGCTCAAAAGATTCGTCTCATAATTTATAATTAAACTATGTAATTAATTATTTTTTATCTATATTTAATACTCCATACATATGTCAAAGATTTGATGTGATGTGAGAGAGTGGAAAAAACTTGCAATCTAAAAAAGGCCTTGTTCTATAGAGCTAGACGCCTCTGACAGGCTTGCAGTAGTTCTTTTCCTATGCGGTGCTAGCAGTACAACAGTCCACGTAAGATACGGCGTATCGGCCAAATCGGTCAATTGATTTTGCCCGTGCATAACCCTAGCATTCCCAACAAATATAGCCCGGCCAAATTCACACACACACACATCTCTCTCTCTCTCCCGGCCAACAGAGGGTGGGGTTTGCTTAGTGGAACACCTCTATTGCCTGTGTTAGTCTTGTTCGACAGCTCGACGCATGTTTTCGCATCAAGGTTTTTTCTCATTTCTTTTTAGAAATGATTCTATGCTCAATTATAATCACTTCGTGGAAAAAAAAAAGAATCGGATCTAGGTGATTCTCCTTGAAACATAATGGTATTCTATGTGTTCTAACTTCCAATGGCTATCCAACTCGCGAGTCTCAGGGTGCAAAATGCTACCCGAAGGTATGGGTACAAGTACGAATTTTTACCTATTATGCAACTCATTGCGACGGGGTATTACTCCATCAATATCTTACTTGCCTCTCGTCACCGTCCAATAAAAAACTATTCATTCATCATGTTCTAATGCAACCCAACTATTCCAATTAATAAAAGATAAGGAACAAACAACTTTGTAGACTGGGTCGACGTGTTCACACATGAGCCATATGTTCGAAAACTTAGGCCTAGGCCACAAAATTTGTCATGATGCGCTGTCTGTGACCTAGGCCAACTCAGCTAGCCGTTTGATCCTGAACAGATGGCTCTCAACAAGTAATAAACACAGTCATCAGACTCTATCGTATTAATTATGGACTACTTAAACTAATCTAAATCATTAGATGCTTGTCACACGATCGTCGAATGGATAGCCTGTGACATTCTTGATGTTTGTCTTTGTCTCCCCAATTGTGGGCAGTGGAGCGCCCACTATAATAGGGTGAGGTAGCTGCCATAGCTTGTTGTGATAGGAGTATAGGACACCTCCTTCCCTGTTCACCTCTAACGGCCAGGTCCATCGCCATGGGTGGCCTGAAGCTTTTGTAGTGCTTGATTTTAGAAGAGGAAGAAAGGAGTCATGAAGAGGTATGAGCCAACAACTAATTGGCTTTACTATCGCTCAAATACTTACTAATAAGATAGAAAAGCAACGAAAAAGTCTCTTTTACTTCCCTAATCTACTACTATTGTTTGTTTTTATTTTTCAAACTATAAAATAAGAAATTTTACCCACTCAACTCTAAAAATGTTTAAATTATCTCCCTGCCTAAGTTAGAATTGGTTTTCAAGGTTGTTTCATCTTTTTTTAGTTTAAAAGTCTAGTAAATACCTAATAAGATTTTGAACCACAAAAAATGTATCTAAACTTCTAGGAGTTTTGAAAATAAATTCCTAGAGATAGACTCGGACACAACAAATCAAATAAAAATTTAGACCTCACAAAAATATCTCTAGAAGCTTCAAAGATATATTTAATTATAGGAAAATAGGAAAAATATCTAGAAAATGTAAAAAGAATTCTAAAACATTCTAGTTGATGTGTAATGCATCCTAAAATCTTTAAAGAACAATATACATTTAACACAAAATGCACCCATGCTAGTTGCATCTTGTGTCTTTATTGTGGAAAGTCTCTAAGTTGTTTAGACATTGATTAGAATAACTTGGAAATTTTCCATATTTTTCTAGATATCCTTTTCCCATTTACTATACTTTCAAGTACTCAAAGCATTTTATTTTTGTTTGTAGTGTCCTAATTTATCTCTAGAATTTTTCTCATATTTTTATAAGCTTAGAGACATTTTTCGGGATTATAAAAACTTAACATGTATCTACCATATTGTTTAATAGATATTTACCATATTTAGCAATTTTAACGGTCGAGGAGGAGAATCACACGCAATGACAGTAGTTTTTTTTTTGAGCAAAACACAATGACAGTAGTTGAGAGAACTCAAAGGTATACTTTACAAAAAAGGCAACCAACCCAATTGTGTGTTGTTTGCCTTTGGTCCAGCCCAATTGTTGGAAAAAATCCAAATTACTCCCCTCAAATTTGATATATGTCCATATTAACCCCCCCAAAACTTACATTTGGTTCAATTTACTCCCTCCAACTATTTCAGTTGGTCTAGTTTACTCCTTAACATGATTTATTGTTTTTGTTTTCCACGTATTAGTTGAGTCTTAATATCAACTTTTGTGATATGATAGAGGACATCATAAGTTATGTTAGAAAAATATATCTTAACTTTTTGCCACTATTTTGATAGCTTAGGAAATTTAATAATAAATTAACACTAGAGATACAATATCGTATAAAACATAATGATGAAAAATTCATAGTGCATTTTTCTAATACAAAATACAATGTCCTCTATCACCTCACAAAATTTGAAACTAAAATATAATTTATACATAGAGAAACAAAAAAGAAAAATCTCTTTAAGGTGTTGATTTAACCAACTTAAATAGTTCGAGAAAGTAAATTGAACCAAATGTTACGTTAGAGGGTTATTTGGACGTAGGTCAAATTTGGAGGGAGTAATATGGACTTTTTCCCCCAATAGTTGGATAGCAGCGTCAAGCCCAAAGGTGAAAAGGCCCAAAATGATTGGTTGCTTTCGGCCTCCGCCGGCGACTCACTTGCTCCCTTGCCGTCGGGCGTCGGCCTCCGCCGGCCGCCTTTGAGGGCCTGAGGTTTGAGAAGCCACGCGCTGCACCTAGTCCGAGCTAGGAGAGGAGCTGCACGTACTGTTTGCTGCCTGCGTGCGCCGTGCTGGCCTGCCGGGCGGCAAGCTGCCATTGACGGGGATGGAGAGGAGAGAAGCAGCACTGGCCTGTGAAGCCAGCCGTTCGGCTGTTGCTGCCAAGAGCTGCAGGCACAGAATACTATAGGAACAGTAAAAATTGCAGCAGCAGCAATGAGAAGAAGCTCAAGCAAACGATCCGGGTTCGTTCGTGCTTAGTACTTAATAATTGGCACTCCTACATCATACATGCACGGTAATATACAAACAGAACGTCTAGCACCCGGACGTTCGGACGTAGCTCCCTGCTTCGCCCTGTCCGCTCGGACTCGCGGCAGATCCGCCCCGCCCTGCCCCACTCCGTTTCACGCGCTGCCCCGCCCACTCCGTTGCACGCGCATGGGGCCTGTGGGATTGTCCCGCCCGCTCCTTTCTAGGCGCGCACACAGTTCCGCTCGCTCTGTTTTACATGTGCACGCGGAAATTTGAAAAGCAGGTATACTTTTGCCACCTTTATAACTAGTTTTACAACATCCAGAGGAAAACACTTGCAACATGCGTTTGGAAACAAATGAAACATAAATTTGCAACATACATGTGAAAGACATTGTAATACATGGAACATCCAGATCTACTTTGTAACACCCAAATAAAACAGTTGCAACATCCGTCTGGAATAGCTAGCTAAAACACTTGAAACATACACTTGCAACATACGTGTGTATCCATTACAACACATGCAACATCCCCGATATAACTTTCCAACGTCCATATGAAACACCTAAAACACTTACAACATGTGTATAAAACACTTGCAACATGCGTATGAAACACTTGAAACATACCCCTTTGCAACATGCTTTCAGCGCAACATCTTCTTCCTACTTGGGCGAATGGAGGCTCGTCGGCGTGGAGAGAGAGGGGGAGCGAGGCCGCCGGTCTTGCACAAGCTGGCGCCGGAGAAGGATGGAGGCGCTCGGATCTTGCCGCTCCGGATCTCGGAGTGGGGCGCGACAATGAATCGAAGGTCGTCGGTCTTGCACGAGCTGGCACCGGAGAAGGATGGAGGCGCTCGAATCTCGCTGCTCCGGGTCTCGCTGCTATGGATGATCTCGGAGTGGGGCATGACAGTGAATGGAGCGCGGCGTAGCCGGGGTGCGCGCGCGGCTTCGGCAGAGGCGCGGCGTGTGCGGGGGCGCTGCTCGGGTAGAGGCACGTCGCGTCCGATGGAACAAAAGCCACGGTGAGGGAAGGGGGCTGAAGGATGAGCGGAGTGGGATTATTTGAGAGAGATGGGAGCCGGTCTTACGCCGGTCAAGCTGCGTCTGGACGGGAGTCACTGGATGGATGCCCGTGGAGAATTATTATCGATATACAGATGTCGATACATATGCCAACTTTAGGGGAAATAAAATGAGATGTCATAGCTAGGTAATGATGGCCACCGTTGGCCTACACACAAGAAAGCTCTGCCATGTGATATGTTGGACGACACCTGGTATATATGTATGTTAGTATATATAAAATACATTTGTTCTCAGCTTTGTTAAAAAGGGTAGAGCTTACATTAATACAATTCCTTGCACACACACACACAAGCCTCGCTTATATATGTGTCTCCCACACACTGGACGCTTACACATTCCAAATCGAAGAGTAAGTACTCTACTTAGTAGACTATAGGACACTTACACGCGGAGATTAATTAGATACGTATATATATACTAGCTATCTGGAATATATATCTAATTTGGAAGAAAATAAGAAAAGAAAAAAAAAAAAAAGCGCGGTATACGTACACCCATGCATTTGCTTATATATATGGCTAAATACATAAAAAAAACTTATAACGAGACACTCCAGTTTGTTTGTTCAACTAAATTTGATCCGATGCAGTGCAGCCCCTGCGGAGCGTATCATGAGGTGAGATGGGTGGTGGAAGCAAGCGCCACCGCCTGCGCCCACACCTTGAGCCGAGCCTTCACGTCCATCGGATCCGCTCCTCCTCCTGTAATAATAACGCGTTTGTTCAGGAAAAAAAATTAAGGAAGAAAAATTTAGAATACATAGACGCAACTAATCGATGGCGAGTAGTAATAATAACCATGCATAGCTATCTCTATCCAGCATCATGACACTAGTACAGAACCGAGCTTTACTCCCGGTGGGGAACCCCCTCTAGTCCCGGTTCCCCACCCGGGAGCAAGCATCCGGGACTAAAGGGGGGGTCCTTTAGTCCCGGGTCAGGAACGGGACTAAGGAGGAGATTTTAGTCCGGTGGTAACACCAACCGGGACTAAAGGTGCCTCCCGACATGCCACGATGGCGGCACCTTTAGTCCCGGGTTAATATCTGAACCGGACTAAAGGTTTTTTTCTTTTTCTTTTCTTTTCATTTTTTGTTTTCTTTTCAAAATAGGTTTTCAAGTCGTATTATACGCTGCTAATTATACATTTATACGCCGCATATAGTATGTTTCGGTCAAGCACAATGAACGTATTAAATCACACAATTCAATCATAGAAATATATATATATATATATATATATATATGCATGCATGCATCATATATATATTTACATGCATGCATGCATATGTGTATTTTACATTATATTATTTCATGTGCATATATTACAAAAGATTGCATTATAGTTGTTGTGACATAACAAGTTTCTTCTCATCCTCTAGCTTGGCTTCAATGGCGGTGTTGGGTCAAGTAGAACTCGCCCTTGGAATCGATGACTGCTCATTAAAAAATCCGCATAGACTCTTGAATTGCTTTGATTTGGTCTTGCCGTATGACCTTTTCCTCCAACCATCGAGTCTACAGGTTTGAATTAAAGGAAAATAAATTAATATATGTACATATATATATATATAAAGACATAGTAACACAATCAATAATAATAATTAAATGAATATATAGTGTATTTTAACGTACTTTGAGTCTCTCTGTAGGAGTTCTTTGGGAGAGCACCTTGATAAACTTTGCAAACATAGTAACCACAGTAGTTGTTCCCCTGTTCCTGCCTTAGACACCACTTTACGAGAAAAAGATTTGTCATCCAATCTGGTGATCCGGTGAAAGCTATATGTTGAATTAATAAAGATGATGCGATTCAGGGGACTTACTTTCAAAGGGATTACATTCAGTGGCGCTTTGCATTTTTCCATGTGTTGCTTCTCAATAAAGGTTTTCCCAAACCTTTGCCCAATAAAAATTTGCCACGTCATCAGATATAGTTAATCATCATGTTTGTGTGTATATATAGTTGCTAGAGATCTCGAAATTACCTCTGGATAATATCTATCATATCTTGGTAGTCTTGTTGTGGTTTTCTCATCGAGTCATAGATTATCAAGTGACTTTTCACCAGATCGATGTCCATCAATATCCAGTGATTGCTGCATGTGTTTATAGGATATAACGCATAACACTCATTAATTAACTAGAATCAACATATGAGCCATTAAGGCTATGATCGACATGATTAACACTCACTTGAAGTTATAGGAAAGAGTATATCCTTCTTGTGGCGTTGGTTCACTAAGAAGTTCATGAGGTTACTCTCGACTCGAGACTTCCAATTAGTCATTGGAGTAATTGGGTCTTTGAATACTATATGGGGATCAACAAAACCAATTTCATTGCAGCCTTCCTTTTTCGAGCTCTGTCATTGTAAATCTGCATATATATAGTACTTGTTAGGATAATTTATATGCATATACACACATATGATGAGTTTAATAATAGATCGAAAGAATTATTACTACTGGGCAATAGCAATTTAATGATAACTTTGTCCAGAGAGGTCGGTGGCATAGTTGATGAAATTACGCAAAGTCAACATACATAACATCATCGCCACGGAACCAATGTTCGTCTCTAATTCGACACCAACGCAGAAGTCTCCATTGGTAGACTTTGCATGTACCATTTGTTTAGCGGTACATTTGCGTCCCCAGATCGAGATAAGGCTTGAGGGTTGTATAGACTCGGCCTAGTACAATTTTTTTCTTCCAAATATCAACCTCCGCCGCACTCTCAATGTTTCCATCACCAAACATCTCGGTAAAGGTCGAGACCGGTCTCATCAAGAAATTCACCAAGGTGATCCAAATCGACATCCGGAGGTATGTTTGCTCGATGCATTAATCCTAAATTGAACCATATTCATTACCAACAACTAGCGGGGATTGATTGGTGCGCTTGTTGTCCGAGTTGGGCAACTCCTTTCCCCGCCCGCTTTTTTTTACGTGCGCCTCAATTGACTTGGTGAGAGTGCGGTCATAGTCCGATAACGTTGATTTGGACGGCTTACGAGATTCCATTGTGATGATGCCGGTAAGAAATCACCTTTTTCTTAAAATATCCTGAGCTACTGAAGAAAGCACGGTTTCTCCGGTTTCTCCTTGCTTCTTGATTCATTTTAAGTTTGTCATAGAATCTAGACATGTCTTTTTTATATGCATCAGTTCCTTCTTCCTTCTCTTGAGATATTATTTTGGGAATAACCCTTGGTTTCACGGTGGCTTTCTTTGGCAAAAGGGACTGGTTCTTCGTTTGAGGGGCTGACCTCTTGCTAGGCTTCTTGGTAGGCGGGCGGGGAGGCGTTGGAGACCTCCTTGGAGGTGTTGGCAGTGGCGTTGGAGACCTCCTTGGAGGTGTTGGCAGGTGGCGTTGGAGACCTCCTTGGAGGTGGCGGCTCATGGCGTTGGAGACCTCCCTTGAGAGGTGTGGATGCAGCCTCGTCTTCCAACACAATGTCATCGTACAGAGCACTATGATGATCTGGCGATTGAACCTCCATGTGCTTATGCGTAATCCAAGCTTCAGTCTTCCCAGGAAACTCGGATCGTAAGAGATCCTTGTGTGTCTCAATATACGGATCTACCAAAGAGGAGTTCTGTAGAACTGTGTAGTGCGCTTTATTGAAATAATCATCATCCGTACCAATATATGTTTTCCTCCCTAGTGTCCCCTTTCCGCTTAGTCTCCCTCATGTCTCGATTCAGAACACCAATCGAGTCAAGGTCGGGAATAAAGTCAACATGTAACTCAATGACCTCTTCTCATTCCATAGCCCTTGGCGATGCTTCCTTCCAGAGCACGGTTGTGAACATATTTCTTTAGGACTCCCATGAATCTCTCTAGGGGGGAACATGTTGTGTAGGAACACAGGACCGAGAGTGAAAATCTCCTTGACTAGGTGAACTAGGAGGTGTGTCATAATATCAAAGAAGGAAGGAGGGAACACTAACTCAAAGTCGACGAGACATTGAACCACATCATTACGTAGTTTAGCTAGATCAGTTGGATCAATTGCCTTTCGAGAAATTGCATTGAGGAATGCACATAGCTTTACGGTGGCTAGACGTACATTTGGAGGTAGAATTCCTCTTAATGCAATGGAAGTAATTGCGTCATGAGAACGTGATGATCATGGGACTTTAAGTTCTGAAATTTCTTCTCGGCACATTTATAATACCCTTTATATTCGAGGAGAATCCAGATGGTACCTTGATGTTGTTTAAGCATTCAAACATGATTTCCTTCTCCTCTTTGCTTAGAGTGTAGCTAGCAGGACGTAAGTAATGGCGTCCATCATCTGTCTTCTCTGGATGTAGGTTGTCTCTTTCTCTCAAACAACGCAGGTCCTGTCGTGCTTCAAATGTGTCCTTAGGCTTTCCATACACACCCATAAAGCCTAGCAGGTTCACACAAAGATTCTTCGTCAGGTGCATCACGTCGATCGAGCTACGGACCTCCAGGACTTGCCAATAGGGTAGGTCCCAAAATATGGACTTTTTCTTCCACATGGGTGCGTGACCGGTAGCGTCTTTCGGAATAGGTTGGCTTCCATGTCCTTTTCCAAAGACGACTTTCACATCATTGACCATATCGAGTACATCCTCACCGGTTCGGTTGCGAGGCTTGGTCAGGTGGTCTGATTTCCCTTTAAAATGCTTACCTTTCTTTCTTACGGGGTGATTTGCAGGAAGAAATCGACGATGGCCAAGGTACACGACCTTTCGACATTTTTTCAAGAATACACCTCTAATATCACCGAAGCAGTGTGTGCATGCATTATATCCCTTGTTTGACTGTCCTGAAAGATTACTTAGAGCAGGCCAATCATTGATTGTTACGAACAACAATGCTCGCAGATCAAAGTGTTCCTGTTTGTACTCATCCCACACACGTACACCTTCTTTATTCCACAAAATGAGAAGTTCATCAATAAGTGGTCTCAGGTACACATCGATGTCATTGCCAGGTTGCTTCGGGCCTTGGATGAGCACAGCATCATAATGAACTTCCGCTTCATGCATAACCAAGGAGGAATGTTGTAGATACTTAGAGTAACAGGCCAAGTGCTATGACTATGATCATCGCTCGCTCTCAAAAGGATTGATACCATCTGTACTTAAAGCAAACCTTAAGTTTCTTGCGTCATTTGCAAACTCGGGAATTCTCTCGTCGATTGCTCTCCACTTTGGGACCCATCGCAGGTGTCTCAACATATTGTCTACCTTACGGTCTTCTTTGTGCCATCGTAACAATTTTGCATGTTCTTTGTTTCTGAACAGACGTTTCAAGCGTGGTATTATAGGAGCATACCACATAACCTTGGCAGGGATTTTCTTACGTGGACGTTCGCCCTCAACATCACCAGGGTCATCTCGCCTGATCTTATACCGCGACGCATGGCATACCGGGCATGCATCCAATTTCTCGTACTCTTTGCCACGGTATAGGATGCGATCATTAGGACATGCACATATCTTCTCTATTTCTAGCCCCATAGGATGACAACTTGTTTTGCTTCAGTAGGTAGTGGCGGGCAATTCATTGTACTTCGGAAGCATCTTCTTTTGGATTTTAGTAACTCTCCAAATCCTTGTCGGATACACCATTCTTTGCCTTCCATTGCAAGCAATTCTAGTGTGGTTCCCAACTTTTTCTCGCCTCGCATCACAAGTTGGGTACAACAATTTCTTGTGATCTTCTAGCAGCATCGTCAACTTGATCTTCTCCTTTTCACTTTCACATTCTCTTTGTGCATCACGAATGACCGACAAAGATCATCACCAAACTCATCTTCTGCGACTACCTCTTCTTGACTTCTCCCATTGCGTGTATCATTGAAGCACGCACCATCGGGAATAATATCATTGTCGTCCCATTGTTCTTCTTCATCTTCTTCCATTACAACACCGGTTTCTCCGTGCTTTGTCCAACAAATATAGTTTGGCATGAAACCCGACTTGAACAAGTGTGAATGAAGAGTCCTTGAGCAAGGATATTCCACCGTATTCTTACATATGGCACATGGGCGGCACATGAAACCGTCGCGTTTGTTTGTCTCTTTGCACGTAATAAAGAATGCACGCCGTCAATGAACTCTTGTGAGCGGCGATCAAGATTATACATCCAATGACGGCTCATCTCGCATTACATGACATAAATATCATATTAAAACCTAGATCATAATTAATTATTTATACAACATGCGTGCCACCACAAAAGATACAAATTTATGAAAGCATCGCTACAATGTAGACAATCCCAACTACCACTAAAAGAACTAAAGCTAAAATACATTTCAGGAGCACAAGGATTTCGCGACCAATCTCAACTAAAAACAGGCAGATCCCCGACAGCAACATCTTTGGGCTTCTTTGGTGGATCACCGCCTCATTAGCCGCCAGATCACTTTTGTTGTGCAAGATATTTTGCACGAGTTCAACATACTCTTCCTCCCAAGAGAAGCCTGAACATCGTCCCTTTGCCATCCCAATTTGAAATTAAAACAAAAATTAGAACTTTAATCACAACCATCATGAAAATAGGTATAAACTAACCATAATCATTAAATACGATAAAATAACTCACATTGCGATCCGGACACTTGTAGAAGATACGATCCTTGTTGGGACCCTCCTTCTTCACTCGGTACTCCATCACAATCTTCATCTCATCACGACACTTGCCGCATGGAATGAGAGGAAGGCCCGGCCTAAGTCGCTTTGGAAACCCATGAGAGGCCGAGGACCCTAAAGCCATTGCCATCTACTCTCTATACTCATTTTTTTAATACACTATAAATTTCTTCTTTTATAAACAAATAAAATTAACAAACTATAAAATTATCTAGATCTCTAAACAATGATATTTTAATGGTCATTGTGTTCTCGTCTTTCTATCGGCAGGTAAGTAATTCATATGATATTTTCGCAAATTAACAGAAGAATGGGAATGTACACACATAACAGACTACTACGACGATATCGGGACGTGTGAATAAATAACCATCCATACTAGTTGACCTTGCTTACATGATCATCTCGGCGAGCATTTCTCCACCGGACGGCACCGTACTTGGCCACGGAAGAGCTCCAATTCTACGAGGAAGGGAACACGGTCTTCCACGACCGTTGCCGCTCTCCCTCGTAGAATCAAAGCTCCTCCTTGACGTCCGTTACCGCTCGGCAGAGAACGTGCTCGCCGAGATGAACACGGTCCGCAAGTTCAACTAGTATGGATTTTCTATAATTTTCTAACTATTTTCTAAGTTTATATTTATATATATACTACGTTTGGGTACGGTGATTGATGCTATCGCTATGCGATATCGGGACATGTGAATAAATAACCATCCGTATTAGTTGACCTTGCTTACGTGATCATCTCGGCGAGCATTTCTCCACAGACGGACACCAGATTTTGACCACGGAAGAGCTCCAATTCTACGAGGAAGGGAACACGGTCTTCCACGACCATTGCCGCTCTCCCTCGTAGAATCAAAGCTCCTCCTTGACGTCCGTTACCGCTCGGCAGAGAACGTGCTCGCCGAGATGAACACGGTCCGCAAGTTCAACTAGCTACTTTAACCTTATTTCATGTAAATATGCAAGCTTGAAGTGATTTTGAGCTCAAATTGCTTACAAATGAAAAAAAACCAAAATAAAGAACCATATATATATATAGTGAACAAAATGAGATAAGACAATGGTGAAAAATGAGAGTATGAGATTGGTAACCTTTACAACTGAAGAATCGACGGAGGAATCGAAGAAATCGATGGAGGAATCGAATAATGGATGGAGGAACAATGGAGGAGGGAGGAAGCAAGAACACTACTACTGCAGTGAGCTTCAAAATATCTTTGAGCTCGGGCTCGGGAGGAAGGAGGAGACGGCCGATTTATAAAGGAGAACATTTAGTCCCGGTTGGTGGATCCAACCGGGACTAAAGGTAACTTTCAACCAGGCGCAGCCACGGCCCAGGAGTAGACCTTTACTCCCGGTTGGAGCCACCAACCGGGAGTAAAAAGTATATTTTAGTCGGTTGGTGGCTCCAAACCGGGACTAAAGGTCCCCGCCACCTTGCGCCTGGGCAAGAGTCGTTAGGAGGGACCTTTAGTCCCGGTTGGAGCCACCAACCGGGACTAAAGGTATCTCTAGTCCCGGGCGCAAAAAATTCCGGGACTAGAGCCCATTTTAGCCGAGGATCAAAGGTCTGTTCTCTACTAGTGTGAGATCGATCGATGAATCTCATGATGATGGCAGATCGTGACACACAGGGATCGGATTAACTGGCCAATTAAAGCCATGGTGGCGATCGCCGACTCGCCGGACCGGTGCGGGAACGTGGTTTATGATGATAGACTAGCAGCTGGATATGGCGACCCAACCGCACCTGCAGTGGATCAGAGTCGGAGAATATGGGAGTGTTCGGCTGGCGGCTGGTTGAATAAACAAAAATACTGTTCCGGTTAGATTGTTGTGAAAGAAAATACTATTCTGGTTGAAAGATACTATTTATATAAACAGTATCCGTGTGAGTGAGCTGGCCAGCCCCAGCCAGCCGGCCAACCAGCCGAACACGCCCTATATTTATGCAAATGGAGTGGTCGTCCCTGTCAACAGGTATGGATTTAATTGCCACGACGAAGCAGGGCCGGAAAGCAAGCGGTCGTAGGTGGATAAGCTAATCCTCTCCCTAATTTATGAAGTCCTGCAGCCAGCAGTGCCCTTGCTGATCCGGCAGAGAACTCCCCGTCGTCGTCTTGTTGGCATGCCATGCCCCCCATGCAAAGTACTATACTAGAAGAGCTAGCTATTATTAATGAACTTTAGTTTTTATTCTCCTACCAAAGTACTCGTGCAAATTAAAGTAAGCCATGTCTGGACTTGCGTGAAGAGAAAAAACATTTAATGGGGCTAACAGTGGGTCCCGTTCGACTTGCTAAAACTTGACTGAAAGTGGTGAAAAACATTGTTCTGGCTGAAATGTTGTGATGAGAAAAACAATGTTCCGGTTAAAAAAAGAAACCGAACAAACCGGATATAAGGTAAGCCGAACAGACCATTATTTGCTTATTCTTTTGCACCGCTGTTCAAATAAACTACGAGTGATTACAAATTCTAAGGCCTGGTTTAGTTCCCAAAATTTTTCACCCCAAACCATCACATCGAATCTTGCGGCATATGTATGGAGTATTAAATATAGACGAAAAAAACTAATTGCATAGTTTGGTTGGAAATCGCGAGACGAATATTTTAAGACTAATTAGTTCATGATTAGCCATAAGCACTACAGTAACTAACATGCGCTAATGATGGATTAATTAGGCTTAATAAATTCGTCTCGCAGTTTCAGCGAGCTATGTAATTAGTTTTTTTATTAGTATCTAAAAATCCCTTCCGACATCCCAAAACATCCGATGTGACATCCAAAATTTTTCATTTCACGAACTAAACACAGCCTAAACTAGCACACCTTTGCTCAAATGTATTGTACCTTTTTCTATTTCTTTCTCTCCTCCTTGTACCTTCTTAGATATTAAGTGCGCCATATGTATAGTACTACTACTAAACGCGATTACTATTGTTGTTCTTGGATTTTAATATGGGAAAACACCTTAAATTTGAAGTATATATATTCTAGTCTGTGATGAATTCATTTCTAGCACGTTTCAGTTTCAGAATAAACGACCAATAGATGGTGCTACTATGGTAGTACGTACCAGCAGGGATGGAGACGGCGCAGGGCGAGTCGGCGCCGCTGCCGGGGGTGGTGCAGTGGGTGGGGCTGCTGCCGCCGGACAGCCCGTAGCACTGGATCTGCACGGTGCAGTCGGAAGGCAGCTCCAGCCCGAGGTCCCGGCACGCGCGGACCTCCTCCACGTCCATGGCCACCCCGCCGCTCGCCGACATGGCCTGATGCTGCTGGGACGACGACGACGACGACGACGACACCCTCGGCGACGTCCCGACCACAACCACCACGGGGGTGTCCGCGTCGGGTGCGCCGCTGTTGCGCTGGTGCCAGCTCCGCTTCATCTCCCACGCGCGGTCCAGCCACGCCTCCCGCGCCGCGCGCTCCCGCCGCACCACGCTGAAGCTGCTCCGCCTCTGCATCTGCTGCTGCCGCTGATGCTGCGTCCCGCTCCCGCCGCCACGGAAGAGCCGCGCCCACTGCTCGTCGCTGTCGTCGTGCTCCTGCTGCTGCTGCTGCTTCCTCGTGTCCTCGATCGCCAGCCACGCGTGCGGCGGCGGCAGCGTCCGCGCGCCGGCCGTGAACGAGCGCCGGATCTGCGGCGCCCCCGCGTCGGCCCCGTGATGATGTCCGTTCCCTGCTGGCCTGGCGACGACGCCACCGCCGCCGATGTTCAAGACGCCCTGCTGGCAGCGTGCGGCGGCGTCGGCTCCTCCTCCTCCCTCGACGGCCAGGCGAGACACCCGCTTGCTCACCTCCTTCGCCACCACGGCGGCGCGGCCAACAAGGTCGTCAAGCTGCTGCTGCTGCTCGTCCTCCTCGCCGTCGACGATGAGGCTGGCCGGCTGCTCCGTCGTCGCGCTCGCCATGCCTGACCTGATCACCTGCCAGATAGTCAAACTAGCTAGCTAGGTGGCTCGTTCGGCTTGGATCGCGAGAGAGAAGTGGTGCAGGTGAGAATAGTAGCTGGAGAGCGAGCTAGCGATCAGTGGTTCGGTGGGAAGGGTAGGCTGGTGAGGCAGGGGTAAGGGGCTATATATACATGCCTCCGGCCTCCGGCAGTGCGCGTAGTGGAGGGTGAGGTGACCGGCGATGGCGACGGCCGGGGGAACCGGTGGCGCGACACATGGACTGGACGACGACCGACCGGGACGGCCAAATGGAGACGACGGAGATATAGGCAGCTGCAGCTGCAGATATATAGGTTTGTGCGTGACGTTGGGCGACGCTAGCTGTCCTGTCCCTCTCGCTCTCTGCATGGCAAGGAGTGTACCAACAGTGCCCTGTTCAATCAGGCGTACGTGCAGGTCTCCTGTCACCAGCAGGGCGTAATGAATTCAGGATGGATGATTGCCCGCTGATTCAGGAGTATATAGTCGTAGTATATCCGTTAGAGTATTATACGCTTTAAGTATATCTGCTGCAGTGTTTGTGTTGACAAATGACACGCATATGCATGGACGGGCAGCCTTCATTTTGTTGATGGTGGTGGTGTCAATCTCAGATGTTTTTCAGGAGGCTAGCATGGGAAACAACTGGTTGGTCAGTGCCGTCGTCAACTGGAAATGCATCCGTTTTAATCACGCCCTGCAATATAAAACTAATAAACCAGTTTAACATGTAGTTGGTGAGGAACGAACTTTGTGTGTTGAGTTTACAATGTAGGTGGTGTCAATCCAGCAGTATATTATGCTCACAATAATAAGTCAAGTGGTGCTGCCACTACTAAAAAATAGACATTTCATCCACTTCGATTTTAGCCTTTAGTCTCGATATTTTTTGCGTTTGGGACTAAAGGACTTTTAGTCCCGGTTCGTAATACCAACTAGGACTAAAAGTCATCTTTAGTCCCGGTTGGTGTCACCAACCCGGAGTAAAAGTTCACCAACTTTTAGTCCCGACTAAAGGGTGACCTTTTAGTCCCGGTTGGTGACACCAACCGGGACTAAAGGTCTTTTACCCGGGACTAAAGGTCTCCCACGAGTCTATTCAAAAGGAGAGCGCACATGACTTTGTCACAAGTGGTGTGCAGTTGAGTTGGTAATGTACCTACGCGCGAGGAGAGAGGTGTTGGGTTCGAATCTCACGTAGAGCAAGCGAGGCCTCGAGGATTTCCTTTATTTTTTTCTTCCGTGGGTGACCTTTAGTCCCGGTTTCCAGACCCGGGACTAAAGGTGTGGACCTTTAGTCCCGGGAATTTAGTCCCGGTTGGGAAAACCGGGACTAAAGGGCCTTCCCAACCGGGACTAAAACCTGTTTCTCTAGTAGTGTGTCAAACACATTGACATAAAGTATTATGTTGTGAAAGACAAAGTCCGGGATCATATAATTAGTCTTGAGCATATAAGAATAGAAAAGATGATTGCGGATCCGCTTACAAAAGGCTTACCACCCAGCGTGTTCAGAGAACACTTAGCCGGCATGGGTTTAAGGGAAAGCCTATGATTCCCGGACAATAAGGGCTTAGTTGAGAATTTGTTTCAAAACAGAGAGGTGCATTGAAGCTGTTTAATCTAATGACAACTGGCCGTGATGATGAGACAAGTTCTATGCACTTATCTGTGATGGAATAGGAATAGGATAAAGTAAGTAAGTTGAGTTTAAGTCATAAGGTGAGATAAGGGGGAGAATGTTAGATGATCTCCAACCGGCCAATTGGTCCCTTGGATCCGCGCCCTGATCGGGGGCGCCCAACCGTTCCATGGTTGGTGGGCCCCCCGTTGCACAAAGACCATAAAAAGAGAGGTGGAGGCCGGGACACAAGGCACGAGGTTCACCTGAGCGCCAGACGCCCCACCTACAGTCCCGAAACCATAATCGATCTAAGAGGGGGGTGGTGCAGCGACGGAAAGATCGCCACCGGCCGCCGCCGCCTCTGCACCGTCGCCACAGCGACAGCGCGTTCACCGCCGGGCTTCACCGCGCCACCGTCAAGCAACCCATGGCCAGCTCTTCTACGATGGCGACCGATGGTTTGCACCTCCTCAACCCCTATCTCTCTCTCACTCTGTCTGTTAATCCCATACTAGTACATGTTCTAGGGTTTACACTTTATCAAATATCAGTTGGTATGCTAGATCTATGGCTAGTGATCCTATAATGTTTCTATCAATGGTATCAGATGCCTAACTAGGCGTAGATCTAGCATGTCGAAGTAGAAAACCAAGTAGCAGCATTTAGAAGGAGGTGATAGATCCGTTTCTGATCTAAGCAGAGGGTTCATCGAACCCTAAACCCAAATCAGATGAAGAAAAGGAGTAAGAAACGGTCTCGGTTTTGAAAAGGAACTGAACCCTAACCCTAGCCCACGTAGACAGCTCGGGGGAGAAGAACAATACTCAAACCCTAACCCTAACCCTAACCCTAACCCTACCCTACCCTAGAAAAATGAAAGGTTGGCGAAGGAAGAGACCTACCTAGGAATCTTCCTCACTGCCGGTGGTACCGCCGTCGTGTGGGAAGACAGCGCGCTGAGAGAGCCGCCGGCTCGTCGACGCTCTGTGACGTCGCACACAAGAACGCAGGGCGTAAAGAGCACCACCGCGGTGCCACTCGATGGCGCCGCGCGGCTTCGGTCGCACGCGAGCACTGGCGAAGGGCGCCACGGCGGCGCAGCCACCTCCTGCGTTGACCTCGGGTGCAACGGGGAGAGAGGGCTAGATCGAGGGTTAAGGCCAAGCCCACCGTAGCGCGTGTGGGGGATTAGGGCACCATCACCCAGTCCACTCAACGGCAGCGCACTCAGCCTAGGGTGAGCGCGCGCCAGCGAGGGGATCGGCAGCGGCGCCACTCCGCTGCTCCTCTTTCCTTTCTGTGCGTAGCCCTGAGAGAGAGAAGGGGTGGGAGGAAATGAAACTAGGGTTCTGGGGGAGCGTCGTGGCGGGAGTTTTTATTTCGCGCGAGAACGACGGGTGTCCATCCGATCAAGATGAACGACTACGGGCGCTTGGGCGTAAACAGCCTGATTGGCGAGAGAAATCCTGCCTGAGCCCGAGTTGCGGCCTTGGCGCTGGGAGGGTGCGGCGACGGCGTGGGCAATCTGGCATGGGCGGTGGCAACGGTCAAAAGACGATAGTAGTTTCGGTCCAAATTACACAGTAACATTTTTTCATTTTTGTTTTATTTTCAGAAGGAGATTTCGATGATTTTTGTCCTGTTTAAATCTCTGTCAAAATTTGAATCAACAGGATAATTTTTTCAGAGAGTAGTTGAGTACAGTAAAATGCTTCTAAAAAGTAGATAAAGAATTTTTTCCATGTTTCTACAGCAATGTTAAAGTTTATTATCTTTCAATTAAATTCAAACCAATAGGAGAATTTAATTTGAAGAGCAGTTATTTAGTCAGTAAATTATAATATTGTTATTTTTTTATCAACGTTGATAATAGCAATATTATAATGTTTATTCATAAGTTTTTCATGAATTAATTCTATTTCTGCCCAACGGTGATGTAGAATTAGTGTATAAGAATGTTGTATGTTTTAATTTTGATCAACGTTAAATTAAAGAATGCAATTATGATGTCATATTTTCTCACCATCTCTGATGGTGTTTTTCAGGACTCAACCCAATGGCATTTATCTCGCACATACCACCTCTTGAAGGGGGCAACTATAGGGTATGGAGAGAGAAGTATGAACTAGCACTTGCGCTGTCTGAAAATGACCTAGCGCTTACCTCCCTATGTTCGACTGAGCCAGTGGACCAGGTGAGGGAAGATAATAAGACTAATGTTGATTTCACTGCTCGGCAGCGAGGTCATGCAGAAGTGTGGATGAAATATGATCTCAAACGTAAGAAATTTGACATTTCAAACCGCAAGTGCTTGATGGTGTCTAAGTCCACAATTTCAGATGCTATAAGGGGGTCTATCTTAGATTGTGATACCACCACAAAGTATCTTAAGAAGGTGGAGAGTCAGTTCACTGGCTCTTCAAAGGCTTATACCAGTACTTTGATCAAGAAATTGTTCAATGAGAAATATGCTGGTGGCGGTATCAGAGAGCACATACTGAAGATGAGCAACACGGCTTCGAAGCTAAAGCCAATGGATTTGGGGCTCAAGGATGAGTTCCTGATTCATTTGGTTTTTGCTTCCTTGCTAAAGTAATATGAAACCATTGTTGTTAATTACAACATGCAACCCGATAAGTGGGATATAGAGAAGCTCATAGCAATGTGTGTTTAAGAAGATGAGAGGATAACAAGAAGAAGAATTTCAATAAGAATGCCAAACCTCAAGGGAAAGCTCATCAAAATAACCACCATATGAAGAACAACAATGTTCAAGTGGAGAAGGATCAGTGTAAATGGTGCAAGAAGCATGGATATTATAAGAGGATTGTCTTGACTTCCTGAAGAACCTTCTAAAGAGAGGTGAGGATTTCATTACATTCATAGATGAATCCTTATATTTAAGTTATGCAAAATCTACTTGGTGGATTGATTCAGGTGCAACTGTTCATGTTGCAAATTCATTACAGGGATTCTATACGAGGAGGACCCTGCAAAGAGAAGAAAGAAGAATTCAAATTGTAAATGGAGTTGAAGCTAAAGTTGAAGCCATAGGAGATCTATCTCTAGAATTAGATGATGGGTTTAGACTACAGCTTTCATATATTCTTTATGTACCCTCTTTGTGAAGAAACTTAATAAGTGTTTCACGTTTAGATGATGATGGATATGATTGCCATTTTGGTAATGACAAATATAGGATTGTGATTAATAATAAGTGTGTTGGTCTTGCCTTCCAACAAGACAAGCTTTATTTATTATCACTTTCTGAGAATGCGAATGATGTAAGTACTGAGAATGAGAATACCTCTTCGTCTATGAATGCAATAAATAAGTGGAAAAGAGTGCATGATGTATCTTCGAAATTATGGCACTATCGTTTAGGTCATATTTCGAGGGGAGAATAGAGCGATTGATTAAGAAATCAATTCTTCCGCCTTTAGACTTTTTAGATTTAGAACAATACATAGATTGCATAAAATGAAAGTATGTTAAGAAAATAAAGAAAGATGTCAAACGAAGCGTAGGAATTTTAGAAATAGTTCACACAGACATCTGTGGTCATAGATGACTATTCTCGTTTTGGCTATATTTATCCAATTAAGGAATGATCGGAAGCATTGGATAAATTTCAAATATTTAAGGTTGAGGTAGAAAATCAGCACAACTTAAAGATTAAGGTAGTAATGTCCGACCGTGGGGGAGAGTACTACGGTCGACACACTCCATATGGCTAAGTTCCTGGACCTTTTGCAAGGTTCTTACAGGAAAATGGCATAGTAGCCTAGTATTCTACACCGGGCGAGCCTCAGTAGAATGGAGTAGCTAAAAGACGCAACTGTACCTTAATGGATATGGTGAGAAGCATGATAAGTTACTCTACTTTACCGATAAGTTTATGGATGAAGGCATTGAAAACCTCCATTCATATTCTTAATCGAGTGCTAAGTAAGTCGGTGCCCAAAATACCGTATGAGTTGTGGACAGGAAAGGAACCCTCACTAAACTATTTACGTGTGTGGGATTGTCCAGCTGAGGTAAAAGTATTTAACCCAAACATAGGAAAGCTGGACTCCAAGATAGTCAGTTGCCATTTTATTGGCTATCTAGAAAAGTCAAAAAGTTATCGCTTCTATTGTCCGGACAGACAAACGAAGTTTGTAGAAACAAGACATGTTGTTTTCTTAGAGGAAGATATGATTAGGGGGAGCATGGTAGCGTGTGAAATTAGTTTTGAAGATAAACGTGTATACGTGCCCACTCCTATGGTTCAGGAGCCATTCTTCACGCTACCTGTTGTTGCTGTACCAACAGTGCAAGACACTATAGTAACAACACCTGTTGTTAGTTCTCCTATGGCAACAATGAATAAACATGTGGAACCTGTCCTTCAGGATCCCTAAAACATGTTGTCACACATGAGGGAGAGCAACAACAGCCTCATATAGAACAAGCGTCATCTAACGATGCCCCTAGAAGGTCTCAAAGAGTCAAGAGATCAGCCATTCCTGGTGATTATGAAGTTTGTGAATGTGAGAAATTTCAAATGGAGGGTGATCCCACCTCATTTGAAGAAGCCATGAGAAGCGCTCACTCATCCAAGTGGCTTGAAGCCATGGAAGATGAAATGAAATCAATGAAAACCAATGGTGTTTGGGACTTAGAAACAATTTCTAAAGGAGTCAAGACAGTAGGTTGTAAATGGATCTACAAAACCAAACATGACTCCAAAGGGAATATAGAAAGATTTAAAACGCGACTTGTGACGATAGGTTTTACGCAAAGAGAAGGTATATATATTATAATGAGACGTTTTCTCTAGTCTCATGTAAGGATTCTTTTAGAATCATAATGGCGCTTGTAGCACATTACGATTTAGAATTACATCAGATGGTTGTGAAGACGGCGTTCCTAAATGGGGATCTGGAGGAAAATGTTTACATGGCACAACCAAAAGGTTTTGTCGTGGAAAGAAAAGAACGCATGGGATGCCACCTGAAGAAATCTATTTACGGATTAAAACAAGCTTCAAGATATTGATATTTGAAGTTTGATAGTACAATAAGAAAGTTTGGGTTTCAAGAAAATGTAGAGGACAATTACGTTTATGCAAAGTTCAAGAATGGAAAATACATTTTCCTAGTCTTGTATGTGGATGATATCTTGCTCGCTAGTAGTGATGTTATTCTACTACTAGAAACAAAGAAGTTCTTGTCCTCAAAGTTTGATATGAAGGATCTCGGTGAAGCTTCGTTCATCCTAGGAATAGAGATTCATCGAGATAGAGAAAAGGGGGTTTTAGGATTATCACAAGAGGCATACTTAGAAAAAGTTCTAAAGAAATACAGTATGTAAAATTGTAAGTCTTTACCTACTCCCATAGTCAAGGGCGACAGATATGGGGAATTTCAATATCCTAGGAACCAATATGAGATCGATCAAATGAAAGCAGTTCCATATAGTTCAGTTGTCGGAAGTTTACAGTATACTCAAGTGTGTACTCGCCCTGACTTATCATTTGTTACCGGTTTACTTGACAGATATCAAAGTAATCCAGGAATAGAACATTGGAAATTAGTGAAGAAAGTTTTGCGTTACCTGCAAGGTACGAAGGGGCTCATGCTAACGTATATAAGATATGATTTCCTACACATAGAGGGGTATACAGATTCTGATTATGCTGGAGATGACAGAAAATCCACGTTAGGATACATGTTCACTCTCGTAGGAGGAGCTATATCGTGGAAAAGCTCAAAGCAAACCGTCACTACATCGTCCACAATGTATGCCGAGTTTGTAGCATATTATGAGGCCACAGGACAAATGAATTGGCTGAAGAAATTCATGCCCGAGTTGAAAGTGGTAGACGACAAAAATAAATCACTCAAGTTATACTGCAATAATAATCCAGCAGTATGTTATGCTCACAACAATAAGTCAAGTGGTGCTACCAAACACATTGACATAAAGTATTATGTTGTGAAAGACAAAGTCCGGGATCATATAATTAGTCTTGAGCATATAAGAATAGAAAAGATGCTTGCGGATCCGCTTACAAAAGGCTTACCACCCAGCGTGTTCAGAGAACACTTAGCCGGCATGGGTTTAAGGAAAAGCCTATGATTCCTAGACAATAAGGGCCTAGTTGAGAATCTGTTTCAAAGCAGAGAGATGCATTGTAGCTGTTTAATCTAATGGCAACTGACTGTGACGATGAGGCACGCTCTATGCACTTATCTGTGATGGAATGAGAACAAGATAAAGTAAGTAAGTTGAATTTAAGTCATAAGGTGAGATCAAGGGGGAGAATGTTAGATGATCTCCAATCGGCTAATTGGGCAATTGGATCCGCATCCTGATCAGGGAAGCCCAACCGTTCCATGGTTGATGGGCCCTCGTCGCACGACGGCGCCATAAAAAGAGAGGTAGGGGCCGGGACATAAGGCACGAGGTTCACCTGAGCCGCCAGACGCCCCACCTACAGTCCTAAAACCCTAACCGATCTAAGAAAGGGTGCTGCCAGCGACGGAAAGACCGGCACCGGGCGCCACCGCCTCTGCACCGTCGCCACAGCGACAACGCCTTCACCGTCGGGCTTCACTGCAGCACCGTCAAGCAACCACATGGCTAGCTCGTCTTCTACGAAGGTGGCCGATGGTTTGCACCTCCTCAACCCTTATCTCTCTCTCACTTTGTCTGCTAATCCCATACTAATACATGTTCTGCGATTTATACTTCATCAAATGTCACTAGGTATACTAGATTTATGGTTAGTGATCATGTAACGTTTCTATCAATAGGCAGCTGCAGCTGCATGCGTGACGTTGGGCGACGCTAGCTGTCCTGTCCCTCTCGCTATCTGCATGGCATGGTGGCATGGCAAGGAGTGTATCAACAGTGCCCTGTTCAATCAGGCGTACGTGCAGGTCTCCTGTCACCAGCAGGGCGTAATGAATTCAGGATGCATGACTGCCCGCTGATTCAGGAGTATATACGGCCATATCGTATCGTGGATTATTTACTGCTGGCTGGTTTGGTGTGAGAGAAAAACACTGTTCCCGACTGAAAATTTACGATCAGTTTACGAGCAAGCGAACAGGCTAATAGTCGTAGTATATCCGTTAGAGTATTATACGCTTTAAGTATATCTGCTGAAGTGTTTGTGTTGACAAATGACATGCATATGCATGGACGGGCAGCCTTCATTTTGTTGATGGTGGTGGTGTCAATCTCAGATATTTTTCAGGAGGCTAGCATGGGAAACAACTGGTTGGTCAGTGCCGTCGTCAACTGGAAATGCATCCGTTTTAATCACGCCCTGCAATATAAAACTAACAAACCAGTTTAACATGTAGTTGGTGAGGAACGAACTTTGTGTGTTGAGTTTACAATGTAGCATTCCTTGTCGATCTCTTTATGCGAAATGTTGTCAGGATAATATGTGCTCGTTCAGTTCATCCATTATTTGCTATGTAAAACACTCCGATTTTTTGGATTGCCCATGTAAACCGCAAAAAATAAGTCTATTTATGGGTCCACGATCTATTGCTTTGATCCCTTGTAAAAAGCGTGCAAATGTTTGAAGATTGAAACTCGAAAATTTTTAACTCAGATCATAGTGTAAAACATATGCGACCTATTAATAGAAAGAATGATACAGTGACCTCATATTTGAAAGTATTCTCAAAAGATAATCATTTTTGTTACAGAGACTATTGCACACATTAATAGTTTAGAAGACAAAAAAGTTTTAGAGCATCAACTGTTTGGTAAACCTACTGTTAATTTTGTTTTTTTACTATGATGGAAACAAAATTCCACTGCTACAACAACTTATCTTAAGCCTCAATCTATTCATGCTTGGAAAAATAGAGCCATCCATCTGCAAAGATATACGGACAACCGATACTCACAGTCGGTGTTGGCACTGGTTTTTTTTCTCGGCGCTTCGCGTTAGGCCCGACTCACATTGCCACCTCCGCGGCCATCGGAATTGGATCTCCGGCCACTCCTTTTAGGTCTGAGAATACCAAGAGATAGATGGAGCAGTGAAAATCCCATAGGTTTTGGGTGTGAGTTATAGTGTTAGGATGGCCAGCCCTAGGAGATTTGCTGAAATTGGATCTCTAACCACTATTTTCTCATCTAACAATACCAGGAGGTAGATCACGCATTGAAGATTCTGTTTTTGAAGGCTCTGAGTGTGAGCTTGGCTGTAGGGATGCCCCACCATTACGGCAAGTTATTTTGTTCATCTGGATGGCTTATGCAGGGAGATGACAACCTGTATGTTTTTAGGAACGAATAAAATTGAACTTTTGGTGGAGTGTGTTTTTTGAAAGGTTCTAAAAACCAGTTTTGATTTGAAAACTTGTAGATACTGTTGGAGATTATTTAATGGGGTATATATTGATGAGAAATTAGTGCGCTGAGCTAAGAAAGGAAAGAAGGAAGAAAAGATCTGATTATACTTCCTCCATCATGAAGTACAGTGCATTTTTATTTGTCATAAGTCATGCTATCTTAAGGTTTGACCAAATTTCTAGAAACAAACAATAATATTTTTGACATCATATAAGCTCCATTAGAAACATTATGTAATGTATTTTTATAACTTACCTTTTTTATGTGTTAGAAGTTAATATGCTTTCCTATAGTTTTAGTCAAACATGAGGTAGGTTGACTTGGGACAAACAAAAATACGCTATATTTCTGGATGGAGGCTGGGATGTGAGTATATTGTATTTCAAAACGATGGGAGCACACTAGCTAGTATATGTACTGATTGTATCCGGAGGAGAGGACTTTCTGATTATATATATTGCAAGTAATGCACAGACACACGAATAAATAAATCCCCTGAAACCAAGATCTGCACAACAGCACAAGATTTACTGATGTGTGATTTAGGACTAAATACAACCGTGTGACTAAGGAATTAATAAGCCGGGTTTTCCAGTATATAATATATGCACACAATGTTATCTGTATCAGTGGTAGATTGAGAATAATAAAACGTCGGATTCACAGAACTCATCGGCCAGATAGCTTAACGAGCAGCGGAATGCATGCATGATTACACGCTGCATCTGAAGTTTTCAGAATGATGGCTTGGCGATCGGCGTATGGCACAGGATATATAATTCTATATAAAGTATAAACACATAAATTAGCATAGCCACACATTGGTCGTTATTAGGATGGAGATATATATAATTGCCGACGAATGGGAGCCACAAGCTGGTAGAGTCATGCTTTTTCGTTCTCGGCATCATCAGCATCAGCATCATCGACGATCGATCATGGATGGATGTACATTTACTTACTGCAGATGAGCAGATGGATGCCCGCAATGCGTAGTGCAGGTGTTGCAATCAGAGGATCGGAGGCCATCACGGCCCCAGATAGCTCCGAAAGGGAGACCAATGGCTCTCCGCCGCCGATCGCTGCCATGGCATGGCATGTATCATCCAAGCCGGATAAGACCGGCCGATCGATCGGGGTGGTGGTGATTGTTGGGCTTCACCATCCATCAGATCAAGATAAGAATTGAATTAGCCCAGTATTATATACTACAGCAGTAAAGATCGCCATGATGATCCAGTGCTGACGACATAGATCGATGCAGTAGTAGTGTCAAGTGTCGCTCTTCAAAGGGATGGCAACGACCAACGACCGGCCGGCCGGAAAATAAAGAAGCCATAGATAGATAGCGCGGCGGCGTGGCCGGACGAGGAGCACGGGCGCAACGTACGCCGCGGGCGGCCGAAGCCTTTCCGCGAGCCGCGGGCGCTGCGCTGGGCGGGCGGGTGGGGGAAATAAAGGGAAAGGAAGGAAGACGAGGGGAAGCTAGGCGGGCAGCCACGGCAGCCGCGGGTGGCGGCAGGGCCCGACGGGTGATCGACGCGGCGGTGGCTAGTGACGGAGCCAGAAGTTTTTGAAGCCTGGGCGATCCTCATTGCGCAAAAAAATATTTACCTAACAAATTATAACATTTTTCTTTGATATATAGAAATTTCGGCCGGGCGGTGGCGGAGAGGAACCAGCTGGGGTAGGGTACGGCGAGGGTCGGTGTCGACGCGGTTAAGCTGCCGCGCAAAAAGCGGAGGCGCCTCATCATTTTAATTACCCCCTCCGATAGCGACGCCTTCCTCTACTTTATTACTACTATACTGTACTTGTGATCACTAGCCATAGATACACAAAGAGAGTGAAGAAATGACAACACCGAGACACAAGAACTCTTCAACGATGCCTCCAGGAAGTTGGATGATGTCGCAACATAATCATCGTCAGTCAAGTAAGAAGAGGTGACTCCACACGCGCTTGGCAAGGCTGTCGCCCGAGCCTTGTGTCAAGGTGATGAGTGGGTCGATCCTAGAGACTACAACAAAAGGTTCTTCAATGACGCCTTTAAGAAGGAGATCTTGCCACTGGTCCAGACTGATCTGAGCTGAACTTTCGCTGTAGGTCCATCCCCGCTCCACCAGCGGCAGCGGCCTATCTCCGAGACCACGACCGCTGGCCCGAGGGTGGATTAACCGTGCACGGTTTGCTACATGGATATAATTAAATTAGCGAGCATTGTATTTAACTATTTATATATCCCACGTACTCTGTACAAGCAACACCTGGAAAGCAGACACATGCGGGAAAGTGGATAAGTACACAGTAGCACGTTGTGTAGTGTGGGGGTGGAGCAGGAGAGACTATTAAGCACAGTGAATTTGAAAGATTATTAACCACACCCATGTCTCTGAGGCCTGAGCCCATCGTATCAGAGGCCCATGCATATTCCTGTGTATTTGAAAGATTATTAAGCACAGTGAATTTTATTTAGCAAACATACCGCGCAATCCAAAACTCATGTAAATTGTTTACATCAAGGATGTACTAAATCACCGGCACTCCTTAAGAGTGGCCACAAAAAAAAAATCCGCGGGCCTAATTTGGAAACTCGGATCCTGGATCCAGGATGCCAGACTTTTCTCTAGGTGGATAATTCATGAAGATATCATTTTAATTATTATCTTGGTTTTTAGTGGGGTTTTTTCATCTCTAGGTTTTACTCCCACCTCCTTGCCAAAAGAGCCGTACTGTAGAAAATATTGAGTCTGTCTACTACATAATCATGTGTTTTATGAAGTTTCAACACATGAATTTTTTTCACCATAGAATTAAAATCAACAGCCTCCATCCTCCTTCTACCTCCAGTTTTTTTCTACCTCCAGTCAATCACAAATCATAAGATCACAGATCCACAGATCACAAAAATGTTTTTTTATATGCAAGGACAAAAGGACAAATCGGGCATCCGATGGGCGGTCCTCCGGCCGCACGCGTATAGGACGGACGGTCCTTCAGCTGGCTGGCGCGCTGGTCCTCCGTAGGAACCGAGTTGGTCACGCCGCTGCGGGAGTGCACGGAGAAGTCCTCGAGGCCGAGAAGACAGTTGAAAAGAGAGAGGGAGAAAATCCATGTGTTTTTTTTTTGTTAAAACACATGTGTGTTGTATAGCATTTCTGTAAAAGAATAATGAGCTACTTTAATTTTGATTTGACGCACAAATGAAACAAGTAGTAGCAGTGAAGAAGAACGTGTGCTTGGGTTAGAGCCCGGACCTGATGGATTCGATCTTCTCTTTGCGGATGCAGCAACCGCAAACCACAACCAAACTATAGCTGTGTTGTGATCCTAGCTAGTGGAACAACGAGCTCACGAACGAATCAGAAAATCAATTGAAGGCTTGTGCAGCGGTGGTTCTCTTCTTTATTTAGGGCCCGTATAGGGCTCTAGCTTCTTAAAAAATAGCTTTGACTCTGGCTCATCTCCTCTGTAGGAGCAGTTTCTCTAAAAGAGCAGAAGTCATTTTGAAAACCGTTTGGCAAAACAGCTTCTCCTGTTTTTCTGGAATGAATGAAAGATATGAAATGTCTATACTACCCTTCTTAATTGACTTGGTTGCACACATGATTATATCTTTGATCTTAGTTTATATAATGTTTCTATGAACCAAGAATAAACATGAAAATTAAAATTAATAGATAATTAGTGGTCTACCATATCCTTCTATTTTTTATTTTCTCTTTTTTTCTTTTCTTAAAATTTTCACTTATTTTACATTTTTTTATTTCTTCCCTTTTTTCTTGTTACCTTTTTTTCTTTTCCTTTTTCTTTCTATTCTCTCTCCACCTTATCCCTATCTCCCCCCACCGCACGTATTCTCCATGCGGAGTCGCGGATGCCGGACGACATCCAGCCTGTTCGTTTGGCTGAGGCTCGTCGTAAACGATCGTAAATTTCCAGCCGGAACAGTATTTTTCTCTCACACAAACCAGCCAGCAGTACTTCTTCACGAACCAGCAACGAAACGAACCAGCCAACCGAACAGGCTGATCTTCTCCGAGCAACGGCGGCCTCCACTCTCTCCCCGCGTCGGCCTCCGTGCCCCTGCCCGCGCCACCTCCTCGCCCGGCGGGCTCGCGTCCCCGGCGCAACCGCGCCCCTGCCCCGGCGGCCGTGCATCTCGGCGGCAACGACACCCCCGCGGCCCCAGCGGCTCGCGCTCCGGCGGCCACGGCGCGGTGGCAATCACGCGCTCCGGCGGCCTACGCTCCAGCGGCCCCCTTCCTCGCCATCACGGCCGTACCTAAGCTCTGTCTCGCCGTCGCGGCCGCACCCAAGCCTCATCGTCGCAGCAGCGCTCAAGCTCCGCCTCGCCGCGCTGCCCGTGCCGCGCCTTGCCGTTCGGCCACCATCGACGGACAGCCACGCACAGACAAGGGCATATCAGGATGAGGCCTCGCAAGGAGAGCGGTAGGAGCAGGTGAAGCTCGTCTTTTCGGCTCCGTCTCCTCGAAATGGCTCCAGTCACCGCGTTTTTCGGGGATTCGCAACCAGGGCACCTCCAAATTCCAAGTTTTTTTTCTCTCTCCATCACATCAATTTTTAGCCGTTTGCATAGAGCATTAAATGCAGGTAAAAAAATAACTAATTGCACAGTTTAGTTAGAAATCACGAGATGAATCTTTTGAGCTTAGTTGGTCCACGATTGGACAATATTTACCAAATAAGACGAAAGTACTACTATTTATCGGGTTTGAAATTTTTTGCAATTTAAACATGGCCCAAAGCACTTGCGTGGGAAGCCGTTTGGTTGAAGGAGCCCAAAAACGGCTCCGGGAGCTGGGCAGGGGGCCCTACCAAACAGCCCCTTAGTGGAGAACTGGGCCACACAGAGATATGCCCCTCGCAGAGATGGCTAGTTCATGGTACATCTGCCCAAATAAAGAGGATGCCAATCCCCAAAGAGGAACTCCAGCGACGGCCTTTAAAATATGGGCTTTTGTACTCTTATTTTGTATCGAAATTATGATTTTGCCTCTATTTTTTTGACTTTGTGAATTTACCCCTACTGTGCTATTCATGAAGCACCAGTTTGCCCCTACTCCGTCATCCACCCCTAACGGTGTTAAACTTTGTACAAAAAGACATGAATGCCCATGCGATTTTGCCCCTTGTTTTTATGTCTAATTGTGATTTTGCCTCTCTGCCGAGGCTCTTGCATATATGCTGCGCGGGTCGACTGAATTTGGCCATGGCGCGCTGCCACCGAGGGCGCTAACGCTGCTGGCACTCCGAGACGCCCGGCACCAAGCCCAGCGCTGTTAGCTGCCGTCTTGCGTGTTTTCTAATAGAATGGCACCTGCGACGCTTCGCACTAAGCTCACGTGACGCGGGGCATGGCGGGCACCGCGTCACGAAGCGAGCTTTTGTGCCTCGCGGCCAGCGCCGCACGCTTCGCAGCGCTTTGACCTAAGTATCGCGGCGGGCGGCGCCTGCTTGTCTTCTTGCGCGCCAAGGCCAAGAGCGGGTGCCGCAGCCCTACAAGCACTCACTCCCGACCGAGCAAAGGCCGCTGAAGCGTGTGCCGGGAGTCGAGCGCCAAGCGTCCGCTGCCGGCGCCGCCGCCGCCGTGTTTTTGACCTCGGCGTCGCGGCGGCATCATTGCTGTCGTCGGCAGGGGGTCGTGTGGGTGCCCAGTGAGGGAGCACCACCGTCCCCGCTGCACAACGCGCTTTACGAGCGCCTCTTTGTCGTGGACGAAAGGGAGGTTGAAGATAAGATGAGGGGCAACATGGTCTTTTTGTCTCTGTTTGCAGGGATTTTGATTTTTTTAATTCATTTATTCCATGTCCATCTAACAAACATCCAAATCAGGGGCAAACGGATGGTTCATTTTAAAATAACAGGGGCAAAATCACAAAGTTGAAAAAACAAGGGCAAAATCACAATTGGACTGCTGGACAGGGGCAAAAACACCATTTTCCCTTTAAAATAGGACCCCTACTTTGAATTTGACGCATCCTCCTATCTCTGAGGGCTCTATTCCCAGAACTGCAACTCACCAGTAACAAACACAGAGCCTCCATATTCATTCTAATAGGAAATTACACATGGGCAATAGAGAATGGCACATGGGACCCGGTTGTCATTGACTATCTCAGCCAAACACCTAGAACCCGCAGGGGGAGTCGCGGCGTCGCAGGAGCGAGTCACGCCGAGGGAGCAGGGAGGAGTCACATCCCCGACGGAGGGAGTAATGCCGTCGGGGAAGGGGAGGGAGTCGCGTCGTCGGAGGGGGGGGGGGGAGGGGCCACTTTGGGAGAGGGAGTTGTCTTTGTCGCTACTGGGGAGGAGTCGCGTCTAGGTGGAAGGAGTCATGCCGTCAAGGAAGGGAGTAGCGCCGCCGGAGAGGGAGTCATGCGTTGCCGGGGGAGGGAGTCGAGTCGCGCCCTCAAGGAAGGGAGTAGCGTCGCCGGGGAGGGAGTTGTCTGCTGCCGGAGGAGGGAATCATAGTGCTAGGGGAGTCGGGCGCTATCGGGGAAGTCGCACTCGCCGACCGGGGAGGGAGCCACGTGCCGCCAGGGGTCGCGCGCCACCGTGGTTGAGCTGGTCGTGCCGTCGGGAGAGTCGCGGTCATGCGGGCAGGAAGGGGCCAGGAGGAGAAGGCACGCACAGAAAGTGAAGATACCGTCTTTGCACTTTGGCTCGATTCGGGTGGGTTGTGTTTTCGTAGTTAGACGCGAAAGCCCAAGTAGAATTTAGCTGGAGGTGCTCTAGATAGTCGGTGAGTCCCTCATAAAAAAAATAAAAATAAAGAGGTTGCCGTGTTTGTTGGTACGGTAGGTGGCCTAGATCACCGAGACGAGTCGTTGGAATGAACGCTCAAGGAATTGCAGTGGAAGGTTCATTCGTCATAATCCGATCTCTGGCTACGCGTCAAGGTCTACGGTACCAGGGCTGGCTTGCCACGATTTCTACGGCACTCGGGAGTGAATGCACGACGTCTGATGGGCGTGCTAAATCCAACAGCGACGACCGACCATATATCGTCGTACAAGTTAGCGAGTTGTCGCATTATGTTCCCTCTGCTATCGTCCGGTGTGTAAAGTCGATCACGTCCTCAGCACTTCCTTGACTTTTTCCAGCTGGACTTGTTTCGCACTTCTGTACACGGCATGCACGAAAGTCCCATCCATACATTTTTTTTTCTTCTCTCTCTGTATGTATAGATAGACAAGCAAGTCAGACCCCCTACGTGGTTCATGCGTGTTAAACTTTTCTAAATTTGGCTATGTTTATAGAAAATTTTACCATTATTTGTATCTCCAAATAAGTTTGTTATTAAAATATATTTAATGATTTATCTAATGATAGTGATTATACACTAAAAATTTAATATTTTTCTTATATATATTAAAAATATTTGACTTTTTAGAGACCGAGGATGACACCTTTTTTTGTTACATGGAGAGAGTAGTTACTAAGAAAAACTATAGCAGCAGTGTGTACTTGCGTTGCTTGTGTGTGTCAAAATACTAGCTCTCCTCGCGACTGCTAAAGGCAAATAAAGGAGACACCTCTGCTGTCTCCTCACGGTTGGCCCTGTTCGGCAGGACTGAAAAATACTGTTCCGGCTGATTGTTGTGAGAGAAAAATACTGTTCTGGCAGGACGTGAATAGTGATTCTGTGAGAGGAAAAATAAGCCAGCTGACTGGAAACAAGCCAGCCGAACAGGGCCACGGCCTCCTGAACCAGGGGAGAACCTACTGTAACATTTCTGCAATGACGGGCAGCGACGTATCACCCTGTTCGCATGAACTTACTCTTATAATAAAATAGCTTTAGACGATTTTAATACCAGTCGAACAGGATTGGACACAGTGGAGACAAATAAAAGTAGCGGTGACGAATAAATGATCTATATATATACACACGTGGCGTACAAGGGTACTCCTCGCGTCCCAAAATAATTGTCTTTCTCACTTTCTAAGAAATAATTTTGATTAATTTTATATAAAAATATTAATATTTATGGTACACAATTAATCAATCACATTCATTGGTTGGTGGAGGGTGATAAAAGTACCGGTGACGATTTGATTTATTATGAGAGAAAAATATTGTACCCCACCGATAAGCCCTGTCTTTCTGAAACCAAGAAATAGTTTTTGAATATTTTTAGATAGATTGGCCTCGTTCGTTTGTCTTAAAATTTAGCTTGTTCGGCTTGTTTTTTCAGCCGGAACAGTGTTTTTCTCTCACAATAATTCAGCCGGAACAATGTTTTTCAGCCAGTTTCAGTCAAAGTTCAGACCAGCGAACGGGGCCATTGTTGAATCTATTTTGATAATAAATTTATTTAGAGATAAAATGATATAGAGAAGAATAAAAAAGAGTCTGTCTACTACACAACCATATATTTTATGTAGTTTCAACACATGAATTTTTTTACACTATAGAATTAAGATCCAATATCTTCCTTCTATCTCCAACCTTCTTCTATCTTCAGACGATCACAAATCATAAGATCATAAATCCACATATCCACATATCACATGAAACAATTTTTTTCTATGCAAGGACAAAAAGATAAATCGGGTGTCCGATGGACGGTCGTCCGACCGCACGCGTATAGGACGAGCGATCCTCCGGCCGCACGCATATACGCATATAGGACGGGCGGTCCTTCGGTTGGCTGGCGCGCTGGTCCTCCGTAGGAACCGAGTTGGTCACGCCGCTACAGAGTGCATGGAGAAGTCCTCGAGGCCAAGAAGACAGTTGGAAAGAAAGAGAGAGAAAAAATACATATGTTTTTTATGCTAAAACACAGGTCTTATATAGCATTTCTGAAAACATTTGAACGATAGTATTTTCAACGCCAGTTGATTGAAAACCGCTTTGTGACGAATTTTGCGCCGCGGTATCGTAGGTAGGCGGGGCCTACTGGCCGTCGGAAACAGTGGTAGGATCCGTTGATCGGCTCGTGTGCCCCCAAATTGCGGTGAAAATCAAGGACGTGTTCGCGGTCGGTTGGCCGGACACTCGAGCCGGCGCTCATAAACCGCCGTGGCGCGGGGCCCGTTGCCGGAGGGGCCAGTAAAAGCTACGGTTGTGGGGCCCACCGCTGCTCCCGTCCCCACGGCACTCGCCGGCGCGCTGCCAAACCCAACCCATACGACACCCGCCGGTTGTGAGGCAGAGGTAGAGCGACGGCAGGAGCTAGGAGCCGCCGCCCCCACGACGACTGGGCCCAAGCAAACGACGGCCAGAGAGGCAGAGATGCTTGCAAGATTGTAGATTCGTAGCAGCAGTAGACAGATGCATAGATCCATGCACTACACTCATCCACTACACGGCGAAGGCCGCGGCGGCGCCGGCGGTGCGGAGGATCTGGAAGTAGAGCTGCGGGTTGGCGACGAACGCGGCGCGGGAGATGAGGAAACCCGCGGCGCCCGGTGCCTTCATGGTGGCGGTGGCCATGGGCCACAGGAAGTAGGCGCCGACGGCGCCCCCGACTACCACCGCCGCGGTCTTCACGGCGCCCTCGCGGGTGGAGAACATGCCCGCGGCGTGGCGCGTCACCGCAACCGCGGCGCCGGAGAGAGACTGTGGAGGGTCTGCTCTGCTTGAACTTACCAGTCAGCCAGGCTTATAATATTTTTCTTTCACAATATATCAGTGAAGGCCGGCTTATCAGCCGGCTTAATACCAACCGTGGCACCGGCAGCTGGCTTGGCCAGCGAGACGGTCGAGGCCGCGGCTCTCGCCGCCTGCTGCCTCAGGCGGTCCAGCCCTCCGATGAGAGGTCGCTCGGGTACATCTCAGCTGGTCTTTGGAGATCTTGGTGGCAGAGGTGGAGTGGAGGTGTGGCGAGCGACACGAATGCGAAGGGAAAGGAGGCGGCCGGGGCGCCTCGCCCGCTGATCTTTCTTGGGTGAAGGCGTGGGAAGGGCTTGTTACTTTTGTCCTTCAGATTTAAAAAACATATACTCCGTACTAAAAAAACGTAAACCTTGTTTTCTCAAGAGTTAAAAAAATCTCAATATTTACTAGATTTATTATATTTTACGTGTGTTTATTATGAAAATCTATTTCCAAATTAATTTAATAATACTTGTTCCTATGATAAACATTAGGACATTTTTATATACATTTAATTAAACTTTAGATTATTTGACTCCTGATATTTTTGTTTCCTTTATTACGGGGTGAGCACTTCCACAGAATCATTTTTCTACTAGCAGTACTGTACAAAGTTAGGCAACGAAAAGACGTTACAGGTCAGATGCGCATCTTTTTCTAACTTTTCGGAAAGAAGCAAAGAATCGTATCTTGAATTTTCTATTGAGTCAGCTATGTCTCCACGCGTCTCCAGCAGCTTCCTAATATCTCTTTCTGGATTCCTCATCGCTAGTGGGTTTCTGAGCTGATAAGTTCGACTTGTACTGGTTTTATTGTGAGAGAAAAACACTATTGGCTGACTGATAAGCTATGACTGAAACCAACAAGCGAATAGGCTGATTGGAAGAGAGGCTGCAGCAGTAGTCTAATAATCCCTCCTAATGCATGGGCCCTAATTGTCGCGATATATTTTTTTATTATTTTGCTTTCTTTCCTTCCAGGCAGAGGCACGGTTTCTTCTCTCCATCGCCGCCGCCGTATTCTCATGCAGAGGCACGGATCCGCCCGTGGCGCTCCTCCACCCATCTGTCCTTGAGCTCGTCGGCCCCATCCGCCCACAGTCATGGATCTCCTGGCCCCCTCCGGTCCCAGCCATGCTGCTCCTCCGTCCCCTCTGTCTCAGTCTCTCAAGCCATGGAGCTCCGTTGTCCCCGGCCATGGTGCTCCTCCGCGGCACCGCGTCCACGGCAACTGGCACGACATCCTCATCCTCGTCCTTCGTGACGTCCGGGATCGATCATATCGTCTATCGCAGAACCGACCAATTTATAAGAGTAGAAGTACAATGGCAGCCCGCAAACGGTCGCACTGTCATATTTGAACCCATATAAACCCGGTAGTCCGTCGAGTACCACGACAGGTCTCGATAAACGATTTACAACAACCAAGATCGTACATGATTCAACATACATGCCACATATTACATAAAGTTCACAGATACCTTTCTCCATCAGAGTACGAATAAAAGTTATTACAAACCGAGTTTGATAGATAAAGCGGAAGCAATTAAGTTCAAAAATAAAGTTTCCAACATAGTTTGATACAGTGCCAAGTAGGATCACGGTCCACAAAAGCAAGGACAGGGATTAATAAAGAAGCATTCCCAAGGCTTACTCCTCATCCGCGGCAGGATAGAAGCAACTCTTGCAATAACCATGATACACAGTGCCATCTGCAACAATGGGAAATAAAACCCTGAGTACGAGAAGGTACTCAGCTAGACTTACCCATCATAAACCAGAAATAAAATGACTCCAAGGATTATGCAAGGCTGTTTAAGGGGGATAGCTTGACAACATTTTACATAAAAGCAGTTAACTTAGCTATACAATTATGGTTCCAATATCAGGTTAATTATAACTATCCATCTCTAGATTAGCAATTATCCTGTGCCAAACATGTGGTATATCTATTTAAAAGCATACAATAGTAACCATAGCAGGTATTGTAATTCCATATTCATTCGAACCATCATGTTTCATAACACAGTTACTACGATGTTGGGACTAGCCAAGTTTCTCACTATTCGGGAGAGACGGCGATTCGAATCGATTTCAACCAGCTGGAAATTTATTCCTAACACAAACCCAGGTCTACCAGCCACAATAGCCTTAGGTCACATTTGGTACAACTCAGGTACACATTTCGCGGGTCCGTACCGCGCCGCACAATCTGGAACACCAGATGCTAGGACGTTTAGGCCTAGCCTGCCCTTGGGCTCAGTCTGATCGTTCCCCGGAAGGAGCGCACAACTGAACGGGTCCCGGCCTGAGTTGAATTACTCGGCTTCGCGGTCGGAACGAGTTATCCGGCCAGCTAAGTGAGAGGCATGCGTTCAATCTTGTCAGAAGCGCCAACAACGGTATGGTCCTTAATCGACACAGACGGGGATAGATCCACACCCAAGACCTCCATGTCTTATTGCTTCTCTATCGACATCCCGCCCGGTCTCCATTTACATTACCCCATGGTTCTTTTCCACGATAGCAAATATAGCCAACCGTGCTCTGGTATCCACATATATCTCGTAGGTGACAGGAAATCACCTGACTTCTACCGGTCTAAGCATGGCTAAGTATATATTCGATCCTGAACGTATACCGGTTAAAGGTGTAGTAGCTGGACAAGGAGTTTATATGGATCAAGTGGTTCCATTCAACTCTTATAACCTAATGCATCAATCATAAGTACTTAAGTAATCATTTGTAAAATACTGGGAGACTTAGAATGCTCCGGGGCTTGCCTCGCAGAAAGGAAGTAGGGCGGTGATCAGGACACTCCAGAAGCTCTTCAGGATTCTGCTCCTCACCTTCGGGAGCTGCGGCTTGAGGATTCTCCTGCTGGTCTCCTTCCTCTGCTTCGTCGAATTCCAGCAACGTTATTTCTTCCTCCGATCCTAGATGCATGAATATGGCATAAGTATTACGAATGCATATATGTTAACAAGTGCATCATGTTTATTGAGTAGGTGCATATCTCTTCTCGATTATTTAATTAACTACTTCCACAATGCATCAACTATATCACAAAACAGCAGCTACTTGTTTCACTCATAACTAGAGTTCTACTAATCCAAATGTAGTGATCCTAGACTTTCTGGAAAGCTTATTAAATTATCTACAACTTTGTTATTAATCATTTTTACAACAACCATCATCCTCGTCATGCAACTTATCAAACTACAGAATCTATCCGGAATCCTTTTAAATTTGCATTTTGAAGCAACGATACTTCTACTTCATGTAATCACTCAAAGTTTGACAACATAAAGCCTACCAACAGTTTAAGCATACCAAATACACTCAAGAGAATATAATGGTAAAACCCAAACTATTTATTTAAATGCCTTTATTATTTTATTTAGATATTTAGGTTAAATAATAAACATATACCAGATGTGCATCATAAATTCTCAGAAAATTACAGTGGCTTACTAGTGCTACCAATAGACGACTGTAAAAATTTCATGCCATTTGGCCAAGTAAAACATCCTATACAAAAATGACAAGGCAGCAAGTCTTGAATTAGCATAATTAGAAAACCTTATTAAAAAGTGTCAAGTAACAGATTTCCTATTTTTCATAGCATCCATATGGTACTAGGATTACCCCCAACAAATTTCCTGAATTTTGGATTCATAAATAATTTATAAAAATTCATACAAGGATTAACTATTTATAAAAGAAAAATCTATAACTATAAATCTACCCATGCACTGATCCTCAAATTTTTATCAGAGTTCATACATGACAAGAATAGCTTACCACAAAAATTTCATAATTTTTGGAGCACAGGAACTCTAGATATAAAATAAACAAATTTGCATGCATTCAAAAACACATTTCAAAACCCCATTTAAATCTCCCAAAATTTCTACTGTAAATGTCAAGAATATATTTTTCCTAAATACTACACTTCCTAAGGAACATAACCAAATTTATTTCACAATTTTTGAAGCTACCAAACTGGAGATCTAGAAATTACAAAACAGCACCAGATCTGGATTTAAATGAACTAGCTTTTAAGTTGGAGTCGCTGACAAGCGGGACCCACTGGTCAGTTGACCCCACTGGTCAGCGAGACAAAACAGAGCACGACAGCGCTGCTCGACGCTGCGCGGCCGGAGCTCGTCGACGGCGAGCTTGCTGGCGGTGACATCATCACCAGATGTTCTACTCGACTTCGCGCACCTATTGCACTACTTGGTGGGGCTTCTCGTCGGTGCTAGCAACGGCGGCGGCGGCCATGGCGGGGCAGAGGTGTGGGCCGATGGAGAGACACCGGTGAAAGCAACGGCGGCTCAATCAAACACTACGCCGAGCATCACAGAGCTACGGTGGACCTAGCGCATCAACTAGCGTGGCGATAGGTGGACGGTGGCGACGTGGCCACGGTGATGGTGCTAGCGGCGGAGCTCCGGCGAGGCGTTGTGTGTTGCGGTGGCTTACCAAGCTTGAACAGCGGGCAATGGGGAACGTCGGGAGTTGCTGGGAAGACGTTGATGCTGTTGCTGTGGCGAATGGGCGGCTCAGCACTGGCTGGAGCTGGCTATGGCGACGGCGGAGGTGCGGGCCGAGCTCGGTTGCTGCGGTTGCATGCAAGGACGAAGGAGGAGGCAGAAAGGGGAAATGAGGGTGCGCGGAGGAAGCGGACGGACGCTGGGGAGTTGAAGGCGCGCATCTGCCTACCTTGGCCACGCTGGGCAGAGCGCCGGTGACGCGCGGCCGTCGCGGCCTCCACACGGCGCGCGATGCCTGAAGCCGGTCGGCCACCGAACGGCGATTCAGTTGGTTCAGTTAACACAATGGCCGCCTGACAGTGTGTTTTCCAGGCCATTTCACCGCTAATCCGTGGCTCCAAAGCATAAGCCGTCTAAACAAAAATTATAGCCCTATGTACCAGCTTCAACTTTGGTTAAGGGAGTATGCTCTAATTCACAACCAGTAACGAGTAATGTCATCACCAAGATGAGTTCGTCAGGCTGTCAGTCGAACAAGGACTTAGAAAATTTTTGAAGTGTTGAAAACAGTGAAAAGCTGATTTTTGTGAGTCCATTTCAAGCATGTTAGAAGCTAAATCAGTCAATGACCCAAAAATAAAAGTTGTTCCTTATGTCAAATACTATAACTTTGCTTTAGTGATCTCCTCCATGCAAGGTCTCTAACACCTAGTTCAAATTTGGTCAAATATGTCACTTTTAAATGATGGTACACTTCAATTCATGGCTTAATGACCTAATTACCCTTAACCATGAATATCAAAGTTGTTCATAATGATACTCTAAACATGTTTAAGCAATTTGCAAGGTCATTCAATCATTCATGTATTAGGCACTCATAGAGCTATTTAGTGTAATCACATGAAGCTTAAGTGTTGGTTCATGAAATGTGACCAAGAACAAAGTCCTATTTGCTAACCTAGGTGTGGCTATATGTTTGTGTGACTCACATCCACCAAGTACATGTGTCCACTCATGATCATATGCATAGGCACATGGAGACATGAAATAACGAGAAAAGTTACATATGTTTAAGAAACATGCGATAACAAGCAAACATTGCAGATGTTTCAATCCAATGTTTCAATTGTAAATGCATATATATGAATGCTTGATGATCGTGCTCATGCTATGCAAGTCAAGTTATGCAAGGCTAACACGCGAGGTGTTACAGCCCCTCCCCCTTATAAAAATCTCGTCCCGAGATTTGCAAGACCTACCATTCTTGGAAAAAGGCGGGATAAACTTCTCGTAGATAATCCTCTCTTTCCCACGTAGCATCTTGTTCACTGTGATTGTTCCACACCACCTTATAGAACTTAATAATCTTACTCCGTGTTACTCTTTCCAACTCCTCTAAAACTCGAATTGGCTTTTCTTCATAGGTCAAATCCGATTGAAGTTGCACGTTGGTGGGTGCAATAGCTTCTTCAGGTACTCGAAGACATTTCTTCAATTGAGAAACATGGAACACATCAAATATTGCACTCATTTCTAGTGGAAGTTGTAACTTATAAACAACATTCCCTTTCCGTTCCACAATCTTGTATGGTCCCACATATCTTGGTGAAAGCTTCTTTTTCATCCTAAATCTCTTCACCCCTTTCATGGATGATACTTTCAAGTACACATAGTCACCCACTTCAAAAGTCAGTGGTCTCCTTCTTCTATCAGCATAACTCTTTTGTCTCGATTGAGCTGCCTTCATATGCTGTTGGATCACACGTACTTGCTCTTCGGCTTCATTGACAAAGTCAATACCAAAGTATCTCCTTTCATCGGGCTCAATCCAATTCAATGGAGTTCTACATTTTTTGCCATATAAGGCTTCAAATGGAGCCATCTTGATACTCGCTTGATAACTGTTGTTATAAGAGAATTCAGCTAAAGGTAACCATTTCTCCCATGAACCCTTTGAAGATATTACACAAGCTCTAAGTAAATCTTCTAGGATTTGGTTCACTCGCTCTGTCTGTCCTGAAGTTTGTGGATGGTATGCCGAACTTCTGATTAGCTTGGTCCCCAGTGCCTGGTGTAAGTGCTCCCAGAAACGAGCTATGAACTGTGGTCCTCGATCTGAGATTATAGTCCTGGGTACTCCATGCAGTCTCATGATCTGGGAAACATATATCTCAGCGTACTTTCCAACTATATACCGTGTGTTCACGGGTATAAAGTGTGCTGACTTGGTGAGACGATCAACAATAACCCATATGGAACCGTGACCTTGTGGCGTCATTGGAAGGCCTGTGATAAAGTCCATGCTGATTTCCTCTCATTTCCATCCTGGAATAGGTAATGGCTGAAGTAGTCCGGCAGATTTCATATGGACAGCTTTTACTCTACTGCAGTTATCACACCTAGCAACATAGGCTGCGATCTCTTTCTTCATCTTAGTCCACCAAAAATGGTTTTCAAATCTTGATACATTTTACTACTACCCGGATAGATGGACAATTTGGACGAGTGAGCTTCATCTAAAATTTGATTCCTTAGCTCATGGTCTTTTGGTACCACCAGTCGGTCCTCAAACCATAATACACCTCTTTCATCCAATCTGAAATGCCTGGTCTCTTGCTCTTGCATTTTCCTCTGGATGTGACTTATTCCTACATCTGTCTGTTGTAGCTCTATGATTTTGCTCTCAAGTGAACAACTGATCGTGATATTGTGTAGTACAGCAGGATGTAACAAGTTGAATCCATCTTCCAATAATGCTTCCATAGTGTTGCAATGAGACTTTCGACTGAGTGCATCTGCTACTACATTAGCTTTTCCTGGATGGTAGTGCACTTCCAAATTGTAATCCTTAATTAGCTCTAACCATCTTCGTTGTCTCATGTTCAGCTCTGGTTGGGTAAAGATATACTTGAGACTTTTGTGGTCAGTATATATATGACATACATTGCCCAACAAGTAATGTCTCCATATCTTTAATGCGTGAACCACTGTTGCAAGTTCTAAATCATGAGTGGGGTAGTTGACTTCATGCTTTCTCAACTGCCGAGAAGCATATGCAATAACTCTTCCTTCTTGCATAAGCACACATCCCAAACCTATGCCTGATGCATCACAGAATACATCGAAAGGCTTTTCAATGTCTGGTTGTGCCAGCACAGGTGCTGTGGTCAACAAAGTTCTGAGGATGTGAAAAGCTGTTTCACATTCTGGTGTCCAATTGTACTTCTCATCCTTCTGAAGTAGACTGGTCATAGGCTGAGCTATCTTTGAGAAATCTAGAATAAAACGACGATAATATCCTGCTAACCCTAGAAAACTCCGAACTTCATGAACCGAAGTTGGGGCTTTCCAATCCATGACCTCTTGATGGGTCTACAGAGATTCCATCCCTTGATAAGATGTGACCCAAGAAAGGTACTTTGCTCAACCAAAATTCATACTTACTAAACTTTGCATATAACTTATGCTCCCTCAATCTGGATAGGACAATCCTCAGATGCTCTTCATGATCTGACTCATTTTCTGAATAAATCAATATATCATCGATAAACACGACCACGAACTTGTCGAGCTCGGGCATGAATACCGAATTCATTAGGTACATGAAGTAGGCTGGAGCATTTGTTAGTCCGAAAGACATAACCAAATACTCATATAAGCCATACCTAGTAGAAAAAGCAGTTTTAGGTATGTCCTCTGGCCTGATCTTTATTTGATGGTAGCCTGACCTCAAGTCAATTTTGGAGAATACCTTATACTTCGCTAGCTGATCGAACAAGATGTCGATGTGAGGCAACGGGTATTTGTTCTTGATGGTCACAGCATTGAGTGGTCTGTAATCTACGCACATTCTCAGTGACTTGTCCTTCTTTTTCACAAACAATGCCGGACATCCCCACGGAGATGAGCTAGGTTGAATAAGACCCTTGTCCAATAGATCTTGCAATTGAACCTTAAGTTCTGCTAACTCGTTGGGTGGCATTCTATAGGGCCTTCTGGATATGGGTGCCGTACCTGGCACTAATTCAATCTTAAATTCCACCTCCCTATCAGGTGGTAAGCCTGGTAATTCCTCTGGAAATATATCCGGAAACTCACAAACTACGAGGATATCACAAAGTGTGGTGGTTTGGATAGCACAAGCTAAATGTTGGAGTTCGAAATTGTGGAAGAGTGGTACTAGAAAAGCATTCCCTCCCGTGGGTTCTCTCAACATAATAGTGCGGGTGCTAGTGTCAATAAGAACACCATGATCCTTCATCCAATTCATGCCTAAGATTACACTTATCGATAGCCCGGGCAATATTATCAAATCCGTTGTGTACTCCCTCCCTTGTATAGATATGAGTACATTTTTTACTATCTTTTTGGTAGTAACAGTACCCCCTGCTGAACTTATGTTATAACCCCCTTTGCTTACTTCAATTATTTCTTGATCATGTCTAGATGCAAATGCTTGACTCATAAATGAATGAGAAGCTCTCGAATCAAATAAAACAACAGCGGGATGCTTGTTGACGAGAAACATACCAGCCGTGACAACTTCTCCAGCGGTCACTTCCTCAACCACGGTATAATGCACGTATCCCGGACGTGCCCTTGCATTCGCCTGCCTCTGATTGTTTTGATTCTGGTTGCCATTCTTCTTAGGGTGGGGGCATTCCTTGGACCAATGACCCAGTTGGTTGTAGTTGAAACATGGTTGATTATTTCTGAATCCGGTGGAGCTGTCCTGACTGCCATTTCCTTTTGGCAAGGTAATTGTGAACGCCTTACGGAATGGTTTCTGTGGCCTGTTATTCTGAGCTTTAGGTGGTGGAGGCCTAAACTTAGATGCAGGTGGACGGAATTGTGGCCTAGCTGTGATAGGCGCTCTTGCGTGTGAAGATCCGGAGGCACCTGCCTCGAATGCCCTCTTGCGACTCTTAGCAGTTGCATGCATATTATTGTGGTTTTTCTGGGTCAGAGCATCACTAATAAACTCGTTGTAAGTGGCACACCTAGAATTGGCCATGGTCTTCATCAGTTTGGTACCCAGGCCCCGCTTGAAACTCTCTATCTTCTTCTCCTCAGTATCCACAAAACCTGGAGCATATCTGGACAAGTTGTTGAATGCGCATGTATGTATTCGTGAGAGTCTTCGTTCCTCGAGTGAGCCTCATAAATTCAAAAGTAGCTTTCATGCGCATTAGGCCCGGGGAATATGATGTCCCCTAAAAGCCGACTTGAAGCTGTTCCCGGATCACTCGTGCATTAGCGAGCAAGGACGATAGGAAATGTGTCCACTAGATCCCCATCTGGTCCTTGCGGTGATGAGAAGCATACTCGACTTCGGATGCTCGGTGACTCTTAGCAAGCGAAACTTACGCTCAATGGTGTTGAGCCACTCGTCACCTGTAGTGGTTCCTCACCACCTTGAAGATAGGAGGCTTTGTATCTAGAAATTCCTTGAATGTCTTCAGTCTTTGATTTGGCTCGGCCCCTGGTTCTTTGTGGGTGGCCACGGAGCGTGTTTTTCTTGCGATGAGGCGTAGAGCTTCTTCCATCGTTCTTTGGCTCCCCAAGAATCGAGCAAAGAACTCCGAGCAAACGGCGTGGCCCGGCGGTGGTGGTAAGTCATCACCATTGCCATCGTGGATCGCTACCTAGCCCCAAGACGCGGGTGCGGCGTTATCTCATGAAGTTGCAACAATAAGCGATTATTGGTTGATGTCAAGAGATTGCAGATGAATCATAATCATGCCAAACTGAAATTAGTGGAGAAAATTCTCAAATTCACGATAAAACAGAGGCATAACAATTCATTCTCGCAACATGGCATCCCTAATTTGACCACTTATCACGCTCATAACGCATGCAAATTTAAATCGTGATCACCAACAAGGACTGGAATTGCATTGATGTTCAACCAAACGTGCGATAGTCGTGCGATTAACAATATTACATGATAGTCGGATTACCAATACTAAATTCGAACTACAGGTTCATTACATGAATAAAGGTGATATATTAGCCCTTCCACTAAGTACTAAGTGATCTAATCCTCATCATGATCACTATCGAGGTCAGAGGTAGGATCCTCTCCTCCCTTAGGCTCCACTTCTTCCTCAGGCTCCACTTCTTCTTCTTCCTCGTCCTCCTCTAGATCCATCTCTGCGGCTCCAGGCGGAACATAAGGGTGGAGCTAGTTATTTAGCTGATGAACCTCCTCATGTAGGTTGTCGTTGTATTCTTTCGCATTGGCTAGCTGCTGCTCCAGCTCAAACTATCGAGCTCTCAGAACATCTTCCCTAGACCAGTCTTCATTCCTCTGATGAGTTAACTGAGCCATCTCTACATTGAGCCTCTCAATCTCGGCGTCGTGCTCCCTCTGAAGCTGACGTCGATCATCGCGGGCATGACCAAGAGCACCAGACACACGTCTTAGGCTACCTTCTACTCCATCTAACACCTTCATCACTACGAACATGGCGCTCATGATAGGGTTATCACTGTTCTGCCCTTCTGCTGCACCAATATCCAAAGGTCTTCCTCTTGCCTGCTGCCATGAGTCAGTGGAGGGGTTGCCCCTCGGAAAGACTCCAACCAAAGCGGCTACCAATTCCTGAGGAAAACGATCCATGATATCCCTCAGTATCCCAAAGGCTGCCCTGCCAGCTGCTTCTTCAGCAGTCCTGCCAGTTGACTCATAACACCAACCTGTCCACTCAGAATCATCACCTCGGGGACGAACAACGGCCTCCACAGTAACTAAGAGACCTTCCCCCAACTGCTCATTCGCCCAGAAGTAGCGGGGCTCCATTCCATCAGGATAGCCTACATAGCTGAGCACTCTCCACAAGAGTGTAGGCATCCCAAACTCTCCAAGAAACGTGTGATGTTGATGGGTACGTGGAGCAAGCTGACGGTTGGGAGCTCTGCCTCTGGTGGACTTGCGAGCGGTCTGCTTTGTGCGTGCCATCTACACCATTAACATGTACCACTTGGTGAGACAAGACCATAATGGATAAGAGTTACATAACCGAGTAAGAATTTTTATAAGGGGAGGAATAATTTAATTATGTGAATGATAATTATCATGATGCATGCTCGTTCCGTACGTCCTCACAAACTTAGGATTTTTTTTTTGCTTCTAACGGTAGACACGGTGGCATACATTCGTTCTCTCATATATAGCGTAACTAGTCGAGCTACACGTTTCGTTGTTAGTGTACCTGCATAAGATTTCATTCTAGCCCTAAACCCATAATGAAATATGCAGAATGTAATTGTAAATACTTCCATATATGTATACCCATACATATACTTTCGTATCAATCTACCCGACAATAATTTAAACCCACAATTAAATATGCACCATATACACATGCAAGCATGCATACATAGCCGTACCAAGCTAACTCTCCCCGACCGCACGCTCACATCTTGCGGTCATGTCACTCATCATCTTACCTTGGCGTAGAGGCATTTGATCCATTCATTTCCATTCAAGTGAATGGCATCCATACAATAGCACGCCCTATGGACGACGAAGTAAAAACCCCCATGTTAGTACTTAAATAGCCACCTAATAGTCCTTAATTTGGGCATAAGGAAAGTGATCATTAGCACACTTTAGATTTCAAATACCTATTATATGGCTATCAGTTGCTAGAGAAGGGTTTTTGGAAAACAAAAACTTTTGTTTTAAATACACATATGACAATTAACGTTGAATCTTGCTCTGATGCCAGCTGTCGCAGAACCGACCAATTTATAAGAGTACAAGTACAATAGCAGCCCGCAAGCGGTCGCACTGTCATACTTGAACCCATATAAACCCGGTAGTCCATCGAGTACCACGACGGGTCTTGATAAATGATTTACAACAACCAAGATCGTACATGATTCAACATACATGCCACATATTACATAAAGTTCACATATACCTTTCTCCATCAGAGTACGAATAAAAGTTATTACAAACCGAGTTTGATAGATAAAACGGAAGCAATTAAGTTCGAAAATAAAGTTTCCAACATAGTTTGATACAGTGCCAAGTAGGATCACGGTCCACAAAAGCAAGGACAGGGATTAATAAAGAAGCCTACCTAAGGCTTACTCCTCATCCACGGCGGGATAGAAGCAACTCTTGCAATAACCATGATACACAGTGCCATCTGCAACAATGGGAAATAAAACCCTGAGTACGAGAAGGTACTCAGCTAGACTTACCCGTCATAAACCAGAAATAAAATGACTCCAAGGATTATGCAAGGCTGTATAAGGGGGGATAGCTTGACAACATTTTGCATAAAAGCGGTTAACTTAGCTATACAATTATGGTTCCAATATCAGGTTAATTATAACTATCCATCTCTAGATTAGCAACTATCCTGTGCCAAACATGTGGTATATCCATTTAAAAGCATACAATAGTAACCATAGCAGGTATTGTAATTCCTTATTCATTCGAACCATCATGTTTCATAACACAGTTACTACGATGTTGAGACTAGCCAAGTTTCTCACTATCCGGGAGAGACGGCGATTCGAATCGATTTCAACCAGCTGGGAATTTATTCCTAACACAAACCCAGGTCTACCAGCCATGATAGCCTTAGGTCACCTTTGGTACAACTTAGGTACACATTTTGCGGGTCCATACCCGCCGCACAATTTGGAACACTAGATGCTAGGATGTTCAGGCCTAGCCTGCCCTTGGGCTCAGTCTGATCGTTCCCCGGAAGGAGCGCACAACCGAACGGGTCCTGGCCTGAGTTGAATTACTCGGCTTCGCGGTCGGAACGAGTTATCCGGCTAGCTAAGTGAGAGGCATGCGTTCAATCTTGTCAGAAGCGCCAACAACGGTATGGTCCTTAATCGACACAGACAGGGATAGATCCACACCCAAGACCTCCATGTCTTGTTGCTTCTCTATCGACATTCCACCCGGTCTCCATTTACATTACCCCATGGTTCTTTTCCACGATAGCAAATATAGCCAACCATGCTCCGGTATCCACCTATATCTCGTAGGTGATAGGAAATCACCCGACTTCTACCGGTCTAAGCATGGCTAAGCATATATTCGATCCTAGACCTATACCGGTTAAAGGTGTAGTAGCTAGACAAGGAGTTTATATGCATCAAGTGGTTCCATTCAACTCTTATAACCTAATGCATCAATCATAAGTACTTAAGTAATCATTTGTAAAATACTGGGAGACTTAGAATGCTCTGGGGCTTGCCTCATAGAAAAGAAGTAGGGCGGTGATCAGGACACTCCAGAAGCTCTTCAGGATTCTGCTCCTCACCTTCGGGAGCTGCGGCTTGAGGATTCTCCTGCTGGTCCCCTTCCTCTGCTTCGTCGAATTTCAGCAACGTTATTTCTTCCTCCGATCCTAGATGCATGAATATGGCATAAGTATTACGAATACATATATGTTAACAAGTGCATCATGTTTATTGAGTAGGTGCATATCTCTTCTCGATTATTTAATTAACTACTTCCACAATGCATCGATTATATCACAAAATAGCAGCTACTTGTTTCACTCATAACTGGAGTTCTACTAATCCAAATGCAGTGATCCTAGACTTTTTGGAAAGCTTATCAAATTATCTACAACTTTGTTATTAATCATTTTTACAGCAACCATCATCCTCGTCATGCAACTTATCAAACTACAGAATCTGTCCGGAATCCTTTTAAATTTGCATTTTGAAGCAACGATACTTCTACTTTATGTAATCACTCAAAGTTTGACAACATAAAGCCTACCAACAGTTTAAGCATACCAAATACATTCAAGAGAATATAATGGTAAAACCCAAACTATTTATTTAAATGCCTTTATTATTTTATTTAGATATTTAGGTTAAATAATAAACATATACCAGATGTGCATCATAAATTCTCAGAAAATTACAGTGGCTTACTAGTGCTACCAATAGACTACTGTAAAAATTTCATGCCATTTGGCCAAGTAAAACATCCTATACAAAAATGACAAGGCAGCAAGTCTTGAATTAGCATAATTAGAAAACCTTATTAAAAAGTGTCAAGCAACAGATTTCATATTTTTCATAGCATCCATATGGTACTAGGATTACCCCCAACAAATTTCCTGAATTTTGGATTCATAAATAATTTATAAAAATTCATACAAGGATTAACTATTTATAAAAGAAAAATCTATAACTATAAATCTACCCATGCACTGATCCTCAAATTTTTACCAGAGTTCATACATGACAAGAATAGCTTACCACAAAAATTTCATAATTTTTGGAGCACAGGAACTCTAGATATAAAATAAACAAATTTGCATGCATTCAAAAACACATTTCAAAACCCCATTTAAATCTCCCAAAATTTCTACTGTAAATGTCAAGAATATATTTTTCCTAAATACTACACTTCCTAAGGAACATAACCAAATTTATTTCACAATTTTTGAAGCTACCAAACTGGAGATCTAGAAATTACAAAACAGCACCAGATCTGGATTTAAATGAACTAGCTTTTAAGTTGGAGTCGCTGACAAGCGGGACCCACTGGTCAGTTGACCCCACTGGTCAGCGAGACAAAACAGAGCACGACGGCGCTGCTCGACGCTGCGCGGCCGGAGCTCGTCGACGGCGAGCTTGCCGGCGGTGACATCATCACCAGATGTTCTACTCGACTTCGCGCACCTATTGCACTACTTGGTGGGGCTTCTCGTCGGTGCTAGCAACAGTGGCGGCGGCCATGGCGGGGCGGAGGTGTGGGCCGACGGAGAGACGCCGGTGAAAGCTACGACGGCTCAATCAAACACTACGCCGAGCATCACAGAGCTACGACAGACCTAGCGCATCAACTAGCGTGGCGATAGGTGGGCCGGTGGCGGCGTAATACCGGTGACGGTGCTAGCGGCGGAGCTCCAGCGAGGCGTTGTGCGTTGCGGTGGCTTACCAAGCTTGAACAGCGGGCAATGGGGAACGCAGGGAGTTGCTGGGAAGACGTTGATGCTGTTGCGGTGGCGAATGGGCGGCTCAAATTGGCCGGAGCTGGCTATGACGACGGCGGAGGTGCGGGCCGAGCTTCAAGCACGCTGATTCTTGTAAGGACGAAGGAGGAGGCGTAAAGGGGAAATGAGGGTGCGGAGGAAGAAGCGGACGGACTTTGGGAGTTGAAGGCTACAGATGCTCGCTGCCTTTGTTGTGGCTGGGCGAGCGCCATGGCGACAGCGCCGTCATGCCTCCACGCTGGCGCCATGATGATGCTGGCCAAGCCGGCCGGCCACCGAACGGCGATTCAGCTTGGTTCGATTAACACGATGGTCACTGATAGCGTGTTTTCCGTGCCATTTCACCGCTAATCCGTGGCTCCAAAGCATAAGCCGTCTAAACAAAAATTATAGCCCTATGTACCAGCTTCAACTTTGGTTAAGGGAGTATGCTCTAATTCACAACCAACCAATAACGAGTAATGTCATCACCAAGATGAGTAAATCAGTTGTCAATCGAACAAGGACTTAGAAAATTTTTGAAGTGTTGAAAACAGTGAAAAGCTGATTTTTGTGAGTCTATTTCAAGCATGTTAGAAGCTAAATCAGTCAATGACCTAAAAATAAAAGTTGTTCCTTATGTCAAATACTACAACTTTGCTTTAGTGATCTCCTCCATACAAGGTCTCTAACACCTAGTTCAAATTTGGTCAAACATGTCACTTTTAAATGATGGTACACTATAATTCATGGCTTAATGACCTAATTACCCTTAACCATGAATATCAAAGTTGTTCATAATGATACTCTAAACATGTTTAAGCAATTTGCATGGTCATTCAATCTTTTCATGTATTAGGCACTCATTGAGCTATTTAGTGTAATCACATGAAGCTTAAGTGTTGGTTCATGAAATGTGACCAAGAACAAAGTCCTATTTGCTAACCTAGGTGTGGCTATATGTTTGTGTGACTCACATCCACCAAGTACATGTGTCCACTCATGATCATATGCATAGGCACATGGAGACATGAAATAACGAGAAAAGTTGCATATGTTTAAGAAACATGCGATAACAAGCAAACGTTGCAGATGTTTCAATCCAATGGTTCAATTGTAAATGCATATATATGAATGCTTGATGATCGTGCTCATGCTATGCAAGTCAAGTTATGCAAGGCTAACACCCGAGGTGTTACAGCGTCCTCGTCCTCATCCTCGTCCTCGTCTCTCTTCTGTCCCCAACCTCGGTGCCAGCTCTAGCCATGGCCTCCCCGTTCGCCTCCGGCCATGGCCGCCGGGCTCCAGCTCCTCGGCAGGCGGATGCACAGAGGAAGAAAAGTGGCAGTTTGGATGGGCCCCACTCTATTGGAGGAGATGCAACTTCTCCTTCATTTGAGAGGAGATGGGGTGTTTTTCTGTTGGCCACCAAAAAAGAAGAGTTATTGGCGAACTGCTGGAGAAAGAAAAAAGAAAAATGAGCCATCACCCACAATAAGACCATTTTATGGGGATGAGGGGTGGGATTAGGGGTCCGCCGGAGATGCTCTAACTCCGACGACGCAGTTTGAACATGTCAAACCGTTTTTTTTTAAAAACACTTTGACATATCATCTAAAGAGCCGTTTAAGTAAAAAAAACACTTTTTATATCTCTTGTCACTTTTAAGTAAAATTCACTCTTCAAATTATACATTTTTAGCTGGCGAAAATTCAGAACAAATGTTATTCATATTTGGATATAACCAATTAAAAAGGCTGTTGAAGGATGTTTTTTTTACTAAAAGCTTTATCCGATTCAGAAAGGATACAGAGGTCTTTTAGAGTTGCTCTTCAATAGTCTTGCTTGATTAATTGTGCGCTAAGATAATGAACAAAGGGCAAACTAAAGACGAGGATATTCATACAAAGATTGTGTAATTCTGGTTCGCAGTTGTGACGGCCACCAAAAGATGAGAAACTCCAAAGTCCGTGCCAAGATGCTCTGGCTATCGGGTTCGATTTGCTTGGCGGCTCCAAAGAAAAAATATGCTCTTAATAAAAAAGGGATTTCATTTCATTTTCTAGCACACCCGGGATCACCTGTGCACGGCGCTTCCTTGACGTGTGATATCATGTAGTGTGAAAACCAACTTGCACATGAAAGCTAGTTCAAATATATTTTAAGTTTGAGATATACGAAAGCAACATTTGAGATCGTTCAACGCATTATCGACTTAAGAGAGATTTAGTGAAACTTATTTGCAACAAGTTCGGATGAGCTAGGAGCCGCCGCCCCCACGACGACTGGGCCGAAGCAAACGACGGCCAGAGAGGCAGAGATGCTTGACAGATTGTAGATTCGTAGCAGCAGTAGACACATGCATAGATCCATGCACTACACTCATCCGCTACACGGCGAAGGCCGCGGCAGCCGCGGCGGTGCCGGCGGTGCGGAGGATCTGGAAGTAGAGCTGCGGGTTGGCGACGAACGCGGCGCGGGAGATGAGGAAACCCGCGGCGCCCGGCGCCTTCATGGTGGCACTGGCGGCGACGGCGGCCGTGGGCCACAGGAAGTAGGCGCCGACGGCGCCCCCGACGACCACCGCTGCGGTCTTCACGGCGCCCTCGCGGGTGGAGAACATGCCCGCGGCGTGGCGCGTCACCGCAACCGCGGCGCCGGCCGCCGGCTTCGCCAGCGAGACGGTCGAGGCTAGCCCCGACACCGCGGCGCCGGCCGCCGGCTTCGCCAGAGAGACTGTCGAGGCTAGGCCCGCCACCGCGGCACCGGCAGCTGGCTTGGCCAGCGAGACGGTCGAGGCCGCGGCTCTCGCCGCCTGCTGCCTCAGGCGGTCCAGCCCTCCGATGAGGTCGCTCGGGTACGAGACGGTCGAGGCTAGCCCCGACACCGCGGCGCCGGCCGCTGGCTTGGCCATCGAGACAGTCGAGGCCGCGGCTCTCGCCGCCTGCTGCCTCAGGCGGTCCAGCCCTCCGATGAGGTCGCTCGGGTACATCTCAGCTGGTCTTTGGGATCTCGGTGGCAGAGGTGGAGTGGAGGTGTGGCGAGCGAGCGAGCGATACGAATGCGAAGGGAAAGGTTGCGGCTGGGGCCTCGCCTGTTTGTATATCTCCGCTGATCTTTCTTGGGTGAAGGCGTGGGAAGGGCTTGTTACTTTTGTCCCTCAGATTAAAAAAACATATACTCCGTACTAAAAAAACGCAAACCTGGTTTTCTCAAGAGTTAAAAAAAAATCTCAATATTTACTAGATTTACTATATTTTACGTGTGTTTATTATAAAAATCTATTTCCAAATTAATTTAATAATACTTGTTCCTGTGATAAACATTAGGACATTTTTATATACATTTAATTAAACTTTAGATTATTTGACTCCTGATATTTTTGTTTCCTTTATTACGGGGTGAGCACTTCCACAGAATCATTTTTCTACTAGCAGTACTGTACGCAGTACTGTACAAAGTTAGGCAACGAAAAGACGTTACAGCTCAGATGCGCATCTTTTTCTTACTTTTCGGAAAGAAGCAAAGAATCGTATCTTGAATTTTCTATTGAGTCCACGTCTCCAGCAGCTTCCTAATTCCAATACAGTGACAATGAGAGGAGTCTAATATCTGTTTTAGGATTCCTGTTCGCTGGTGGGTTTCTGAGCTGATAAGCTCGGTTAGTGTTGGTTTTATTATGAGAGGAAAATACTATTAGCTGGCTGAAACCAACAAGCGAACAGGCTGATTGGAAGAGATGCTGTAGCAGTAGCCTAATAATCCCCCTAATGCATGGGCCCTACTCGTCGGGATATATTTTTATTATTTTGCTTTCTTTCCTTCCACGCAGAGGCACGGTTTCTTCTCCCCATCGTCGCCGCCGTATTCTCATGCAGAGGCACGGATCTGCCCATGGCGCTCCTCCACCCATCTGTCCTTGAGCTCGTCGGCCCCCTCCACCCACAGTCATGGGTCTCCTGGCCCCCTCCGGTCCTAGCCGTGCTGCTCCTTCGTCCCCTCTGTCTCTGTCTCCCAAGCCATGGAGCTCCGCTATCCCCGGCCATGGTGCTCCACCGCGGCACCGCGTCCATGGCAACTGGCACGACATCCTCATCCTCGTCCTCCGCGACGTCCGGGATCGATCACGGTGTCCTTGTCCTCGTCGCTCCTCCGTCCCCAACCTCGGTGCCAGCTCTAGCCATGGCCTCCCCGTTCGCCTTCGGCCATGGCCGCCGGGCTCCAGCTCCTCAGCAGGCGGATGCACAGAGGAAGAAAAGCGACAGTTAGGATGGGCCCCACTCTATTGGGGGAGATGCAACTTCCCTTCATTTGAGGGGAGATGGGGTGTTTTTCTGTTGGCCAACAAAAAAGAAGAGTTATTGGCGGACCGCTGAAAAAAGAAAAATGAGCCATCTCCCACAATGACAGTTTTATGGGGATGAGGGGTGGGATTAGGGGTCCTTTGGAGATGCTCTAACTCCGACGACGTAGTTAGAACATGTCAAACAGTTTTTTTAAAACACTTTAACATATCATCTAAAGAGCCGTTTAAGTAAAAAAACACTTTTTATATCTCTTGTCACTTTTAAGTAAAATTCACTCTTCAAATTATCCATTTTTAGCTAGCGAAAATTCAGAACAAATGTTATTTATATTTGGATATAACCAATTAAAAAGGCTGTTGAAGGATGTTTTTTTACCAAAAAGCTTTATCCAATTCAGAAAGGATACAGAGGTCATTTAGAGTTGCTCTTCAATAGTCTTGCTTGATTAATTGTGCGCTAAGATAATGAACAAAGGGCAAACTAAAGACGAGGATATTCATACAAAAGATTGTGTAATTCTGGTTCGCAGTTGTGACGGCCACCAAAAGATGAGAAACTCCAAAGTCCGTGCCAAGATGCTCTGGCTATCGGGTTCGATTTGCTTGGCGGCTCCAAAGAAAAAATATGCTCTTATTAAAAAAGAATACAAATCACACTTGGGACTTGTTTAGATTGCAAGTTTTTTCACTCTCTCTCCATTACATCAAATCTTTGAACACATGCATGAGTATTAAATATATATAAAAAAATAACTAATTAGACAGTTTGATTGTAAATTACGAGACAAATCTTTTGAGGCTAATGATTAGACAATAATTATCAAATACAAACGAAAGTGCTACAGTATCAAATATTGATTCTTAACCCTAATATAAACGAGGCCTTGTATAGGCAATGTAAAGCTGACGGCCAGCCGATACATAGTACCTTTAAAAATTATGTTGCATGTCCTTGTATTTTAATCTGTATATAATCGATTTTTTTAAGCCAATGTCGTTTAATAATTTTTTTAGTACCTTCAATGGAGTTTTATTTTCATTAAATAATTCGACACGTCAGCAAATTTACTGAGTTAGTAGGGTATTAATAAAAAGAGAGGAGAAGAGAGTTTCATCAGAATAAAACTCATCCTTCAAAGTTACCAACGCAAATGGAACTCTATTGAGAGGGATTTCATTTCATTTTCTAGCACACCCGGGATCACCTGTGCACGGCGCTTCCTTGACGTGTGATATCCAGCTTGCATGTAGTGTGAAACCAACTTGCACATGAAAGCTAGTTCAAATATATTTTAAGTTTGAGATATACGAAAGCAACATTTGAGATCGTTCGACGCATTATCGACTTAAGAGAGAGATTTAGTGAAACTTATTTGGAACAAGTTCGGATGAGGTAGGAGCCGCCGCCCCCACGACGACTGGGCCCAAGCAAACGACGGCCAGAGAGGCAGAGATGCTTGACAGATTGTAGATTCGTAGCAGCAGTAGACACATGCATAGATCCATGCACTACACTCATCCGCTACACGGCGAAGGCCGCGGCAGCCGCGGCGGCGCCGGCGGTGCGGAGGATCTGGAAGTAGAGCTGCGGGTTGGCGGACGAACGCGCGCGCTGGAGACGAGAAACCAGCGGCGCCCGGCGCCTTCATGGTGGCGCTGGCGGCGACGGCGCGGCCGTGGGCCACAGGAAGTAAGCGCCGACGGCGCCCGACGACCACCACCCGCGGTCTTCACGGCGCCCTCGCTGGTGGAGAACATGCCCGCTGGCGTATGCGTCGCCGCGAATCATGGCGCTGGCCGCCGGCCGCCAGAGAGATCGCCGGTTAGGCTCGCCATCACCGCGCCGGCCACCGGTTGGCGGCCGAGACGGTCGAGGCTAGCCCGACACCACAATGGGCCGGCCGCACGCAAGCCGCCAGAGAGATCTGTCGAGGCTAGGCCCGCCACCATGGGGCGCAGCGGCAGCTGGCTTGGCAGCCGAGACGGTCGAGGCCGCGGCTCTCGCCTTCTTGCCTCAGGCGGTCCAGCCCTCCGATGAGGTCGCTCGGGTACATCTCAGCGGTCTTTGGGATCTTGGTGGCAGAGGTGGAGTGGAGGTGTGGCGGCGGCGAAGCGATCTGAATGCGAAGGGAAAGGTTGTGGCCGGGGCCTCGCCTTTTTGTATATCTCCGCTGATCTTTCTTGGGTGAAGGCGTGGGAAGGGCTTGTTACTTTTGTCCCTCAGATTAAAACAAACATATACTCCGGACTTGTTTAGGTTGTGGTTAGAAATCACTATTTAGCACTATAGCACTTCGTTTGTATTTAATAATTATTATCCAATCATGATCTAAATAGACTCAAAAGATTTGTCTCGTAATTTACAATCAAACTGTGTAATTAGTTATTTTTTTATCTACATTTAATACTTCATGTATGTGTCCAAAGATTTGATGTGATGGAGAGAGAGTGAAAAAACTTGCAATCTAAACAAGGCCTCCGTACTAAAAAAAACGCAAACCTTGTTTTCTCAAGAGTTAAAAAATCTCAATATTTACTAGATTTACTATATTTTACGTGTGTTTATTATGAAAATCTATTTCCAAATTAATTTAATAATACTTGTTCCTATGTTAAATATTAGGACATTTTTATATACATTTAATTAAACTTTAGATTATTTGACTCCAGATATTTTTGTTTCCTTTATTACGGGGTGAGCACTTCCACAGAATCATTTTTCTACAAGCAGTACTGTACGCACTACTGTACAAAGTTATGCAACGAAAAGACGTTACAGTTCAGATGCGCATATTTTTTTTACTTTTCGGAAAGAAGCAAAGAATCGTATCTTGAATTTTCTATTGAGTTACCTATGTCTCCACATCGATGTGATAAGAACATCTCCAGCAACTCGCTAATGGGCCTGTTCGCTGGTCGGGCCTGGGGCTGGTTTGGGTTGGCTGGTGCTGGTTTTTTTTAAGAGAAAAATATTGTTGGCTGGCTGGTTTAGGCTGGCTGAAACCAACAAGCGAACATGCTATATAAGATGGTGTTTGATTCAGTGACTAAAATTTAGGAGGTATATCAGGAGGATGTTGCATGGGGTGTTCGGATACTAATAAAAAAAACAAATTACATAATCCGTCGGTACTCCACGAGACGAATTTTTTAAGACTAATTAATACATCATTAGCATATGTTACTGTAGCACCACATTGTCAATTCATGGACTAATTAGGCTTAAAAGATTCGTCTCCCAAATTAGTCGCAAACTATATAATTAGTTTCATAATTAGTCTATATTTAATACTCCATACATGTGTCAAATATTCGATGAGACAACGATTAAAATTTAGGAGAAACAACCAAACACCATCTACATCCCCCAATACCGTGATAATGGAAGGAGCCTAATATTACTTTTTGATTATTAGAAGAGATACTGTAGCAGTCTAGTAATCTCCCCCAATACATGGGCCCTGCTTGTCAGGATATTTTTATTATTATTTTGCTTTCTTTCCTTCCACGCAGAGGCACGGTTTCTCCCCATCGCCACCGCCGTATTCTCACGCAGAGGCACGGATCTGCCCGTGGCGCTCCTCCACCCATCTGTCCTTGAGCTCGTCGGCCCCCTCCGCCCACAGCCATGGATCTCCTGCCCCCCTCCTGTCCCAGCCATGGGCCGCTCCTTCGTCCCCTCTGTCTCTGTCTCCTCGGCCATGGAGCTCCGCTCTCCCCGGCCATGGTGCTCCTCCGCGGCAACTGGCACGACATCCTCATCCTCGTCCTCCGCGACATCCGGGATCGATCACGGCATCCTCATCCTCGGCGCTCCTCCGTCCCCAACCTCGGTGCCAGCTCTAGCCATGGCCGCCCCGTTCGCCTCCAGCCATGGCCGCCGGGCTCCAGCTCCTCGGCAGGCGGATGCACAGAGGAAGAAAAGTGACAGTTAGATGGGCCCCACTCTATTGGGGAGATGCAACTCCTCCTTCATTTGAGGGGAGATATGATGTTTTTTTGGTTGGCCAACAAAAAAAAAGGATTAGTTATTGGGTGATTGCTGAAGAAAAAAAAAATGAGCCATATCTCTAATACGATAGTTTTATGGGGACGAGAGGTGGGATTGGGAGACTGCTGGAGATGCTCTGACTCCGACGACGTAGTTAGAACATGTTAAACAATTTTTTTTTTTAAAAACACTCTTTAACATATCATCTAAAGAGCCGCTTAAGTAAAAAAAACACACTTTTTATATCTCGTGTCACTTTTAAGTAAAATTTACTCTTCAAATTATCCATTTTTAGCTAGCGAAAATTCAGAATAAATGTTATTTATATTTGGATATAACCAATTAAAAAGGCTGTTGGATGATATTTTTTCCCAAAAGCTTTATCCGATTCAGAAAGGATACAGAGGTCTTTTAGAGTTGCTCTTCAATAGTCTTGCTTGATTAATTGTGCGCTAAGATAATGAACAAAGGGCAAACTAAAGACGAGGATATTCATACAAAGATTGTGTAATTCTGGTTCGCAGTTGTGACGGCCACCAAAAGATGAGAAACTCCAAAGTCCGTGCCAAGATGCTCTGGCTATCGGGTTCGATTTGCTTGTCAGCTTCAAAGAAAAATATGCTCTCTCTATCTACAAAAGAACTCAAATTACACTTGTATGCCCAATGTAAAGCTGACGGCCAGCCGATACATAGTACCTTTAAAAATTGTGTTGCATGCCCTTCTTATGTTTTAATCTGTATATAATCGATTTTTTAAGCCAATGGCGTTTAATAATTTTTTAGTACCTCCAATGGAGTTTTATTTTCATTTAATAATTTGACACGTCGGCAAATTTACTGAGTTACAGCCTGTTCGCTCGGTCGTATTTGGCTTACAAGCTATGGTTTATCAGCCAACGAATAATATTTTTCTCTCACACCAAACCAGCCAACGGTATTTTCAGCCATGGCTTATAAGGCAAACCAGCCCAAACGAAGAGGACGTTAGTAGGGTATTAATAAAAAGAGAGGAGAAAAGAGTTTTATTGGGATAAAACTCATCCTTCAAAGTTACCAACACAAATGAAACTCTATTGAGAGGGATTTCATTTCATTTTCTAGCACACCCGGGATCACCTGTGCACGGCGCTTCCTTGACGTGTGATATCATGTAGTGTGAAAACCAACTTGCACATGAAAGCTAGTTCAAATATATTTTAAGTTTGAGATATACGAAAGCAACATTTGAGATCGTTCGACGCATTATCGACTTAAGAGAGATTTAGTGAAACTTATTTGGAACAAGTTCGGACGCCGTCAAAATATATGTGGAGTTTTGAGATATACGAAATGCAATTCCTTTAATATATATAATCATTTTAATATACACATATACACTCGTGAATATTAGATAATTATAGTTGGCCATGTTTATTTGTCAGCATGAGATATTTTTTAGTTACGAAAACAACTATATTCAGTTCAGATATAATTTAAAATGGCTACATAGTACATGACACAAATGGATCACAATAACAAGTATTCACTCCGTCGAGTAAAACATGTAATTCGAGTACAGTGTCACGTTTTAGTATCTTAAGTTAACCAATTATAGATAAAAAAAGTATCAATATTTATGATATCAAATAAATATCATTAGGTTAATTACGAAACGGATTTTCATAATAAATTGATTTAGAGTCATAAATATGAATACTATTCACTAGAAACTTAGTTTCGATGAAATTTGGCTTATGATGATGCTTATATTGATTTATTGTGAGAGAAAAACATTGTTTATTTGTTGAAAAGAACTGTTGAAGTAGTTCAAGCGAATAGGACCTTGGTTAAACGTGAACTACTTCTTCTGACACGTAACCCATAGTTACATGTTTTCTTAGATAGATGGAGTATACATTAACTCATGCATTTTTTTTTGAAAATAATGACATAAAACTCTAATTTTAAAATTAACAAACCTAACGTGGCAGTCTTAGAAACAACAAAAAAAATCACCATTAAAGTAAGGTCAATAATAGAGTCGAGTACTTTGCTATAAGCCAAGTTATACAATAGTTGCTATTTGTCTCTAAAAGATTTTTCTCTTTCCTATTCCTCCTCACAACATTTGCTATTTGGGCCCACCACTGCATATGCATTTGTGCCTAGCTTGGTGCTTGCATGAGAGCCAAGTTATCATCTCTCTCATTTCTTCTCTCCTCCATATCAGCATTAGTTTGACTATAAGCCAATTATTATACCTGCTCTTAGAGACTGTCCTTACGGTCTCCATGCTTCACACGTTTACCATCAAAGCTAACTAAGGGCCTGTTTGGATTCTTCCTTCTAAATTTTAGAGCTCTAAAAACTTTAGAGCACTTTAACTCATTTTTGAGGTCTAAAGCTCTAATATGAGGTGTACTAAAGTTTAGAGTTAACTTTAGACCACCTATTTTGAGCTTTAAGTCTAAGGGAGCGTTTGGTTTACGTCCAAAGGATGCCACACCGTGCCGCAACTTCAGCGCCGCAGTTGCAGCATGCGTTTGGTTCACTGCCCCATTTGCGGCATGCCGCAGCCCTGCCGTGGTCTTCTAGTGCATTTTAGGTGCAAAAACGTGCCGGAGGTGCGGCGGCCGATTTCAGCGCCGCAGTTATGGCGCGGCCAAAGGTTCAGTGCGGCAGCTTGTGGACACCGTCCAAACGCGCCCTAAAGTTCACAGCGCCTGAAGTTTAGAGAGCCGACGACCAAAAAAAAAAAAGAAATTGAGAAACTCCAAAGTAACGAGCCCGTGCAAAGATCCTCCGGAACAAAGCTATCGGATTTAACATGTTTGGCAACTTTCAGATTACCGTGGTTCATAGAAATATTAACACAATTAAATCAGACGTGCTTGGCTGAGAAGAAACTTTTTTTTAAAAAAAAAGAAGATACACAGCTACTGTAACTTTGCTTTGTTGAATCCAGATGCTGCCAAGCCACCACCTTGAAATGAAGGCTGCTGAGCTGACCACTGCCTTCACCCCTATCCACACGCCAAAGTCATGGCTGCATCGATGGGGTTTGAGACTCGCTGGTTGGTGCGGGTGGTGGTGCTGGTTTGGGCTGGCTGGTGCTGGTTTTTTTTTAGAGAAAAACACTATTGGCTGGCTAGTTTAGGCTGGTTGAAATTAACAAGCGAACACGCTGGAAATCAAAATCATAGACGCTTCCTCTGATGCCACTACTAGCGGTGCTTACCTGCTGGCCGCTGGTCAGCATTGCAATTCTTGCCGAGCGACACGCTAACTACTGTATCTGTATGCATGCAAATGGTACGCTTGTCCAAATTCGAGTAAAAATGGCATAACGACTTACTTCCTGCTCATTTAGTTCCAAGCCTCCAACGACTTCCTTCAGATACCAGGAGGGAGTAGTAAACAGATTAAACTTCAAACTTCAGAATCTGTTTATGTAAAGAAAAATATACTCGTCTGACTAAAAAAGAATGTAAATCACATTTTCATGCGCACTGTAAAAGTTGCCGGCAGCCGATACATGGTTTTACCTTTAAAAAATGTGTTGCATGGATTCTTCTATTTTAAACTCTGTATGTAAATGTAGCCGTATTTTTTTTTAATCTCCTTGCTTCACACGTTTGCACCAAGCTGACGGCCAGCAAAAGGTATGAAACTCCAAAGTTAACAGAGCCCGTGCGAAGATCCTCCGGAGCAAGGCATATCAGATTCAAGTTGTTTGGCAACTTCAGATTTACCATGGGAAGTACAAATATTAACACAAGTAATCAAAGGTGATTTTTATAAGAGAAAAATTCATGGCCGGTCCTTCCACTTAGCACGAGATGTCATCTAGGGGCCTGTTATTTGGTTGGTCTTGGTCTTTGGTTTGGACCTATGGTGGTCACGGTTTTCCGTGAGAGGAAAATCTTTTGTTAATTATCTTTTGGTTTAAATTTGGTTGAACCAACAAGTTTAACAGCTGTAAGGTTTCTCTACTGTCAAAATGCTATTTCTAGGTCTACGAACTTGGCTTTGGTTATCATCTAGGTCTAAACGGTTTTTAACCCGCTGTATACGCTGACATGGCATGCTGACTATGCATCTGACCTGTGGGACCATCGGGCTGGCTGGAATTGGGTTTCCCGCCGCCGCCAATCTCCTTTCTCTGAAACACAGAGCACCTTTGTGGTTAGCCCGATTTTCTTTCGATTCCTTGGTTTACTGGACTCTCCTTGACCTCTCCATTGTGGTGCACACGCAGTTGGTCTGGAAACCCCGCCGGCGATAGCGTGACACTAGCCATGCCAGCACGGAGCCACTGGCGTGGGGCGGCGCGGCCAGCACGAGCCTGGCATGGGACGACGAGCCGGGGCTAGCGAGGGCCGGTGGCGTGGGGCGGCGCGGCGGGGCGAGTGCGGGCCGCCAGCGTGGGGCGGCTCGGTGGGGTCAGCGCGGGCGGGGCGGCGTGCCCAGCACCTCTGCTCGACGACTTGAGGTGGAAGAAATAGGAAAAGTGGTTGACAACAGGGTCCCACACGTTACATGCAAAGTCAGTGTGTCACGTCAGCGTACAAAGCGGGTTACGAACCGTTTAGACCTAAACGATACTTAAAGCCAAATTTATGAATCTAAAAATAATATTTTTATAGTAGAGAGACTTGGATGACATGTCAAGTTGAGAGACCTACCATAAATTTTTCATTTTTTATAATGTAATCAAAGGACTGGACACTGTAGTGTGCAGCAGCATGCAAGAGTTGTTAGACTGACTCAACGACGGAAACCCAAACGTGAGACCCATTTGACAGTTTAGGTAACACACAGTGAAAAGCTCGTGCACCCAAAACTTCACGTTTCCAACAACGGACGCAAAAGTCCAACGCGCACAAGCTCGAAGGCGCGCGCCTCGCTCGCGAAGGCCGTCATCTACTGGCGGTGGCGATGATCGTGGAACCTAGTTCCCCGCGCTGGTCCTCCCTTTGTCGCCAAGCAGCACCACGACCATGCCCTTCCTCGAGCGAGACCTCCGCGCTGCCTCCAACCGAGTCCCTCGAGCCCTTCGCGTCGCCTCCAGCGGATGCACTGGAGGAGCCGGCTGGATCCGGGGAAGAGAAGGCAGGGGCGCCGGGGAAGGAGCCGGCTGACCGGATCCGGGGAAGAGAAGGCAGGAGCTCCTCCGGCCGTGCCCCTCCTCCCCAGGCGCAGCGCCTCTAGCCCCGCCTCCAGCTCCTCCTCCGGATCTACGCGCAGGTGCAGACGACGCCGGAGGAGCCGCTCCCGTAGGGGCACGCCTCGCCGCGACGTCGCCGAGGATGTGAGCCGCTCGCTGGGGATCCACACAGGCTCGCCGAGGGAGCAGAGCCGCTCGCCGCGACCTCGCTGGGATCCGCTTTTGCAGGGGCACCAGGTCGCCTACCCCTGCTCCCTCCGATGGCGGTCGGGCGGATCCGGGCTCCACGACGGTGATCGCGCCTCCACCAACCTCCATCGGCCCCGCTCCTGTGCCGGGGCCTGGCGTCGGTCGCTCCTCCCTCTTTCTCTGCAGTGTTTTGCGTCGCCGAGAACGACGATGCTTTTTTTTGCCTTCTCACTCGGTTCATACGTAAAATGGCTGCCGTCTTTGCGTCCTGTGTTGGAACGTAATTCTAAGACGCAAAGTACTGTACCTGAGGTATTTTAGATTTAGGTCGCCTCCTGCCCTTCCGTTGGAGACAGTCTTATAGACTGCTGCATGCGTCGGATGGATACACGGCACGGCACGCCACACGGTACGCCATGGATCGGGGAATTCACCCCCTCTCTGTCTCTGGTCGATGGGATTTGACGACTTGACTGCTTTCGATGTACTAGTGTAGGAGTACAGCCTTAAGCCCTTGTTTAGTTGGACTCTAAATTTTAAAAAGTTGCTATAGTACTTATCACATCGAATGTTTACGGTCTGTGCATTGAGTATTAAATGTAGACAAAAAACACTAATTGCACAGTTTGGTGGGAAATTGCGAGACGAACATTTTAAGCCTAATTAGTCCATGATTGAACACTATTTAACAAATAAAAACGAAACGTGCTACGATAACCCAAAATCATAACTTCGGGAACTAAACGCGCCGCGCACTGACCACTGTCTTTAAAGTTGAAATGACCGCTGAGCTGACCACTGCCTTCACCCTATCCTGTACGAGTGCCAGCCTTTGCTAAGCCAACAGTACTACGCCCTAGGTATCCAATGCATACTGCAGCGGTGGAAAAGGCAGTGCATGTGTGGTGACGAGGCCGCCGGTGCATTGCATGCATGGGACGGCCGCATCATACGCCATGGATTAGAAAACTCGCGCATCTCTCTTTAATTTGCGGTCGATGGGATTTGACGACTTGGCGCTTTCCATCTCTGCCCCAGGAATCGGCTCCAAGCTTTTGTTTTAAGGCCTTAGGTGCCTGTTCGGTATGGCTCTAAAGGGCTCCGGCTCCGGCTCCTGGAGTAGGCATACCAAACGCCATTGCTGAGAACAGCTTCACCGGAGGACCGCGCGAGAGCCCTTTTGTACTGCGAAGATGAAGCCCCAAATCGTAGCTTCTCGCGGCTTCGTCTGACGATTATGGCAGCAAAGACGCGGCTATCATCCTCCATGCTCCTTGCTCGGCTACGAGGCGACGCCGGCGTGATGCGTCACCGTGGAGCGAAGCGGCAAGCAGCGGCGCGGACGCTTGCACCGCTGTGCCGGCGAGCGGCGACGTGGGCAAGCATCTCATGGGAGAGCCCGCGGCGGCGTGGGAGCGGAAGCGCTGCGTGGGGTGCGAGCACAGATCGGGCGGCGGCGCAAGCGCCGGGTGCGAGCGCAAATCAAGCGATGGCGGCGGCTGTATACGAGAGGATGAGTATGCATACAACATTTTTTTTAGATTAGAGAAGAACGTATGGCTTCTTGTAGGTAGAGAGCGGTGCAGGCCGTTTTGGGCCTTGGCCCATACGGTGTTTGATTTAGCCCTGTTTTTTTCGTTAAAACAATAGTTTAAATACAGTTTACTTTATTAATCATGACCAATGTTATACTAAATAATAATTGCATGATTGTCAATTAGATGTAAATAATAATTTTGGTCAGTCGTTGGACAAAGTGACATCAAGGATCATATGTACAACCAAGTTAAAGCAAGGGCAATATGGACATTCACCCTCTTCCATCCATTTAAAAAAACAGAAGAAGCCATTTTGCTAAACGTTTTTCAGAACGACTTCAGCTCCTACATAAGAGCTGCTCCTTCAGAGGAGCCAGAGCCGAAGCCATTATCAGAGGAGCCAGAGCCCTGCCAAACAGGTCCTATATCCTAACAATTTACGTCCTATCATATCTAATGTTTTAACACATTCATGAAGTATTAAATATAGACTAAAAAAATAATTAATTGCACAGACTGCGACTACTTTACGAGACGAATCTTTTAAGCCTAATTAGTCTATAATTTAATAATAAAGTGCTATAGTACACATATGCTAACGATGGATTAATTAAATTTAATAAATTCGTCTCACAGTTTACTGATAGATTCTGTAATTTTTTTTATCAGTATCCGAATATCCGATACAATACCTCCATTTGACAATCGATGTAACGCCCTGAAACCTTAACCAAACAAGGCCTCAGGACAAGAAAAAGCTCCAAGACTGCGTGTCCCTCGATGATGCAGCTACTTTCCATGATGGGATTTGACGACCTGGCCGCTTTCGATCTCTGCCTAGCATTTATTTTTAGAAAAGAAAAACTCCAACCATGCGTGTCCCTCCTCGACCGATGCAGCAGCTTCACATCATCATCGCTGGTGTCCTAAGCAGGCAGGCAGACGATGCAGAGAGGTTTCTCAATTCAATGCAATCCATTGCCCTTTCCCTTTGGATTGGAATCTTGGTTGGTGCCATGGTGGCGTTGGCGTCGAGGGAGCCCAAAGCAAAGGCAAAGCTGCTGCGCACTTGTCGGACGGAACAAATAGGCACGCAGGCCGAACGGTCGGTATGCAGTAGTCTTGGCGTCATTAAAAACCTCATCTCTCGCTGTGCCTACTCCGTATGTGTGTGCTCGCTCTTCTCACAAGCCACGTCCCAAACGCTGCCTCTGCTTCCCCTCCACTAGTAGTGGTGCTGGCCGGTGGCGGGCGGCCGGTGAGGTTGAGGCCGGTCACTCCGCTCTCGGTTCGAGCTCGAGGGTTGGCCACTGGCAGTTAGGATTTGTTTCTGCCTTCTCGTCCTCTTTGGCTACCCAGCCGGCGAGCGGAGGTGGTGTGCACATACTCAGATTCATTCTTTTCTCTTTTTTCTGCTGTAGCCTGAGGTTGCCTTTTCATTATAGGTGAGGCTTTAGGTGAGATGAGCAAGAGGAGGAGGAAGAAGGAGCCACCGGACGACAAAGAGCCACGGTCACTCCAGAATGTGGTATATGACGTTGTTTCTATCCTTTTGCTTCTTTCTTGACACATAAACAACTATAAAATACCTCTTAATTAATTGTATTTCTTAATTATTTTTTGACTAGTCACCGAGATTGATAAGGTTAACAAATTTATTACCTGTCTCTGTTATCTGTGACTATGTATTTCTAAGACTTTATCAACAATTTGTATGTACACAAACTAACATTTTAGAAAAAGTAGTAAAACATATCAAAATGTGGACTAGCTAATATACCAATCCTTCACCTTCCGCAAACTTTCTTATCCTCCCTTTTACTTACCGTGTGCTAATTAAATATTAGGCTTCCAGTTACACTAAGTCATGTAGGAGGTATAACAGTTTAGTTCATCTCAACCAGTCAGCTTGCATTCGGTTGAGCTTATGTACTTCACATGATGCATGCTTTAGCCTTGGTTTATAGTATATTTTCACTTGTTCACTCCATCTCACAATAAAGTACAATACATAGCTGAACCATTGAATTTTGTAAGTTTTTACAATCCTCGATGCATGGAGTAGAGATATGATTTCTTGCCACTCTCTTTTCAGTGATAGATATATAAGTGGGGTTCTCTATTTCTATCTTTTATGAGATGTTAACCAATCAAGCAAAAATAGAACTAAGAGGGCGGTATCATCTTGTTTCTACTACTTTTTGTTTCTTGATTTGGTATAAATAATTATAGCACATTATAATTAATCCTAATAAGAACATAGGGTATAGTTTTACAATTCATGATTGATTAATAGTACAAATTATCTCTACCTTATTATCCTCTGTCTATTTGTTTTTATATCACAGGACCTTATTCGGATTGGATGGTATAGGAAAATATGGGACAAAAAATATAAGGTAAGGAAATGTGCCAAGAGAAAACATCATTCAATTCATAAATTTTTAAAACTTTGATATGTTGTAGTAGTCAGGGTTTTTTTAAAAAAATTACTCATGCGAACCTAAACTTTGGTATGTTTTCTTTTGGTAAAGGAAAGCTGACTTTAGGTGTTACAATTGACACTTGCATTTTATGAGCACAAGCATCATCCAAGCATTCATGAGAATGAGCATATGAAGTTTTATCTCATTCACTCTATCTTTATCACATGTGATGTTGCTTATATACATGCATATGCTTGTGATCATGTGTGACTGTAACACCTGTAAATCATTTACCAAAACATGTCATGAGCATCATGTTTATATGTTAATGCATGTAATAAAGTGTATAGATTAATTTATGTAACTCGAAACGATCAACTAGAATGCTGAGATGTGCCCGAACAGCTTGGAGACCCACATTTACTTGGGGCGCTCACGATGTCGGAACGTGGCAGAGTGGCAACACATTGCACTGAGCTCAGTCCGGAAGCCACGGATTCACATCCTGGAGTTTCCACCACACGCATAGACACTCCATGAAGTTCTGCCCGAAGATGAACAGTGCTCATCGCAGGCAAGAGATGATCAACCGTGCCATAGACATAATGGCACAAGCCTTCACTTGGCCATCAGACCTCCGATCTAAGACCATCCCTTCATCAGAGATCCCAGAGGAGCTCAGCGTTTCGCATCAGGGGTCCCACGGCCTTTGTCAGCATCGAGGCTTCCAACCATCCACATCTATCTCCCACCCTCGCAGGAACTTCCTCCAGCACCTGCCACCTCCCAGTCACACCTCGACAGCAAGTCCTTCACTGCACACAGATCTATCAAGGTGCCCAGATGGCCAATAAAAGGTTTTTTCCTGGCGATGGTAACTTCACAGGGTCTCTGGCTTATCAGTCGGAGGTGCTGATGATAAGAACTGCGCTTCAGAACGCATGCTCGGATCATCCAGATATATGGTAGGCCTCGTAACCTGCCACACTTCTCCTCTTGTTATCATCCAATACTACCCCATACACCCTGCGCAAATCAGCTTCATCCAAGAATAGCATCAATGCCTTGCCTGTGCATTATCATGAATCGTAGACGGTAAGTATGGGTGGCTAATACCAAACTTACTGTATCCATGTGGGTATTGATGAATAATTGTGAATCCGCAGTACGGATCTTATAGGCATATGGTATAGCCATAAATGGTAAGTTGTGCCACTCTACAAACCCCATGCTCATAAAGAAATGTGATGCACCAGAATCAAACAACACAAGAGCTAGACGGTAAGTTTGGTATTCGCCACCCGTACTTACCGTCTACAGTTCATGATAATGCCTGGGCAAGGCATTGATGCTATTCTTGGGATGAACTAGTTGCGGGTGTATGGGGTAGTATTGGATATGAAGAGGAGAAGTGTGGAGTTACGGCTTCCTGCTTCTGAGGATAGGATGTCTCTTATTGTACCCTCAGATCTAGTCTTATATGTTGCTGCCCATGCTGAAGCCTCTCCTGATCTTACCTCCATCCCTATGGTTTATGAGTTTTCAGACGTTTTTGCTTAAGATCTTCCAGGGTTGCCACCAGACAGAGAGGTAGAGTTCTCCATTGACCTGGAGCCCGGTAATGCTTCTATCTCCAGACGTCCGTACCGCATGGCTCCAAGAGAACTAGCAGAAATAAAGAAGCAGCTGGAAGAATTGATGGACAAAGGTTTCATCCATCCTAGTTCTTCACCATGGGGTTGCCCGGCTATTTTCGTGAAGACGAAGGATGGTACACTGCGAATGTGTGTGGATTACCGCCCCCTTAATGCGGTAACAGTTAAGAACAAGTATCATTTGCCCCGCATAGATACTTTGTTCGACCAATTAGCTGGTGTCAAGGTGTTCTCGAATATAGATCTCCCATCAGGCTATCATCAGATCAAGATCAGGCCACATGATATACCAAAGACAGCTTTCTCTACTAGGTATGGGTTGTATGAGTACCTAGTGATGTCTTTTGGTCTCACCAATGCTCCTGCCTTCTTCTTATACCTGATGAATTTAGTTTTCATGCCGGAGCTGGATAAGTTTATGGTGGTTTTCATTGATGGCATCCTGATCTATTCCAAGAATGATGAAGAGCATGCCCGACACCTTCGGATAGTACTGACTCGACTAAGGGAGCACAAGCTGTATGCTAAATTCAGCAAGTGCGAGTTTTAGTTAGATCGAGTGCAGTTTTTGGGGCATGTGTTGACACCTGAAGGCGTTTCAGTGGATCCCAACAAGGTGCAAGATGTATTGGATTGGAAGTCTCCTAAGTCTGTGCATCAGATTCGTTAGTTCCTTGGTCTAGCTAGATACTATCGGTGTTTCATTCCTGATTTCTCCAAGATAGCCTAGCCCATAACCAAGCTGCTCCAGAAAGAAGCTAAGTTTGATTGGAGCCCAGCTTGTGAAAAAGCATTCCAAGCTCTGAAGACTTTTCTGACCACTGCTCCTGTGTTGGCCCAACCAGATATTAATAGGCCCTTTGATGTATACTGTGATGCCTTGAAGACGAGGTTAGGGTGTGTGCTTATGCAAGATGGGCGTGTGATAGCTTATGCTTCACGCCAACTGAAGAAGCACGAGGTGAACTACCCCACTCATGACTTAGAGCTGGCTGCTATTGTCCACGCTCTGAAGATTTGGAGGCATTATCTGTTGGGGCAACAAAGTGCATATCTTTACAGACCATAAGAGCCTCAAGTATATTTTCACTCAGTCTGAGCTAAACATGAGGCAAAGGAGATGGTTAGAGTTGATAAAAGATTATAATTTGGAAGTCCATTATCACTTAGGAAAGGCCAATGTTGTAGCAGATGCTTTGAGCCATAAGTCACATCAGGTTGAGGAAATACCTTTGTCTCTCAACCACACAGAGGTGTTAGCTCATATTGTATTGACCTCAGAATTGCTGGAGCAGATTATTCGGGAGCAGAAGGAAGATCCCGAAGAGATTCCTCACATCAGGAAGTTGATGGCTGAAGGGCGTGGCCCTCATTTTAGCATTGATGAGCAGGGGGTCGTGAGATACAAGAATAGACTGGTGGTTCCATCCAATGAAGAGCTGAAAAAAAAGATTTTGAATGAAGCTCATCATTCAAAGCTGTCTATCTATCCTGGCAGCAACAAGATGTACCATGATCTGCGCCAATTGTACTGGTGGTCCTACATGAAGCAAGACAACACTCAATATGTTGCAGAGTGTGACACTTGAGGTAGAGTCAAGGCAGATCATATGCGTACTCCTGGATATCTGCAGCCCTTGCCCATTCCTGTTTGGAAATGGGAGGATATTTCCATGGATTTCATTATGGGTTTACCCCGCACATCCACAGGCTACAATTCTATCTGGGTCATTGTAGACCGTCTCACCAAGTCTGCTCACTTTCTCCTAGTGGACACTTGATATACTGCTAAGAAGTATGCTGAGATATATTTCGATCAGATTGTGACCCTACATGGGGTTCCCCTTACTATCATTTCCGATAGAGGGTCAGTCTTTGTCTCTCGCTTCTAGGAGCAACTTCAGCACTATCTGGGTACTCATCTTCTTAGAAGCTCAGCATGCCACCCACAAACTGATGGACAAACTGATGGTCAAACTGAAAGGGTGAACCAGGTGCTCGAGGATATGTTGAGGGCTTGTACCATTTCTTTTCCTGAGAAGTGGAATAAGTGTTTGAAGTTAGCTAAATTTTCATATAATAACAGCTACCAAGATAGCATCCGCATGGCACCATTTGAAGCTTTATGTGGGTAGAAGTGTAGAACGCCACGGAACTGGGTTGAAGTAGGAGACCGTGGGTACTTCAGGCCTAATTTCATAAAAGAGGCTCGAGAGAAAGTAAGTATTATCCGTGGCCACTTGAAGGCAGCTCAGAGCCGACAAAAGGCTTACGTAGATAAGCAAAGAAGGCCTTTGGAGTTTGCAGCTAGGGATTATGTGTATCTCAAAGTATCTCCTATGAGAGGGGTGCACCGGTTTGGTGTCCAAGGCAAGCTAGCCCCTCTGTATGTGGGTCCATACAAGGTGTTGCAGCCATGTGGCCCCGTTGCTTATCGTCTCCAGCTTCCTGAAATCCTGTCGGCGGTTCATAATGTGTTTCACGTCTCACAATTGAAAAAATGTCTGCGGGTTTCTGAAGAAGCTGTGGAAATTAAAGGACTTCCGCTCCGATCGGATCTATCTTATGTGGAGCATCCTGTTAAAGTCTTGGATGAGAAAGAAAGAGTAACCAGGAACAGTGTGGTAAAATTCTACAAGGTGCAATGGCAAAATCATTCAGAAGATGAAGCCACGTGGGAACAGGAGAGCTACATAGTAAAGCATTACCCCCACCTCCTTCGTGGTTCTGATAGTTAGTTGCTACGTAAAAATGTATTCCCTATCTCTTTCTCACACTAGGCTCATGAAATCTCGGATGGAGATTTTATTTTAGGGGGGTAGATTTGTAACACCCTTGGTGTTACATGGTACTGTTCTCGCTAAAACACTGCATCCGTAGAGTACCATCCTTCTTCTTCACGAAAATGGCCGGGCAACCCCATGGTGAAGAACTAGGATGGATAAAACCTTTGTCCATCAATTCTTCCAGCTGCTTCTTCATTTCTGCTAGTTCTCTTGGAGCCATGTGATATGAACGTCTGGAGATAGGAGCAGTACCGGGCTCTAGGTCAATGAAGAACTCTACCTCTCTGTCTGGTGGCAACCTCGGAAGATCTTCAGGAAAAACGTCCGAAAACTCACAAACCACAGGGATGGAGGTAAGATCAGGAGAGGCTTCAGCATGAGCAGCAACAGGTAAGACTGGATCTGAGGGTACAATAAGAGACATCCTATCCTCGGAAGAGGAAGCCGTAACTCGACACTTCTCCTCTTCATATCTAATACTATCCCATACACCCGCAACTAGTTCATCCCAAGAATAGCATCAATGCCTTACCCAGGCATTATCATGAACTGTAGACGGTAAGTGTGGGTGGCTAATACCAAACTTACTGTATCCATATGGGTATTGATGAACAATTGTGAACCCACAGTACAGATCTTATAGGCATACGGTATAGCCATAAGTGGTAAGTTATGCCGCTCTACAAACCCCATGCTTATAAAGGAATGTGATGCACCAGAATCGAACAACACAAGAGTTGGATGGAAGTCGATGGTAAACATACCAGCCATAACTGCGTCCTACTGCACAACCTGCTCAGCATCCGTGAAGTGCACCTGACCAGAGCTGGTGGGCAGTTTCTTCTTGATGATGGTCCTCTTGATAAGCCTAGAGTTCGCTGACGATTGAGCGGGCTGAGCTGGCTGAGGTTGGGGACACTCCCTGGCATAGTGGCCATCTTTGCCACACTTGAAGCAAGCACCTGGCTTGTTCCTGAACCCTAGACGAGTTGGGACCTGCTGTCCCTGAGGTTTCTCAGGCTGCACCTGCTGAGGGGGTGCACGGTACTGAGTGGAGGAAGCTTGCGAAGTCTGCTGGGGTTGCCGGAACGAAGGCCCGTCGGATGGTTGATAGGGCCCCCGCTGGACAACTTGAATCTTCTGTGTGAGGGTGGCTAGAGGATCCAGATGCTACCCGCTTCCTCTTGCAATCAGCCTGGGATTCCCGCTGAAAACGCTCCATGGCAATGGCGGTGTTCATCAGATCCCCAAAGGTTTGATAGTTCGCCGTGTATAACTTTTCCTAAAGGAGGGGAGTGAGACCACGAAAGATGCGTTCCCTCTTCTTGTCATCAGTATCTACCTGACTGCCAGCATATTGAGCCAAGTGATTGAACTTGTTCACATATTCCATCACTATCCTGTTCCCCTAGCGCAGCTCTAGGAACTCAGTCACCTTCTGGTTGATGACACCAGCAGGGATAAAGAACTCTCGGAAAGCGGTGGAGAATTCCCGCCATGTTGTCGGATGATCCGGCTGCTCCATGGCCTAGAAGGTGTCCCACCAGGCACCTGTGGACCCTAGAAGGTGATGCGCCACAAAGTGCACCTTCTGCTCGTCGGTCACTCCGAGCAGCCGAAATTTCTGCTCCAGAGTGCGAAGCCAGTGCTCCGCCTCTAGGGGCTCGTCAGACGGCGTGAGCGTGGGTGGGTGAGTCTTGAGGAAGTCCTGGTAAGAGGACTGTCCCTCATGACAGCGGGCACCACCCCCGTTCCCACCGTTGCCCCCGTGGCCTCCGCGGGCGAGGCCCGCGATAGCTTGTGCCATTATGTCCATGGCACGGGCTGTCTCGCGGTGAGCAGCCATCATCTCTGCAGGAGTCATCGGCGGAGGCTCTAGCGGTGGCGGGAAAGGATGTGGAGCCATAGGTGGAACCTCCTGACCTCCCCCGCTGCCGCGCTCAATGGCCCGGCCACTGTCACCCTGGCCCTCGTGAGCCGCCCCAGAACTGGTGCTCCCGCGTCCAGACCTTAGGTTCATCTGTAAGAGATATGAACCATCCATTAGAACACCCTTCCGATCAGAATCAATGGATTAGAGAGATGACAACACAATTATTAAAGCATTTATTTAGTTAGTCCTACTAATTTACTACTCACTTATACGTGAAGGGGGATTTTAGTTCAAGTAAGATGCTATTATTATGATGCATGCTTCGGCCTACACGTTCCCTCGAGCCGGAATATAGCGGCATTCGTAAATTTTTTGACACACCGCACACTCACTTTCCATATACTAAGCGATTTCTTACGCAACGTAAGTCAGTGTACCTGTAGAAAACTGATTAGATAAAACCAGAGCCGCTATCCTAGATATACCATATTGCTAGGGCTTATATTTATTTACATAATATAATCGCATCCTACTTTTCCCAAAACTTCTGTTGGTCAAATTTTTAAGTTTTGAAAAAGGGTGATGAAACTCGTAACCATTATTGGCTCTGGTACCAACTGTGGCAGAACCGCCCGAAATAGCATACTTACGGAGGCGTTCATCTTCCACCAGACATTAAGCAGCCCAAAAACAAGCTATAGCGAGCGGGGTCCGTCGGGCACACCCCGAGGGAGAACTCGAAAGATCCATATTTTTCCCAAGGATCCAATAATGAGAACGAGTTACAATACAAGTTTATTTCATACATATGAGTTTCTTAAAGAGTACATTATTACAATACCAAATACTAGAGTGCGGAATGATAACAGTGGAATTTAAAAATAACATCTAGCGGTAAGGGGCGAGGATTTCGTCTGAGCCCACTAGAAGGATCCTCCACACAAAGGTACTCTTCAAGCATCACCTGCAACGGGGGTAAATAAACCCTGAGTACACAATATACTCGCAAGACTTATCCGACTAGTGGGAATAATTTCCCGACTCCAAGGAATATGATAAGCTTTATGGCTTGCTGGTTTTCTTTAGCAGAAAGCAATACTAATAGTGCGTCCTTATTTATGTATTATTATTATCAGCCATATTAAGTTATCATCTATCCAGTCTATATAAGCACCTATTCTACTTTCAAGCAAGAGATGAGCAATCAGTTCTGTTTCTTCTCCTTTTCTACTTTCAGTTCTTACTACGGTGCTAAACTGCAGACAAGCCGTACCAGATTTCCCGGCGATTCACGAATCAATGTGCCCAGCTGGGTGCTCCGAAAACACACGCTCTGCTTGTACCCTAGGCACAAGCAGGACTAACCCATCACTCTCCTGTCCCGGGTGTCCAGGTCCCCGTCCAAATTTGGACTCCAAGCCCCACTCCTGAGTCCCGGACTCAGTATGGTGTAAGGACCTCCACCATCCCTGCCTCGAATCAGTTGGTCCAGAAAGAGCCGGATCCGCGACAAGAGAGAAACAAGTCTTCCCTACGCCCATACCCAAGTATGCGCTCGGGACAATAAATCTGTGACTTGCCTAGAGTCATATGCAACAATTGGTCCTTAATCGACACAGACAGGGAAAAAGTGTAACCGAGCTATGCCCTATTGGCTGCAGGACACGACCCCTCACACCCACTAGCACCCAAACCATATCCCTGCCTGGTCACCACTTTCCTTTCCACCATTTTATCATGAGTGATCATATTTTATTACCTATTTGCGAGTAACGGCAGGTTACTCACGCTACCGAGATCCTGAGCATAGCAGCTACTCGACCTGTACTAATAGGACTCATGGGTAGATATATTTATGCATGTAGTTTTCATAAAATACCTATAACGTAAATGCACATCATATACATATTCAGTGATTAGTAAAAATAGGGGTTATGCACCCGGGCTTGCCTTGGGCAGGCGTCGGGTCAGCAGAGTCAGCACCAACAGGCTCCTAGGCTCCCTCCTGCGCGAAGATCTTCTCCTCGTACTCCTCGATCACCTCGTCGTACTCTGGCTCACCGACGGGTATGAAGTCTACCAGTTCGCAATCTACATGAAATGATGATGCAATGTTTAATAATATGACAACAGCAACTCTTAACCTAAAGGTACATCTATTAAACTACTAAGTGAGGTCTACCCACTAAAGGCTAAGCTACGTACCGTCACCACTAACAAGTATGAAAGATGACATACATTCATATAGCAACTATAGGTATTCTTACTCCTAATACCGATTTAATCTAGATACGATAAAACAAGAGTAATAGCTATTTTATTTAACAACCCATTCTAAGGCTACCAAATTTACAGCAAGTACATATCAACCTAGTGGACCTACTGAAAAATTTCTGTGGCTATATCTATCACCAATTATCCACAAAAATTCCTACAAGTATTAACCTACCTAATATTAGCTCTCGTGTTTTGAATTTACGACCCAATACTCGTCATAGCTAACTGCAATCCAACTGTACTATCAAGTAGATGGTATTTTCACGAACCTAACAAAATTAGTCTCACTATTTTTGGACAACTACGCAATTTACTATGATTTATCGAAGTTCGACTCATAACTAAAATAAATAAGCATTTCTATTCTTCTGGAAATTAAGAAACCGAATTCTACACCTCGGCCCAATTCGCGCGGCTCGGCCCACAATGGCGCAACGTGCACCAGCGCAGTGCGGCCCACGCGCGCTCGTGGCCCAGTCGGCCAACGACCCACGATGGAAGGGAGACCCGCGTGCGACGACAATTACACAAAAACACCCCCGATCTACTCGGTATTCACAGCAAGCTCTAAGACACTATTCCTTTAGTCTTCGGGTTTACATCTACACCCTCCCCTTTCTTCTTCTTCGCCGCGGTGACATCCCCCGGCACCTGTGTGCGCACTAGCGCGACGGCGCGGGCACCGGGCGGCCACACCGGCATCATCCGAGCCTCTAAGGCCTAGCTAAGGGGCCGATGATTACCTCCACGACAAAGCACGATGGTTGGAAGCGATACAGCGGACAGGGGCGTCGTCCCAGGCTCCCTCCCCAGCGGTGATCCCTGACCTACGATGGCGGGTACGTTCCCTTGAGCCACAGCAAAAATGAAGCAAACAAAATAGCTAACGAGCTCGAGGCACTACCCACGGAGACCCTGGAGGTGACGGTCTGGCCGAAGAAAGCCCGAGGTGAGTTGGCCGCGTGCGCATCGATGATGCGACGGTGCCCGGTGATGACTGTCCTACTGTAAAGCTACGGCTGAGGTGCGCAGGGTGCTCAGGAGGGTACAACTATGCTGACGGTGCACTGAATCGCTACTAGGTGCTTGGAATGGCTGATTTGCCGACGGTGGGCGTCCGTCCGGTCTTATGGACCCGGCGGGCGACGATTCAAAATTGAAGCATAGGACGGAGCTACAGGCAGCGATGTGGGGTCGGTTGGACTACAGGCTACCTAGCGGAGTCGAAGACGTCAATTTGTATCAAGGCACTGCTACCACGGTGAATTTGAAAGAACAGTCTCGGCGGCCATGGAGACAGCGGAGACAGGGGGGTCCTAGCGTGGGTTGGCTCAGCCTGGCTACGGATGTCAACGCAACAAACAAGCACACACCACGATGGGGGACAGCGGGACGTGCACCAGGCGACTGTTCGCACAGTCGCGGCTGCAAGCCGACGAGGCTCGGCACGGCGTCGCAGCGGGTAGCGCCTAACAAAGGGGATACAGTGCAATGTGATGCAGAGGTGATGGTGAAGCAGGTTGTCGTCCTTCGTGCGAGCAGCCAAGGTGAGTCAACAGAGCAGTGCTGTGCGTGGCCACTGGCGGTGTGTAGCGTGGGACCCGGTGCGCCTCCGGCCAGAGCAGAGCAGGGCAGGGCATGGCACGGCAGTCACGGTCGGCGTCCTAGGCACAACACGTGAGTCGGCGAGGTGACCCACGCGCCACGAGGGGCAGCAGGCAACCAAGGCAGCAACAGCCAGGGCTTGTGTGCGGTGTGTCCACGGGCGGCAGCGAGGACGCAGGGGCCACGTGCGCGGACGTGCTGGCACAAGCGTGGTGGTGGCGACACGGCCAGCGCGGCAGCGTGCGCTGGGCAACCCAGAGCAATAGTGCCAGGCCGAACAGAGGCAGTGACCGCGCTCGGAGGTGGAAAATGTGTCGTGCACGCCTTTTAAAGCTACAACAACAACCAATTCGATGATCGAAAAACTAAACCAGTCATTCTATCCCCAAGAGGGTACATAGGGCTATCGAACTAAGCCAAGACATCTCGCCAGTTCTTAACCCGATCGTTCTACAAAAGTTGTCGAACATGGCTTCGTCGACCCATTGTCAAACTTACGCGAAATGACTAAGATTTGAACGGTTTCGCGTCGAATTCCTTTTCCAAGCTACTTGATACACTAGCTAGCGAACCCCATCCTCGATCGCACATATTTTTTTGTCGCCTACGAAGTTCGTACAACGAACTTTATCAAAGTTTCGCATAAGCGTTCTATAGCATTTTTGTTCGATAAAAATTCACTTAGAATACTAAACAATATAAAGCGACATGAAATGTAGCATTTGTTTCTTGTTTTAGATGAACGTTTCAAGTTTCGTACTTGGATTTATACTATATCTTACACACATGTACAAACAAGTATGATGCTCATGAAGTGTTTTAGCAAGAACTGTACAATGTAACACCAAGGGTGTTACAAATCTACCCCCTAAAACAAAATCTCGACCCGAGATTTCATGTGCCTAGTGTTAGAAGGAGACAGGAAATACATTTCGACGCAGCAACTAACTATCAGAACCAGAGAGGAGGTAGGGGTAATGCTTCAATAGGTAACTCTCTTGTTCCCACATGGCCTCATCCTCTGAATGGTTTTGCCATTGCACTTTGTAGAACTTTACCACCCTGTTCCTGGTTACTCTTTCTTTCTCGTCCAGGATTTTGACAAGATGCTCAACATAAGTCAAATCAGACTGGAGGGGAAGCCCTTCAATTTCCACAGCTTCATCCAGAACTTGCAAACATTTCTTCAATTGCGATACATGGAACACATTGTGTACCGCAGATAAAATATCAGGAAGCTGTAGACGATAAGCAACTGGGCCACACTGCTTCAAAACTTTGTGAGGACCCACGTATTGAGGAGCTAGCTTACCATGGATACCAAACCAATGCACCCCTCTCATAGGAGACACCTTAAGGTACACATAATCCCCAACTTCAAACTCCAAAGTCCTACGCTTGTCTGCATAGGCCTTTTGTCGGTTCTGAGCTGCCTTCAAATGACTCTGAATAAGGACGACTTGCTCATGAGCCTCCTTGATGAATTCTAGCCCAAGGTATCCACGGTCTCCCACGTCAACCCAGTTGAGTGGTGTCCTACACTTTTTTCCATATAGAGCTTCAAATGGTTCCATGCGGATGCTTTCTTGGTAGCTATTATTGTAAGAAAATTCAGCTAACTTCAGGCATCCATCCCACTTCTCCGGAAAATAAATGGCACAAGCTCTCAACATGTCTTCGAGCACTTGATTCACCCTTTTGGTTTGGCCATCAGTCTGGGGGTGATAGGCTGAACTGCGGAGGAGACTAGTTCCAAGACACTCCTGGAGTTGCTCCCAGAAGCGAGAGACAAAAACTGATCCCCTATCAGAGATGATAGTGAGGGGACCTCCGTGTAGAGTCACAATCCGGTCCAAGTACAACTAGGCATACTGTCTGGCAGAATATTTAAAATTCACTAGGAGAAAATGAGCGGACTTGGTGAGGCGATCCACAATGACCTAGATAGAGTTATAGCCCTTGGTTGTGCGGGGTAAACCCACAATGAAATCCATGTAAATATCTTCCCACTTCCAAACAGGAATGGGCAAGGGCTGCAAATATCCTAGGGTGCGCATATGATCTGCTTTAACCCTACCACAGATGTCGCACTCCACGACATGTCGGGTGACGTCTTGCTTCATGTTGGACCACCAATACAAGTGGCGTAGATCATGATACATCTTGTTGCTGCCAGGATGAATAGACAACTTTGAATGATGGGCTTTGCTCAAAATCTTCCTTCTTAGCTCCTCACTGAATGGAACCACCAACCTATCCTTATATGTTACTACACCATGCTCATCAACACTAAAGTGAGGGCCATGCCCTTCGGTAATCGATTTTCTGATGTGGGGAATTTCTTCGGGGTCTTCCCTTTGCTCCTGAATAATCTGCTCCAGCAATTCTGAGGTCAATGCAATGTGGGCCAACACCTCTGCATGGTTGAGAGACAAAGTTGTTTCCTCAACCTGATGTGACTTCCGGCTCAAAGCATCAGCCACTACATTGGCCTTTCTTGGGTGATAATGGACTTTCAAGTTATAATCCTTTATCAATTCTAACCATATCTTTTGCCTCATATTTAGTTTAGACTAAGTGAAAATATACTTAAGACTCTTATGATAAGTGAAGATATGCACTTTGTTGCCCAACAGATAGTGTCTCCAAATCTTTAGAGCGTCGACCACAACAGCCACTCTAAGTCATGAGTGGGGTAATTCACCTCGTGCTTTTTCCGTTGGCGTGAAGCATAAGCTATCACACGCCCATCTTGCATAAGCACACACCCTAGCCCCGTCTTTGAGGCATCACAATATACATCAAAGGGTCGATCAATATCTGGTTGGGCCAACACAGGAGCAGTGGTCAGAAATGTCTTAGAGCTTGGAATGCTTCTTCACAGGCTGGACTCTAGTCAAACTTAGCTTCTTTTTGGAGCAGCTTGGTCATTGGCTGAGCTATCTTGGAAAAATTCGGGATGAAACGCCGATAGTACCCAGCGAGACCAAGGAACAGATGAATCTGATGCACAGACTTGGGAGACTTTCAATCCAATACATCTTGCACCTTGCTGGAATCTACTAAAATGCCGTCAGGTGTCAACACATGCCCTAAAAACTGCACTCGATCTAACCAAAATTCACACTTGCTGAATTTAGCATATAGCTTGTGCTCCCTTAGTCGAGCCAGTACTATCCGAAGGTGTTGGGCATGCTCTTCATCATTCTTGGAATATATCTGGATATCATTAATGAAAACTACCACAAACTTGTCTAGCTCTGGCATAAATACTGAATTCATTAGGTACATGAAGAAGGCAAGAGCATTTGTGAGGCCAAAAGACATCACTAGGTACTAATACAGCCCATACCTAGTAGAAAAGCTGTCTTTGGTATGTCATGTGGTCTGATGATAGCTTGATCGGAGGTCAATCTTCGAGAACACCTTGGCACCAGCTAATTGGTTGAACAAAGTATCTATGCGGGGTAAAGGATACTTATTCTTAACTATTACCGCATTAAGAGGGCGGTAATCCACACAAATCCATAGAGTACCATCCTTCTTCTTAACAAAAATGGCTGGGCAACCCCATGGTGAAGAACTAGGACGGATGAAACATTTTTCCATCAAATCTTCCAGCTGATTCTTCATCTTAGCCAATTCCCTTGGAGCCATGCGATACGAGCGTCTAGAGATAGGAGCAGTACCAGGCTCTAGCTCAATGGAGAATTCTACCTCTCTGTTCGGTGGCAACCCAGGAAGATCTTCAGGAAAAACATTTAGGAACTCACATACCACAGGGATGGGGTTAAGATCAAGAGAGGCTTCAGCATGGGCAGCAACAGGTAAGACTGGATCTGAGGGTACAAGCAGAGACATCCTATCCTCAGAAGAAGGAAGCCGTAACTCGACACTTCTCCGCTTCATATCCAAGACTACCCCATACATCTGCAACCAGTTTATTCCAAGAATAGCATCAATGCCTTTCCCAGGCATTACCATGAACTACAGGCGGTAAATGTGGGTGGCTAATACTAAGCTTACTGTGTCCGTTCGGGTATTGATGAACATTTACGAACCTGTAGTACAAATTCTATAGCCATACAATATAGCCATAAGTGGTAAGTTGTGTCGATCTATAAATCCTATGCTCATAAAGGAATATGATGCACCAGAATCGGACAACACATAAGCTGGATGGGAATCGATGGTAAACATACCAGCCATCACCGGTTCCTGCTGCAATATCTGCTCAACATCTGTGAAATGCACCTGTCCGTATCTGCTGGGCACCTTCTTCTTGATCATGGTCCTCCTGACTAGCCTAGAGTTCGCTGATGGCTGAACAGACTGAGCTGGCTGGTTCTGGGGACACGCTCGGGCATAGTGGCCATCTTTGCCACACTTGTAACAAGCACCAGGCTTGTTTCCAAATCCCTAGCGAGGTGGGACCTATTGTCCCTAAGGCTGCTGGGGCTGCACCTGCTGAGTGGGTGCACGGTACTGTGTGGAAGAAGTCTGAGAAGCCTGCTGGGGCTACCGAAACAAAGGCCCTCCTGATGATTGATAGGGCCCCCGCCGGACAATCTATACCTTCTGAGTATGAGCGTGGCTGGAAGACCCCGTAGCCACCCGCCTCCTCTTCCACTCTACCTGGGAATCCCGCTGCAAGCCCTCCATGGTGATGGCAGTGTTCATCATTGCCCTAAAAGTCTAATAGTTCGCGGTGTACATGTAACAGAACCGACCAATTATACGAGATTAAGTAAGGAAATCTTCCGCCGAAGCAGATAATTTAGCAAACTTAAGCCCGTATAACCCGGTAGTCCGTGAAACCACGAAGGATTTCAAACCAATTGACATACAAACTAAGATCGTACAAGTTTAGCAAGTACCGTCACACGTTACATAAAGTTCGCAATCACAGTTCGGTACATCAGAGTTTAGAATATAAAGTTATTACAACCCAAGTTCAAACTGAAGTAGCGGAAGCAAATAATTTTAAAGCCACACACACACACTTTTAGTTCAGATACAATGCCAGTAGGTAGTCATCTCCAACAAAAGCATCAGATGAGAGATATGGAGTGACCATTGCCCTTGGTCCTAGTTGTCACACATCATCGGGTACAGACAGTTAATGCAATAGCCGTAGTACATTTGACCATCTACAACAACAATGGGAACAACGCCCTGAGTACGAGAAGGTACTCAGCTAGACTTACCTGTCTTAAACCAAAATAAAGCGACACCAAGGATTATGCAAGGCTTTCTTGAGTGGGCTAGCTGACTTGTTTGCGAAAAGCATAAGCTATCATGAAGACATCATTTTAAATACTTTGCATCATCTTTATTATAACCTATTCATCTAGGTAAGCACCTGTACTATAGCAATCACTTGATTAACCAATAACATCCAGTTACCAATTTAGCTTTAGCATGTCCATACCATCCAGATAACCATCATTGTTCCATAATAATTACTACGATGCCGTAGCTCGAGTCAAGTGCTCACTATCTAGGAGCGATGGCGATTCGAATCGATTCCTAACCAGCTGGTGATTTATTCCTCACACAAACCATGCTTCCCCTGCCAGGGTAGCTTAGATCACCAAGGACACTATTCAGGTAGCCGCGGGACAATCTAGAGCCGCAGTACCTAGGGACCACACGACTGCCAGGAATCAGGGCGCACCTGCCCATGGGCTCACTCTTCGCGTCCCTGTCATACCCCCATCAGCACCAATACGCGCACTCGTGTAGATCCCGGCCCAAATAGCGTCACTAGCTTCGCGGTCGAAAGGTACTTTATTCGGCCAGCTAAATGTGAGGCATGCGTTCAACATGACAAGAGGGACGAGCAACGATCGGTCCTTAATCGACACAGACGGAAACTAACAGCACCCCAGAACCCTGTCTGGTTGCCTCCAACTTTTTCCGTCCGGTCTTCAATTATTCATCACACATGGTTAATTCCAGGATATCATTCTTTCCATATCTCAATTCTTCCAGTAATCACCTATAATGTAAGTGACTGGGTATCACCGATCTCTACCGTTCTAAGCAAGGCTAAGCAGTTATTCGATCCTGACCTAACAGGGTAAAAGGTAATAAGGTAGACAATGATAGTAATAAATGCATCAACGGTTTCAATCAACTCCTATAACTTAATGCAACAATATATAAACTCATATATATAGAAAGAATTGCTTTTATAAAGTAGGAGACTTAGAATGCTCCGGAGCTTGCCTCGTTCGAACGAACTAGGCTGATGATCCATGCAATTGGGCAAGTCCTCTCCTTGCTCCTCTTCCTCTGGCACCTCCTATGCCTGGACTTCTTGTGGATCTGTCTCGGTCTGCACTTCCTGAACTGCTACTAGCAACTCCTCCTACGATCCTATATGATGCAGATGTATAAGTGCTAATGCATAGGTACATCGGAGAGATGACATGTAAAGATCATGATGCATGAAATGTAGATGAACATGTTTAACTTTATTGGACATAGTAGTAGCAAAGCTCTTCTACAAGGTAGTCAACATCAACCAAGAATCATGCACTACTATCTACTATGACAACCACTGTACTAACATGCCAAATCACCACAGCAAACTAAGATGCTTCAAAGATACACCAAAACGAACATTATTAACTAAACTCGCATTAAAGAGGATTATTTTATTTTATTTTAAACTAGGGCAACAACAACAACATATATTTCTAGTGCTTATAAAAATCTAATAAAATTACAGTAGCATAGTACTACTCTAAGTAGACTACCATAAAATTTTTATGGTATTTGGATAAGTAAAATAGCCTACACAAAAATGACAAGCTATGGTTGATAATTAAGCATGAAAATACTTTGTACTATGAAAAGTGTCAATTAATAGATTTGGTATTTTTCCTATGTTCTACATAGTAAACAATCACTGCACAAAAATTATCATACACATGTTTTATACAATTTTTGCTCTCTATCAAAATAACAAAAATCATCAATTAAAGGAACTTGAACTACACATCAATATTTCTCTACAGAACATGCATGACATATATTTTTCCTACAAAGTACATCACTAAAGGAGATTAACAAAACTAGAACCATATTTTTCTGATGTATATTCTATTTACTAGACATTTTCTAAGAAATCGACATTTATTCAATTTAAATAAAGCTACACAGAAAAGTATCACAAATTTGACATGCAATATTTTTAGCAGATAGATCTAGTCACAAGAAACCTAGCAAAACTTATTTCAACAAATTTGGAGCCATTTTGAGCAAGTTATAAATTTCCAAAGCCTTTAAACAAAATCTGTAAATCATTTCTTTTATTCTTTTCTGAAAATCTCGGTTCAAAAATGCTAGATCCACCCGGATCTCTACCCACGCTTGCACCCCAGCGGCTGACAGTGGGCCCCCTGGCCCCACCGGTCAGTCACTAAGGCAGGGGAGGCGCTCGGCCGTGGCGGTTCTCGCCGCCGGTGAACTTGCCGGCGGTGAGGTCACCACCGGAGGCTTCCCCGAGACAAGGCAGACCTAGCAGTACCCCTACCGCGGCCAGTGGAGCTCGGGAGCAAGCTCACCGGCGTCCATGGCAGCGCGGTGGCGCGGCTCAACGTCGGCCGGCCAGCTCCGGCCGAGAGGTGGCGCGGGGAGTGGCTGGCGAGCTACCCCATGTTCGTGCGGTGCTCGTGTGCACAAAAAGGAGGCGAGAAGGAGGACGGAGGGGCGAGGTCCACGGAGCGACGCATCTCCGGTGAACTCGACCAAGCTCCGGTGAGCGATTACCGGCGATTCATAGCTTACCACGGTCATAAGGTGCTAGCACAGGATGCACGAGGTGAAGGAGGAGCATAGGGCGAGATGGGGCAGTCGACGGCGAGCTTCAGTGGCCGAACGAGCCAACTCCGGCGAGGCGCTGGTGCGGGTGGTGGCAGAGGCGAGCGCTTGCGCTGTTGCTGCTGTCCGAGCGAGAAGCAAATGGGATGGAGGAGGGGGAGGCAGACGGGGCGCAGCGGGTGTAGGCTCGACAGGAGGGGCACGGGGGCCACCGGTGTCCACGCGGTGAGCGACGACGACGGCGTACGGACACGCGGCCGCCGAGCTCTGCGGTCGGTCGGGCGCGACGCGCGGGAGCGGATGGCGGGCGCGGAGGCAGGCCGGGCCGGCTCTGCGAGCTGGGCCGAAAGGGAAGCGACGACCCGCTAAGGAAAATAAAATGATTTTTTTTATTTATTAAATAAACAGAACTGAAATTCCATTTTGAGCCATTTTAAAAGCATTTTCACAAGCTGGTGTAAAAATGAAAGTTGTTCAAAAAAAGTACTCTACAACTTTGCCAAAAAGAGTAAGACCAAAATCCAATTAGATTTTGAACTATAGATTTAAAGTTAATTTAAATCAAAAACCCGATTTTAGAAGATTATTTTTAAAAGCAAAATTTGAGAAAACTTTGAATATACACCTTGCTTCAAATTACATCTTAGCTACTTCTAATTGGTCTAAGTGATCAACCGAGGTACACACATGGCAAAACAAACATAGCATCCAATCTATTAAAACAAAACTATGCAACATACATGTTTCATTAGTATGTTTTAATTCTATATTTCATGTCATGCTTATGAATGCATAATAAGGATTATGCTCATGATTTGCAAAATGTTAATGCATGCTTAACACCGAGGTGTTACAGCCCTCCCCGCTTATAAGAATCTCATCCCGAGATTTTGAGTTACGAACCATTTGTTGTAAAAATCCTTATAAGCATTTTGCAGATATTCTCCTGTTTCCCACGTCGCATCTCCATCATTGTGATGACTCCACTATATCTTATAGGTTCTCACCACTTTATTCCGAGTGACTCGGTCCTTAGTGTCCAAAACTCGAACCGGTTGCTCATGGTATTCCAAGTCTGATTTGAGCGGAATGCTCTGAGGTTCTATTGTCTCTTCCGAAACACGCAAGCACTTCTTCAGCAGTGATGCATGGAAGACTGGGAAGATTGAACCCGGCGCTTCTAGTAACTGTAACTTATAAGCCACGGGACCCTTCTTCTCTATGATCTTGTACGGTCCTACAAATCTAGGAGCAAGTTTTCTCTTTACTCCAAACCGTTGTACTTTCTTCATTGGAGTAACCTTCAGATAAACGTAGTCACCAACTTGAAATTCTAGCGGTCTCCTTCTCTTATCGGCATAGCTCTTCTGGCGTGACTGTGCCGCTTTCATGTTTTGTTGTATAATATGGACCTTTTTCTCAGCCTCGTCAACAAAATCGACTCCGTAAAACCTTCTTTCTCTAGGCTCAACCCAATTCAATGGTGTCCTACATTTCCTGCCATACAATGCTTCAAATGGAGCCATCTTGATACTTTCTTGGTAACTGTTGTTGTAAGCAAACTTTGCCAAAGGTAACCATGATTCCGATGAACCCTTAGACGATAACACACAAGCTCTAAGCATATCTTCAAGAATAGCATTAACTCGCTCTGTCTGCCCATCTGTCTGTGGGTGGTAAGCTGTACTCCGAATCAAGCTAGTACCCAAACCTTTATGAAGATGCTCCCAAAAATGAGCGGTAAACTATGACCCACGGTCAGACACGATAGTCTTTGGTATACCATGTAATCGGACAATCTCTGCAATGTACTTCTCAGCATACTAAGGTGGTCGAAATGTTGTTTTGACTGGTAAAAAGTGAGCTGATTTGGTAAGGCGATCTACAATTACCCAAATCAAATCATTCCCCTTTTGTGAGGTTGGAAAACCGGTGATAAAATCCATACTTATATCATCCCATTTCCAATCTGGTATTGACAAGGGTTGCAAGATTCCTGCGGGTCTCATGTGAAGAGCTTTCACTCTACAACACATGTCGCAACGAGCAACATAAGCTGCAACCTCATTCTTCATTTTCGTCCACCAATAACGAGGTCTCAATTCTTGGTACATTTTCCCACTTCCAGGATGGATAGACAATTTAGAGTGATGAGCTTCATCCATCAATTTGTTCTTGAGCTCTCGATCTTTAGGTACAACCAGACGGTCCTTAAACCATAACACTCCTTGTTCATCCACTCTAAAGTGCTTAGTCAGTTCTTTCTTCATTTTCTCCTTGATATGGAATATTCCCTTATCTATTTTCTGACCCTCAATGATCTTGCTCTCCAAGGTACAGCTAACCTGGATATTATGCAACACAGCAGGATGCAACAAATTGAACCCATCCTCAAACAATGGTTGCACAGCAAGAGAATGTGACTTCCTACTTAAGGCATCCGCTACTACATTTGCCTTTGCCGGATGATAGTGCACATTTAGATTATAATCCTTTGTCAGCTCTAACCATCTTCTCTGTCGTATATTCAACTCGGACTGAGTAAATATGTACTTGAGACTCTTATGATCTGTAAAGATATTGCACACATTCTCAAGCAAGTAGTGTCTCCATATCTTTAGAGCATGCACAACAGCCGCAAGCTCTAAATCGTGTGTAGGATAGTTAACCTCATGCTTCCTCAACTGACATGGGGCATAAGCAATAACTCGTCCATCTTGCATCAGGACACATCCTAAACTATTCTTTGATGCATCGCAAAACACATCAAACGGCTTCTCTATATCTAGTTGCGCCTGAACAGGAGCAGTGGTTAGTAAATTCCGCAAGGTGCAGAAAGCTGTCTCACACTCCTCTGTCCAAATGAACTTATGATCCTTTTGTAGCAAACTTGTCATTGGTTTGGCAATCTTCGAGAAGTCTGGTATAAAACGACGATAGTAACCGGCTAATCCAAGAAAACTCCGAACCTCATTAACTGTGCTTGGTGCCTTCTAGTCCATAACCTCTTGTACCTTACTAGGATCCACAGAGATTCCATTCTCAGATAACACATGACCGAGAAACGGAACTGTCTTCAGCCAGAACTCACATTTACTATACTTAGCATATAGCTGGTGATCTCTGAGTCTAGTTAAGACAATTCTTAGGTGCTCTTCATGATCCTGTTCGTTCTCTGTGTATACTAGGATGTCATCAATGAACACAATCACGAACTTATCCAACTCCAGCATAAAGACCGAATTCATCAGATACATAAAGTATGCAGGAGCATTTGTCAAACCAAAGGACATGACAAGATACTCGTACAAACCGTATCTGGTGGAAAATGCGGTTTTGGGTATATCTTGTGGTCTAATCTTGATCTGATGGTACCCTGATCTCAAATCTATCTTGGAGAACACCTTGGCTTTTGACAATTGATCAAACAAGATATCAATCCGAGGTAGAGGATACTTGTTTTTAATTGTCACCGCATTTAGTGGCCGGTAGTCCATGCACATCCATAAGGAGTTATCCTTCTTCTTCACGAACAGTGCGGGACATCCCCATTCTGATGAACTGGGATGAATTAAACCCTTAGTCAATAGATCCTGGAGTTGTTTCTTCAACTCGGCTAATTCATTTGGAGGCATCCGATAAGGCCTTCTTGAGATCGGTGGTGTTCCAGGGATTAACTCAATGACAAACTCAACATCTCTGTCCGGTGGAAGACCGGGTAACTCATCTAGAAACATGTTTGGAAACTCGCACACTACTGGAATCTTGGCTAGAAGAGTAGTTTGGACTGCACAAGTTGTACTGGTCAGATCTATTCTCCTAGGTAAGGTTACTTGAAATGTACCTTCTCCAACAGGTTCCTTGAGAGAAATGCTTCTTCCCCCAACATCAATTATTACTCCCATCTTATTCATCCAGTTCATTCCCCATAATCACATCCAGAACTAGCCCTGGCATAACTATCAAGTTAAGCTTATACTGCCGATTTGCTATACACAGGGTTACCCCTCGGATTATCTAATTAGTTAACAGATCAGCCCCAACTGAACTGATCCGATAAGCACATTCCAATTCAACTATCTTTTGCTCATACTTTCTTGCAAATGCTTGACTTATGAATGAATGAGATGATCCAGAATCAAACAAAACGACTGCAGGATGATTGTTGATAGAAAACATACCGGCTGTCACGGGCTCTCCTTCCGGGATGTCATCAATGGTGGTGTGGTGCCCACGAGCTTGGTACTGATTCTACGGCTTTTTGGGATATGGGCAAAACTTCGCAAAGTGCCCAGGTTGATTGCAGTTGTAACACGGTCCTCTTACTTGAGTAGCAGCTCCAGATGAACTACCTTGTCCAGTCTTGGCTTGTGGCACCGCCATCTTGAATGGCTTCTGATTCCTCTGAGGTTGCTGGGCATTCTGATTTCTCCGCTGCGGTGGCCTAAACCTTGCACCAGGGGTAGGCGGACGATACGTAGAACGATTTGCCATCGGGGCCCTTGGCTGGGACGGACCTGACTCAAAAGCCCTCTTGCGAGTCTTGGAATTAGCATATACATTGTTGTTCTTTTCTTGCTTTAAGCAGTCACTAACAAAGTCATTGAAACCAGTTCTTGTGTTGGTACCCACGTGCTTCATCATCTTGGGATTCAGACCTCTTTTGAAACTAGCGATCTTTTTGGCATCGGTATTCACCATGTCAGAGGCATAGCGACTTAGATTGTTGAATGCATGTAGATACTGTGTCACAGTCTTGGTGCCTTGATTCAGTGCTAGAAATTCTCCAAACTTCATTTCTGTCAAACCAGGTGGAATGTAAACTCCATGAAAAGCCTCAGTGAATTCCCTCCAAGTAATGTGGGCATTGGGGGGAAAAGTGGTGCGGTGGTGCTTCCACCACATTCCTGCAGGGCCTTTCAGCTGATGAGCTGCATACTCAGTTTTCAATACTTCTGTCATCCTGAGAACACGAAACTTATCTTCCATGGTGTTTATCCACTCTTCTGCATCCAATGGCTCTGCAGCTTCTTTAAAAATTGGTGGTCTAGTGTCCATAAAGTCCTTGAAACTGCTATGCTGATTCGCTTCATGTCCACCTGGGTTTAACCCACAGCGGGTGTTGTCAGCAATGTGGCACAATGCAGCTTCCATGTTCTGCTGCATGCCCTCCATGTTGAGTTGACTTCCAAGGAACTGTGCGAAGAACTGTTCCGCGGTGTACGGTGGAGGAGGAGGTGGTGGTGGTTGATCACGGTTCTCATTCCCAGCAGCACTGCCACCTGCCTTAGTCGCATCATACATGGTACGACGAGTGTTCGGCATCTGCATATTTCAGCAACAGTAATTATTAGGCGATGTTGTAGAAATTGCAGGTGAATGAAAAATTATGCCGTACTGAATTCACTGGAGAGAATAAATTCATACAATAAAACAGGGCATAATAGGTGATTCCAATTAACACAACATCACTAATTAGATTACTTAAGCGCACACATTGCGTCCAATACAACTAAATTGCCAGCATACATACACTAGACTTTTGACGTTCAGATATCACCACAATACATCCAAGTTTTCCAACATTACATCAAGGTCTTAGTCTTTCTACTCATTATTACATGCCAGACATGCCAACCATGCAAAAGGTCATCGCAAATGAAACCCTAGTAGCTAGCGCAACAACTACTAGCCTACTCATCGTGGTCGCTAAGTCGGAGATGTTGACATTGTCACTATCCACATCATCGTTGTCATCATCAGCTGGTGCCCCAGGCTCTTCGGGATCCTCGTCCTCATCTAGATCCATCTTTGCTGCTCCAGGCAGAACGTAAGGATGGAGCTGGTTATTCAGCTGATGAACCTCCTCATGTAGGTTGTCGTTGTACTCTTCTGCATTGGCTAGCTGCTACTCCAGCTCAACCTATCGAGCTCTCAGAACATCTTCTGCGGACCAGGCTTCATTCCTCTGGTGGAGCACATGGGTCAACATGCACTTGGCGTTCCTATTGGCGGTGGTCAGACGCTCAACCTGCTCTCTCAGTGCACGTACGTCTCCCTCATAGGCTCCAGTCCTCTGGGTCACCTGATCCCTCTGACGAGTCAACTGAGCCATCTCCGCACTGAGCCTCTCAATCTCGGCGTCGTGATCCCTCTGACGCTGACGTAGGTCATCATGGGCCTGACCAAGAGCACTAGACACACGTCTCAGGCTACCTTCTACTCCATCGAAAGCCTTCATCACTGCGAACATGGCGCTCATGGCAGGGTTATCACTGTTCTGTCCTTCTGCTGCATCGATCTCTAGAGATCTTCCTCTTGCTTGCGGCCATGAGTCAGTGGAGAGGTTGCCCCTCGGAAAGACTCCAACTAAAGCGGCTACCAACTCCTAAGGAAAACGATCCATGATATCCCTCAGTATCCCAAAGGCTGCCCTGTCAGCTGCTTCTTCAATGGTCCTACCAGTTGACTCATAACGCCAACTAGCCCACTCAGAACCGTCACCTCGGGGATGAACAATGGCCTCCACAGTAACCAAGAGACCTTCCCCCAACTGCTCATTTGTCTAGAAATAGTGGGGCTCCATTCCATCAGGATAGCCTACATAACTGAGCACTCTCCACAAGAGTGTAGGCATCCCAAACTCTCCAAGAAACGTGTGGCGCTGACGGGTACGTGGAGCAAGCTGATGGCGGGGAGCTCTACCTCCGGTGGACTTGCGAGCTGTCTGCTTTGTGCGTGCCATCTGTAGCAAATTTGGTTTATTACTCACGTGAGAACAAGGTTAAGTTGTCATTTTTATCAAAATGAGATAATCAACTTATAAGGGGAGGAACAATGCCATGAATGATATGTAACAACATGATGCATGCACGTTCCGTACGTTCTCACAAACTTAGGAAAAATAACAATTGCTAGCGGCCTAGATGGTGGCATACAACGATCTCTCATAACATAGCTAATACGTACTACATGATAGCGCTGTTATGTTCCTACAAAAGATCCACTTCAGCCCAAACCCTGACAGTATGAAAAATATGCACGAAAGCAGTAAAGTAATCTACTCGTTCAACACGCATCTCCAGATACATGTACAACGGTAGCAACTACCCGAACCATCGTCCTATCGACGGCATCGTCACCATAGGATGGAATTCCCCACACATTGGATACCTTCATACAACACGCGTATGGCATGTAGATAATCCGGCATCATATAAGCACTTCCCTAGATCGGCAGTGTATCCGATCATGCTCTCACAACTCTCACTTACCGAGGCATAGAGGCAACGGATCCATATATTACCACTCAAGTGATTGGCACTCATACAATAGCACGCCGTATGAGCGACGAAATAGAAATATGATGCAAAGACCCCCCAAGTCAGTACTTAAATAAGCCACCTAGAGTCCTTAACTGGGCATACAGGACATGACCACTGGCACACTCTTAAGTTTCAAATTAGAGGTTGAAACACCTATATACTATAAGTTCGTAATTAGTTTTGTAACACAAAACCCGTTTGTTTTAAATACACGCATGAATAGTAACATGCTAAACCTTGCTCTGATGCCAGCTGTAATAGAACCGACCAATTATACGAGATTAAGTAAGGAAATCTTCCGTCGAAGCAGATAATTTAGCAAACTTAAGCCCGTATAACCCGGTAGTCCGTGAAACCACGAAGGATTTCAAACCAATCGACATACAAACCAAGATCGTATAAGTTTAGCAAGTACCGTCACATGTTACATAAAGTTCGCAACCACAGTTCGGTACATCAGAGTTTAGAATATAAAGTTATTACAACCCAAGTTCAAACTGAAGTAGCGGAAGCAAATAATTTTAATGCCACACACACACTTTTAGTTCAGATACAATGCCAGTAGGTAGTCATCTCCAACAAAAGTATCAGATGAGAGATACGGAGTGACCATTACCCTTGGTCCTAGTTGTCGCCCATCGCCGGGTACAGACAGTTAATGCAATAGTCGTAGTATATTTGGCCATCTGCAACAACAATGGGAACAATGCCCTGAGTACGAGAAGGTACTCAGCTAGACTTACCCGTCTTAAACCAAAATAAAGCGACACCAAGGATTATGCAAGGCTTTTTTGAGTGAGCTAGCTGACTTGTTTGCGAAAAGCATAAGCTGTCATGAAGACATCATTTTAAATACTTTGCATCATCTTTATTATAACCTATTCATCTAGGTAAGCACCTGTACTATAGCAATCACTTGATTAACCAATAACATCCAGTTACCAATTTAGCTTTAGCATGTCCATACCATCCAGATAACCATCATTGTTCCATAATAATTACTACAATGCCGTAGCTCGAGTCAAGTGCTCACTATACAGGAGCGATGGCGATCCGAATCGATTCCTAACCAGCTGGTGATTTATTCCTCACACAAACCATGCTTCCCCTGCCAGGGTAGCTTAGATCACCAAGGACACTATTCAGGTAGCCGTGGGACAATCTGGAGCCGCAGTACCCAGGGACCGCCCGACTGCCAGGAATCAGGGCGCACCTGCCCTTGGGCTAACTCTTCGCGTCCCTATCATACCCCCATTAGCACCAATACACGCACTCGTGTAGATCCCGGCCCGAATAGCGCCACTAGCTTCGCGGTCGAAAGATACTTTATTCGGCCAGCTAAATGTGAGGCATGCGTTCAACATGACAAGAGGGACGAGCAACGATTGGTCCTTAATCGACACAGATGGAAACTAACAGCACCCCAGAACCCTGTCTGGTTGCCTTCAACTTTTTCCGTCCGGTCTCCAATTATCCATCACACATGGTTAATTCCAGGATATCATTCTTTCCATAGCTAAATTCTTCCAGTAATCACCTATAATGTAAGTGACCGGGTATCACCGATCGCTACCGTTCTAAGCAAGGCTAAGCAGTTATTCGATCCTGACCTAACAGGGTAAAAGGTAATAAGGTAGACAAGGATAGTAATAAATGCATCAACGGTTTCAATCAACTCCTACAACTTAATGCAACAATATATAAACTCATATATATAGAAAGAATTGCTTTTATAAAGTAGGAGACTTAGAATGCTCTGGGGATTGCCACGTTCGAACGAACTAGGCTGATGATCCACGCACTTGGGCAGGTCCTCTCCTTGCTCCTCTTCCTCTGGCACCTCCTGTGCCTGGACTTCTTGTGGATCTGTCCCGGTCTGCTCTTCCTGAACTGCTATTAGCAACTTCTCCTGCGATCCTGTATGATGCAGATGTATAAGTGTTAATGCATAGGTACATCAGAGAGATGACATGTAATGATCATGATGCATGAAATGTAGATGAACATGTTTAACTTTATTGGACATAGTAGTAGCAAAGCTCTTCTACAAGGTAGTCAACATCAACCAAGAATCATGCACTACTATCTACTACGACAACCACTGTACTAACATGCCAAATCACCACAGCAAACTAAGATGCTTCAAAGATGCACCAAAACAAACATTATTAACTAAACTCGCATTAAAGAGGATTATTTTATTTTATTTTAAACTAGGTCTACAACAACAAGATATATTTCTGGTGCTTATAAAAATCTAATAAAATTACAGTAGCATAGTACTACTCTAAGTAGACTACCATAAAATTTTCATGGTATTTGGATAAGTAAAATAGCCTACACAAAAATGACAAGCTATGGTTGATAATTAAGCTTGAAAATACTTTGTACTATGAAAAGTGTCAAACAACAGATTTGGTATTTTTCCTATGTTCTACACAGTAAACAATCACTGCACAAAAATTATCATATACATCTTTTATACAATTTTTGCTCTCTACCAAAATAACAAAAATCATCAATTAAAGGCACTTGAACTACACATCAATATTTCTCTACAGAACATGCATGACATATATTTTTCCTACAAAGTACATCACTAAAGGAGATTAACAAAACTAGAACCATATTTTTCTGATGTATATTCTATTTACTAGACATTTTCTAAGAAATCAGCATTATTCAATTTAAATAAAGCTACACAGAAAAGTATCACAAATTTGACATGCAATATTTTTAGCAGATAGATCTAGTCACAAGAAACCTAGCAAAACTTATTTCAACAAATTTGGAGCCATTTTGAGCAAGTTATAAATTTCCAAAGCCTTTAAACAAAATCTGTAAATCATTTCTTTTATTCTTTTATGAAAATCCCGGTTCAAAAATGCTAGATCCACCCGGATCTCTACCCACGTTTGCACCCCAGCGGCTGACAGTGGGCCCCCTGGCCCCACCGGTCAGTCACTAAGGCAGGGGAGGCGCTCGGCCGCGGCGGTTCTCGCCGCCGGTGAACTTGCCGGCGGTGAGGTCACCACCGGAGGCTTCCTCAAGACAAGGCGGACCTAGCAGTACCCCTACCGTGGCCAGTGGAGCTCGAGAGCAAGCTCACCGGCGTCCATGGCGGCACGGCTCAACGTCGGCCGGCCAGCTCCGGCCAAGAGGTGGCGCGGGGAGTGGCTGGCGAGCTACCCCGTGTTCGTTCGGTGCTCGTGTGCGCAAAAAGGAGGCGAGAAGGAGGACGGAGGGGCGAGGTCCACGGAGCGACGCATCTCCGGTGAACTCGACCAAGCTCTGATGAGCGATTACCGGCGATTCATAGCTTACCACGGTGATAAGGTGCTAGCATAGGATGCACGAGGTGAAGGAGGAGCACAGGGCGAGATGGGGCGGTCGACGGCGAGCTCCAGTGGCCGGACGAGCCAACTCCGGCGAGGCGCTGGTGCAGGCGGTGGCGGAGGCGAGCGCTTGCGCTGCTGCTGCTGTCCGAGCGAGAAGCAAATGGGATGGAGGAGGGGGAGGCAGACGCGGCGCGGCGGGTGTAGGCGCGACAGGAGGGGCGCGGGGGCCACCGGTGTCCACGTGGTGAGCGACGACGGCAGCGTACGGACACGCGGCCGTAGAGCTCTACGGCCGGTCGGGTGCGGCGCGCAGGAGCGGACGGCGGGCGCGGAGGCAGGCCAGGCCGGCTCTGCGAGTTAGGCCGAAAGGGAAGCGGCGGCCCGCTAAGTAAAATAAAATGAATTTTCTTTTTATTTCTTAAATAAACATAACTAAAATTCCATTTTGAGCCATTTTAAAAGCATTTTCACAAGCTGGTGTAAAAATGAAAGTTGTTCAGAAAAAAGTACTCTACAACTTTGCCAAAAAGAGTAAGACCAAAATCCAATTAGATTTTGAACTATAGGTTTAAAGTTAATTTAAATCAAAAACCTGATTTTAGAAGATTATTTTTAAAAGCAAAATTTGAGAAAACTTTGAATATACACCTTGCTCCAAATTTCATCTTAGCTACTTCTAATTGGTCTAAGTGATCAACCGAGGTACACACATGGCAAAACAAACATAGCATCCAATCTAGTAAAACAAAACTATGCAACATACATGTTTCATTAGTATGTTTTAATTCTATATTTCATGTCATGCTGATGAATGCATAATAAGGATTGTGCTCATGATTTGCAAAATATTAATGCATGCTTAACACCGAGGTGTTACAGTACAACTTCTCCTAAAGGATATAAGAGAGGCCACGAAAGAAGTGGTCCTTCTTCTCGTCAGTGTCCACATGAATACCAGCATACTAGGACAAGTGATTGAACTTATTAACATAGTCCATCAGTGTCATACTCCCCTATCACAGCTCTAGGAACTCAGTCAACTTCTAGTTGATGACACCAGCAGGAATATAAAACTCTATGAATGCTGTGGTGAACTCCTGCTAGGTTGCCGGATGATCTGGCTGTTGTATGGCACGGAAGGTATCCCACCATGCACTCGTGGACCGCAATAGTTGCTGCGCCGCAAAGCGCACTTTCTGCTCGTCGGCCATATTGAGCAACATAAACTTCTGCTCCAGAATGCAAAGCCAGTGCTCCGCATCCAGGGGCTCATCTATCGGTGTGAAAGTGGGCGGGTGGGTCTTAAGGAAATCATGGTAAGAGGGTCCCTCAGGACGGTGGGCACGACCCTCGTTCCCACCATTGCCCCTATGGCCACCGCGAACAAAGCCAGCGACAACTTGTGCCATAAGCTCCATGGCACGGGCTGACTCTCAATGAGTAGCCATTAGTTCCGCCATCATCTTAGCATGAGTCATCGGAGGCGGTGGTGGCGGAGGAGGATCCAGAAGTGGAGCCCCATGGCTCTCCCCATGGTGCTCATTGGCCTGGCCACTCTCGCCTTGGCCTTCGCCAAGACCGTGAGCCACCCAGCACTGGTGCTCCTACGTCCAGACCTTAGATTCATCTGTAAGAGACTAGAACCATCCATTTAGAACAACCTTCCTTATCCAAAGCAAGGGATCAGAGAAATGACAGCAAGTTTATTAAGCAATCTGTTAATTAATCATATCACTTTACTAATCCAATTATACGTGTAGGGGAATTTTAGTTTAAGCAAGATGCTATTAACATGATGCATGCATCGTCCTATACGTTCACTCAAGCTAGAATATAGCGGCATTCGTAAAATTTTCGGCACATCGCACACTCACTTTCCGTATACTAAGCGATTTCTTACGCAACATAAGTCAAGGTGCCTGCAGAAAACCGATTAGATGAAACCAGTGCCGCTATCCTAGATAGACCATATTGCTAGGGCTTATACTTATTTAACTAATTAATCGCATCTTACTTTTCGCAAAACTTTTGTTGGTTAAATTTTTAAGTTTTGAAAAAGAGTGATGGAACTTGTAACTATTATTGGCTCTGGTACCAACTATGGTAGAACCGCCCAAAATAACATGGTTACGGAGGTGCTCGTCTTCCACCAAACACTAAGCACCCCGAAAGCAAGCTACAGCGGGCGGAATCCGTCGGGCACACCCCAAGGGAGAACCCAAAAGATCCACATTTTTACCAAGGATCCAATAATGAGAACGAGTTACAATACTGGTCCATTTCATACATCAGAGTTTCATAAAAGGTACATTATTACATTACCAAATGTCAGAGTGCGGAATAATAAACAACAGAATTTAAAATAACATCTAGCGATAAGAACGAGGATCCGTCTGTGCCCACCAGAAGAATCCTCCACACAATGGTACTTCTCATGCATCACCTGCAACATGGGTAAATAAACCCTGAGTACACGGTGTACTCGCAAGACTTATCTGACTAGTGGGAATAATCTCCTGACTCCAAGGAATATGATAAGCTTTATGGTTTGCGGGTTTCTTTTGGCAGAAAGTAGTACTAATAGTGAGTCCTTATTCATATCTTTATTATCAGCCGTATTAAGTTATTATCTATCCAGTCTGTATAAGCACCTGTTCTACTTTCAAGCAAGAGTTGAGCAATCAGTTTCATTTCATCATCTTCCATCTTTCAGTTCTTACTACGATGCTAGAGTTAAGACAAGCCGTACTGACTCGGCGGCGATTTGTGAACCAATGTGCCTAGTTGGGTGCCCCGAAAACACACGCCCCGCTTGTACCCCAGGCACAAGCAGCACTAACCCATCACCCTCCTATCCTGGGTGTCTAGGTCCCCGTCCAAACCTAGACTCCAAGCCCCCACTCCTGAGTCCTGAACTCAGTGCGTTGCAAGGACCTCCACCATCTCCGCCTCCAATAGATCTTCGCTACACCTATACCCAAGTATGTGCTCGGGACAATATATCTGTGACTTGCCTAGCGTCCGTTGCAACGACTGGCCTTAACTGACACAGACAGGGAAAAAGTGTAACCGAGCTATGCCCTATTGGCCACAGGACACAACCCCTTACACCCACCAGTACCAGTATCCCTGCCCGATCACCATTTTCTTTTCCACCATTTTATCATGAGTGATCATATTTATCACCTAATTGTGAGTAACGGTAAGTTACTCACGCTACCGATATCCTAAGCATAGCAACTACTCGACCTATACTAGTAGGACTCATGGGTAGATATATGTATGCATGTAGTTTCCATAAAATGCCTATAATTTAATTGCACATCATATATATATCAGTGATCATAAAATATGGGTTATGCACCGGGGCTTGCCTTGGGCAAGCGACGGGTCAGCAAAGTTAGCACCAAAAGGCTTCGGGGCTCCCTCCTGCACGAGGATCTACTCCTTGTATTCCTCGATGACTTCCTCGTACTCCTGTTCATCGACGGGAACAAACTCTATCAACTCGTGATCTACATGCATGAAATGATGATGCAATACTTAGCAATATAGCAAGAACAACTCTTAAAAATAAAAGTACATCTGTCTAACTACTAAGCTAGTGCTACCGACCATGGTACTAAGTTATCTATTGTTACCAATAACAAGTATGAAGTATGGCATACAGTATTATACCAACTACAGGTATTCTTACTCCTAATGCTGATTTACGCTATATATGATAAGGCAAGGATAATAGCTACTCTATTTATCAACTTACTCTAGGGCTACAAAATTTACAGCAAGTACATAATAATCTAGTGAGCCTACTGTAAAATTTTCATAGCTATAGTTATCACCAATTTACCACAAATTTACAGCAAGTACATAATATTCCCTTCTCTCCCTGACTCTAGCACTTAACCCCCTGGTTTACTTCGAATTTACGTTGCGACGTCCCTGGTCGAACGTAACAGAGACCGCGACCCTCCTGGCCTAACGCCGACGAGCACGCACCTCCATGGCCTCGATTCTTACCACCGCGACACTCCTCAACCCAAGAGCATCCGATAGAGGTACTAAACAACCCGGTTGGTGACGCACAGAGGCATGGCCACGCACCACGGCAGTGTTTGGCTGCGTTGATGTTGATGCCGGAGAATAAACCTTGCCTAACACCTCAACCGCTACTCCTTAACCATCTACAGACTGCGTTAAACAATGTAGAAGTCCTATGTGAACCGCTGCTACATTCAAGCGTGTTGGCCATGGAAACGACATCTACCCACGTCCGCTGGGGACGGACACGTGCTCCGGCGAACTTTCGCCCTAATTGAGTCAACCAGCTACCCTAGGAGCAAGAGGACCTCACCAGTGATGTGATGGATGGGCTGGGCGAAGTTGTGAGGAACGGCAACGAGCTGGCCACGTGCGCATGGTTGCTCCAGTTCACGCCGGCCACGGTGAAGGCATTCCCGGCGCCCTACTGCTCCGTCGGTAGAGCCACTGCACGGGCGAGGCAAATGGGTCAAGGAGAGGCAACGACCCTGCTCAAATTAGACACAAGAGCAAGGAGCATCGCCCTAGGCCGAGAACTTGTCTCGCCGGCCATGACGGACCGCCGAGGGAAAAACTCTCCCCATTACCTCACCGTAGGAAGGAAGCCCATAGAGATGACTCCAAATTGAAGCTAACTACTCAAGCTATTTGGGCGCATGGTGAATTGGAAAGGGATGGATTGCACACGGCCAATATGAGGGCGACGACGTTCGGCTTAATGGTGATGACGGCGACGATGAAAGCTTAAATTGGCGCCCAACAACGTACTACCGCCTAGGGCAAGTTAGGCCCGACGATGTACTCCCACTCGTCCTCCAAACATGGGCAAATGCAAGAGGGGACCGACTCTTTGAGTTAGGCCTTAGCGTGGCATGGCTGACCGGCAACACTCCAGACGTTGCGACGAGAAAACGTGGCGTGTCCACGTGCGCAACCGTGAAGACGAGGGCCAGCAAGGGCAACTCATGTGTGTGCAGCCGCAACGTCAACGGCAGCAGTGGCTATGCAGGCGGTGCGCGTGAGCGCGCTTGGGCAAGCGGTGACACTGGTTCGGACGAGCCAAACACGCAAATAGACGCGACTACGACAGTGACATAGGCGGACGTGATGAAGGAGGCACAGCATCCAGGCCGCTGGACCCTAGTGCGCGTGAGTGTGCGTGAGTCGCGAGCTAGGCGCGCAACAGAGGTGTGGATCGGGCGGCAGTGAAAGCCGAGCGGCCAGCGTGCGACGACGATGGGCGGGCAGCGCGACTAGGCGCGTGCGGCATGCTCGAGCTACGCCAGAGCGTGGCGACAGCAGGCTGTGGCCAGCAGCGCAGGGGCGACGCGTGATGACGTGCTGGCACAGGTGCGGCAGCACGTGCTGGGCAAGCCAGAGCAGTGGTGCCAGGCCGAATAGAGGCGGTGACCGCGCCTGGAGGTGGAAAACGTGTCGTGCACGCTTTTTAAAGCTACAACAACAACCAATTCGATGATCCGAAAGCTAAACCAGTCATTCTATCCCTAAGAGGGTACATAGGGCTATCAAACTAAGCTAAGACATCTCATGACTTGTTAACCCGATCGTTCTACAAAAGTTGTCGAACATGGCTTCGTCGACGCATTTTCAAACTTACGCGAAATGACTAAGATTCAAACGGTTTCGCGTCGAATTCCTTTTCCAAGCTACTTAATACACTAGCTAGCGAACCCCGTCCTCGACCGCACGTATTTTATCGTCGCCTACGAAGTTCGTACAATGAACTTTATCAAAGTTTTGCATAAGCGTTCTATAGCATTTTTGTTCGATAAAAATTCACTTAGAATACTAAACAATATAAACGACATGAAATGTAGCATTTGTTTCCTTTTTTAGATGAATGTTTCAAGTTCCATACATGGATTTATACTATATCTTACACACATGTTCAAACAAGTATGATGCTCATGCAGTGTTTTAGCAAGAACTGTATAATGTAACACCAAGGGTGTTACACACCCCAAAAGCAAGCTACAGTGGGCGGGTTCCGTCGGGCACACCCCAAGGGAGAGCCCAAAAGGTCCACATTTTCCCCAAGGATCCAATAATGAGAACGAGTTACAATACTTAATCCATTTCATACATCCAGAGTTCTTAGAAATATATTATTACAGTTCCAAATTCAGAGTGCGGAATATTAAACAGCGAAATGAAAAAACACATCTAGCAGTAAAGAACAAGGATCCGTCTGTGCCCACCAGAAGAATCCTTCACACAACGGCTACTCCTCAAGCATTCCCTGCAATAGGGGTAAATAAACCCTAAGTACACAATGTACTCGCAAGACTTATCCGACTAGTGGGAATAGTTTCCTGACTCTAAGGGATATGCAAAGTTTTATGGTTTGCTAATTTCATTTTTGCAGAAAGCAATACTAATAGTGAGTACTTATTTATGTTATTATTAGCAGCCATGATTAATTTATTATCTAGCCATTCTATGTAAGCACCTGTTCTAATTTCAAGCAAGAGTTGAGCAATCAGTTCCATTTCACCACCTTTCGTCTTTCAGTTCTTACTACGGTGCTGGACCGTAGACAAGCCATACCGGATTGCCCAGCGATTCATGAATCAATGCCTCTAGCTGGGTACCCTAAAAACACACGCCTTGCTTGTCTTGGGCAGGCGGTGTGTCAACAAAGTCAGCAACAAATGACTCTAGGGTTCCCTCATGTACGAGAACCTCCTCCTCGTACTCGTCAATAATCTCCTCGTAGTCCTGTTTGTTCGTAGGCACGAACTCTACCAACTCGTGATCTACATGCATGAAATGATGATGCAACACTTAGTAATACGGCAACAAGAACTCTTAAAATAAAAATACATCTATCAAGCTACTAAGCTAGTTCTACCAACTAAGGTGCTAAGTTACCTACTGTTACCACTAACAAGTATGAAGCATGACATATATTATCTTAGCAACTAAATGTCTTCTTACTCTTAATACCGATTTACTCTATATATGATAAAATAAGGGGTACTAGCTACTCTATTTATCAACCTACTCTAGGGCTACAAAAATTATAGTAAGCACATAATAATCTAATGAGCCTACTAAAAAATTTCATGGCTAAAGCTATCACCAATTTGCCAAAAAAATTCATACAAATATTAAGCTAAATAATACTAAGCTTTCCAAAGTGAATTTATGAGTCTATCATTACCACCGCTAACGGTAAACTAACTACACCAACAGATAGATAGCATTTTTGTGAACCTAACAAATTTTGTTTCACTATTTTTGGACATCTATAGAATTTACTATATTTTTTCTAAGTTTAGCTCAAAACTAAATTGAATAAACATTTATTACTTCTCTGGAAAAAGGAAAACCGAATCCACTAGCGCGGCCCATTGCACGAGCGGCTCGGCCCACTCCACTCGACGCGCGCGCTTATGCTCCACCGATGCGACCCACGCAGCGGCACGGCCTAGCCGAGCGACGACGGTCCACGACGGGAAGGCCCACACGCGATGGTCGTTTTGCGAACACATCCCTGACCTACCAATGAATCACCCTAAGACCTACGACACTATTCCTATAGTCATCTACTTTATAGATAAGACCTCGGAACACTCTGTCTTCACAACGGTGATACCCTCGGGCATCCGTGCGTGCACCAGCGCAGCAGCGCTGGCACAGGGCGGTCACGTCGTCTAGACCAGCCCCACCCCAGCCCCAATAGCGAGTCGATACCTACGTAGGCGTGAACGTGAAGCACTAGGCAAACAAAGCGCGAGTCGACACGCCATAGTAAGGTCGGTCCACGGCGACGGAGCTCCTGCAACACGGCGGTGATGTTTCGGTGAGTTACAACAACGCCGAGGTAAAAAGGACAGCGAGTGAGCTCTAGGCACTCACCACAGACCCAGACGAGGTGGCGGCTCGACCGGAGGTGGCCTGAGCCTAGCTGGCCACGTGCGCACGGATGGTGCGGTGGTGCACCGTGGTGGCAAGGCTACGTCGGGTGAGGCTAGAGGGTGGTAGCGACTAGGCAATGATGCACAGGGTGATGAGTAGGTGGAGGTGAAGTTGGCGGTGCAATGAATTGAACGCGAGCATCACTGGATTGGGGACCTTGCCATCGAGACGTGCCACGACGTTCTTAATGACCCGGCGAGAGGAAAGCTCCAAATTGGAGCATGGCTCAGCGAGTAACACCGCACGATGGGGTCAGGTGGCTGGCTGACTACACCATGAAGCCATGGACCAAGCTAATTGGATCGAGGTGGCTCCCCCAGCCTGAATTGGAAGGCACGGTTCTGGTGACCACGGCGAAGAGGAACAGGGGAAGAGGCATCGCTTGGCCATCGCTGCCGTGGTGGGATGTGGCTGTCAACTCGGTGCACAATCGCGCATGGGCTATAGGGCGATGGGGGGGACAGCGAAACATGCTCTAGACGTTGGTGCATGGCCATAAATCACAAGCCGACGATGGTGGCTCAGCCCTGTGCGCCGCAGTGGCCGGCGCCAGTCAGTGCAGCGTCGCATCGAAGCGGATGTGATGGCAATGCAGGCAGGGCAAGCCCACGCACGGTAAGGTGACGTGCGGGTAGGGCCATGTGCCGGCCGTAGCAGGCCAAGTGTGGCCATGCGCGCATGGTACCGCACAGGCGAGCGCGAGGCGGCAGAGCGGCCAGGCGGACGTGACGGCGGTGGCAGAGCGCACATGGGCGACTTCGCACAAGCCGCCATGGCTAGCTGTAGCACGGTGACGCGATGCATGGAGTCAGCAACATGGCGAAGCGGTGGTAGTGGACTAGCCAGGGTAGCGGGCCCATGACGACGGTGGTGGTGGCCGAGCGACCAGGTCACCGGGCGTGGCATGCGCGTGTGTGCGTGAATCACGTGCCTGGGGCGAGGCAACGGCGGTGTGGCCTATGCAGCGGTGGGCTTGTGCGCGCCAGGACAAGCCCACGTGGCGTTACCGAGCCGACCCAAAGCCTAGTGACCGCGTCTAAAAGCTGAAGCCGGTTGAGAACGTGCCTTGCACGCTTTTTAAAGCATCCCCAAAATCCATCTCAGTGATCCAGTTGCTAAACCACCTATTTAACACTCGAGATGGTATGTCAAGCTACTATAACACACACTAAGACTACACCACTACTTAGCCCGATTCTTCTACAAAAATTGCCGAACTTAGCTTCGTCAAACCATTTTCTAACTTAAGAAATGCGACTACGTCTTGATCGGTTTCGCGTCGAATGTGATTTCCAAGCTATTAAGTAAGCTAGCTAGTGAATCCTGTTCTCAACCGCACATATTTCTTCATCACCTATGAATCTTACACTACAAACATTATTAAAGTTCCATATATGCATTGTATAATATTTTTGTTCAATAAAAATTCATTTGAAACCCTAAGTGATAAAACGCGACATGGAATGTAACTTTCGTTTCATGTTTCCGATGATCGTTTCAAGCCACGTACATTGCTTTGCACACTATATTTCATACACTATTATATAAACATAATGCACATGCAGTGTTTTAGCAAAAGATTTATAGTGTAACACCGAGAGTGTTACACCCGCCAAGGCGTGGACGAGCTGAACCCACTGCCGTGTCTCTCTCTCTCTCCTCTGCTTTCTGCCACCGTCGAGTCACGTCGCGGTGAAGCCAGAGACCAAGCACCTCTCATCAATTTGTCGTGCTCGCATCTCCGTCTTGATGCCCCCTCTCTAGCTAACCCCACCCCGCCTTGACTCACGTCATGCCGAGCTCCAATTTTGGAGCTTTGCCCACCGCCGTGCCGTTAAGTCCTGTCGCCGCTCGCGTCGTGGCTAGTCTCCACCACTTCATCCCACGCCAATTCCTCTACACCACTAGCTAGCCTAGACTCCCTCTTGGTCGTGCACACGCTAGTCACAGCTCTAGTGTCTCCTCCTCACCGCTAACGTGGCCGTGCCTTTGCGGTCCGCCGTTCACTTCACAGCGTGCATGTGGCAAGCCTTGCTCGGGTCGTCTCCGGCCGAGTTGGCTTCTCGGTAAGGTCACTGGTGAGTGGTCGTTGCTCACCCACTACCTCTACCGCCATGTTGCTGCTGTGGTTCACCTGAGCACCATCACTATTGCCATAGGGTGCCCGTCATCATGGAGAGGGCCCTCTATGGCGTCTCGGCTCGTGCAACCACCGCCCACTGTCTCGCGTGGCACCCTAGGTGAGCGTCAGCCTCATAGATAGGTCAGCGGGGGCCCCGTGTGGCCGGCGTAAGCGCTAGTGCCACCACTCACCATGCCGGAGCACGCCGGGATGGTCGAGGGCGTTGTCGTTGTAAAGAGGAAAAAGATCTGAGGGTTCCATTGCAAAGTCGCTGTCTACAAAAATAGTAACATGGACTGCGGGTTATTTTGTTCATAGTCTAGGGGTGTTTTTGCAAGAGTGCCGGCGCGCGGGGGCTTCCTCGTTGCGGGCCGCCTCCGCGCGTGGGCTGCGCCTCGCCTGTGGTCCGCTGCGCGCTCGCGCGCGCGTTGAGCCACGTTGGGCCAAATTGAGTTTATCTTTTTCATGCAGAATAGAAATAACTTTTCATTTTAATTCTGAGCTGAACTTTGGTAATTAATATAAAATCATGTAGATGTCCAAAAATTGTGAAACAAATTTTGGTAAGTTCCTAAAATTATGCTATATCTGTTAGTGTATTTAGTTCATATATCTACTTGTTGGTACCAGGAACTATTAAATCATTTGGGAGTGTTTAATATTATTAGGTTAAATATTGTAGGAATTTTTGTGGCAATATGGTGATAGCTGTAGCTTTGCAAATTTTATAGTAGCTTCAAGGTATTATTATGTGCTCACTGTAATTTTTGTAGCTTTAGAATAGACTTAACATAAAGGTAGTTAAATGCTCTTTGTTTTAAATATACATTAAATCATTAGTAGAAATAAAGATATACCCTTCATTTGTAAAGCTAGGTGTTGTTAGTTGAACCCAACACTTTACTTGATAAAGATGATAGTTAGCTTAGTATCTTAGTCATTAGAGCTAGCTTAGTAGTTTACCATGTGTATTCTTAATTTAGGAGCTGCTGTTGCTAAAATACTAAGTCTTGCATCATCATCGCATGCATGTAGAGAATGAGTTGGCGAAGATCGTGACCATCGGAGACCACAAGTTCAAGGAGGTGATCGAGGAGTACGAGGAGGATGTCAACTCTGATGTAAGGCAATGTATTTGTGAACTCTATGTAACATGTGGCATGTATGTTGAATCATGTATGACCTTGGTTGTATGTTGGTGATGAATCAAGACCCTTCGTGGTACTCGACGGACTACCGGGTTTATATGGGCTCAAGTATGATAGTGCGACCACTATTGCGGGCTGCCATTATACTTGTGCTTTTATAAATTGGATGGTTCTGTTATAGGTGTCACGGCCTAAAAACTCAAAACATGTTAGCACATATAATAAGAATTATTTTGTTTCTTGTTACATATATTTGTGTTCGCTTATATTGATCTTGAATTTAACATGTTTTTGGGACATAATGTGACACCCCAAGTGTTAAGCTTGCATAGTTGCACTTGCATTGTATGAGCATAAGCATCATCCATTAATTTGCATTCATAAGCATGAATTGATAGATTTGTTCTTTCCTAAAATGCTTAATTCACAAAGTGCATGCTTAATGATGATGCTTGTTAATGCAAATGGTTGTTGTTTGGTCACCAAAACAACTTAGACTCACTTAGAATGAAAAATGGAACCATGTTTATATTTTATATTCATGACTTGGTCCAAATTTGCTTCTAAGTGTTGGTATGACTTGAATGACCTTTATCATGTTGATTGTTTGACCCATCTTGACTAACTACTTAGAGGGCTTGCATGGTAGTGGGACCTAAATAAAAGTTGTAGTTTAGCTCATGTGGAACAAACCTTATTTAATAGTCAAGAGCTGAATCAGTGCCTAGCTTAGTCAAATAGGGCTCACAAGAATCAATTCAATGCTGTTTTTAAAACCTAGCTTAGTCAAATAGGGCTCACAAGAATCAGTGACTAACTACTTTTAGTTTGCATGTGGCTAACTTTGGGGCATTTTATTTTGAAAACTGGTGAGAATTAGACAAAGCTTTTTAAAGCAAAGTTGTAGATCTCCTATAGCTCTACACTTTTGATTATTCAAAATTTTGATAACTCAAACCTAATTAGGAGATAGAATGGAGGGAAAAACAGGTTTTAGTCGGGGTCATAAGGCTTGAATTGGCCCTTGTCGGTTCAAATTTTGGACGGCGTCGTGGTCGACCGCGTCAGGCCGTGGCCGCCGCATGGCTGCAGTACGCCAGAGCCAGGCCCACGCCGTGGTCGGAGTCGAGCTGAAGGCAGCATGGCCTCGTGCGCTCTCTCTTGCCCTCACTCTCACTCTCACTCTTTCTCTCTTGCTCTCACACAGCACCAAGGCGGAGGCGACCGTGCCACGCCACCGAAGCTCTGCCGCATTGCCTTCTATTCCATAGAACCACTAGCGTAGTCGTTCGAGCCTAGGTGAGCACCTTAGAGCTGGTGCGCTATCACCGTGAGCACCATTGCCGCTGCTGAGCTTGAGATCGCCATGGCCACGCTCGCCTAGTCCTCTTCCTATCTTGCTTCTAGGTGTTAGAGCTTAGCCATAGGATGGGGAAACTAGAACAGGGCTTGGTTGAGCAATGCCATCACCTAGCTCACCGGAACGCCGTAGCAACATAGCGCCGCCACTGTGTTCATGCTACACCGCCACCATGCACGCGCCGTGCCTCACCGATGATTCCGAGAGCCCAAACCCTAACCCTAGATCTCTGCTAGGTAGCCCTAAAGCCGTAGCTGAGCTTGTCTAAGCTTGCCATGGCCGGAGCGCCGCCATTCTACGCCGCTGAGCTGCCATGAGCGCCGCTGCCCTAGCTAGAGGCCATAATAGGTTCAACCACCTACACCGCTGGATGTGGGATAAGGAGGGGAAGCCGTTGGGGGTGACCACGTCGTCGGATACCTCACCGTTGGTGAGCTCTTTGCCGGTCAAACAATGCCCCTGTTCTGTGTGGATGATGGGTGGGGCCAGATGACCGAGGGGCCCAATGGGCGGTCATAGGGAGTGTGTAGGAATTCGGGTGTGCTTAGCTTTTAACAAGGTTTTGTTGTTTTTCTTTATTTTTTTTTAGAAATTGTTGCAAACTTGTAAAATTCATATCTAGAGCTAGGAGTGTCCAAATTGAGTGAACCAAATTTTGTTAGTTTCATCTTGATGAGTACTATCTAATAAAAATATAAAACTTGGTATGTGCTATAGTTTTAAACATTGTTTGGATTTATTTTGTTTAATGCCTATTAATCTTATGAAATGCATAACTTGAGTTAGGGAGATGCTAAAATTGCAATTCCAAATTTTATGGTCTTGTTTTGACATGTTGTAGCTAGGAAAAATATTAAACCTATAGTAAGCATGCTTGGAATATTACTTATTGTTTTAGCTTGATTAAATGCTAGTTTCTTGTGGAATTCATTGTGGTAGATTTATGTAACATATGGGCATGAATTAATTCCCACAACATTCTTGTGTTATGAGGAATGTAAGAAAAATAGGAAATCTGTTGTTTGACACGTTTCACTATACTAAACCTATTTAAGTTGTTATAAGCCTATGCAACTTGTCATTTTTGTAGAGGTTGCTACACTTATTCAAATAGCATGAAATTTGAACAGTAGACTCTTGGGAACATGTATAGGCTGCTGTAATTTTTCTAGATTTTACTGTTGTAGCACCCGGTTTTAAGAACAAAACCAGATGCACACCATATGTGAGCTCAGGAAGTTAAATCTCACATATAGGTACAAATATGGGTAATATCGAAAGACAATGCTCAATATATAACATACTTAGTATAAAGGATATAACTTAAACAATAAATAGCGAAAAGACAACTCCGATCTTCGGGTGAAGACTCCAATTCTACAGGGACAACTGATTGGTTGATCACAAGCCTAATTCCTCCAAACTTTAGCAATCTGGTACCCATCCAGGTTTTTTCCAAAGATTTAAAAAGTAAAGCAAGCAAAAGTACATGTCGTACTAAAAAATATAACATGGGGTTCATGAGGCTCAAAAAGGCTAACACTGGTTCAACTACGATTAGCTTTTAACGAGTCATCTTTTAGCAATTGGGTGGCAACAAGTTTATTCACAAGCCCTTATAAACACATGATCAGGTAAACATAAATAATGAATAGCATAAATAGTATTCATTAGTGAGCATCTTTATCATTAGTATCGTTAGTGTTCATCATCATTAACCATTAATGATTATCTATTCCGTAAATGTTCCAAGGCCGCTCGTGACCATGAGCACGGCTGATATACTAGTTTTACACTCTGCAGAGTTTGTACACTTTCACTGTGAGTCGTGATTTACCCTTTCGCCCGAGGTGATCAGCCTCTTGACCCACTACCAAGGAAGGTCGGTAGGGTTCATTATGAAGCCTTTCAAAGGTTCGTCTAACAAGTTAGGGCCATTAGATTCACTCGACAAATAGATGTAGAGCCCCCCTTCCCGATGGCACAATGACACACAGCCGATACACAAGGAGATAGAGGCCGCACTATACCCGATTCATCAAGCCATTGTTACGCCAATAAAGATAACCACTAACAAGCTAGAAAAGGTCCCCACACTGAGCTAAAGCCAGAGCCATGTAGCCCTCACAGCTGTACTATAAGTCCCGGATGATCACTTACAGATAAGTCCTTAGGGAGAGGAATCTGGAGCACCATAAAACAGCACAATGCTCTAGCCCCCTGATTCCATATTGATAAAAAGCATCTTTTAGTGTTTATTACATAATTCATTAGTCAAGTTACAAGATCATGGCTTTAATTGAGCACTAGCATCATGCTACCCAATGTAATAACCCAAAGGTATCAAGGCACAGGGTACAAAGTACTAGGAAATCCTTAGTGGTAATCAAGGTAGACACATGCAATATGAATTAAGTGATTAAAGGTGTATAGGACAACAAGGAAGATCCCATGCTATACTTGCCTTAGAACACCGATCCTTCGATAAGCTTTAATCTTCAATGTTCTTCTTCTTCTTCTTCTTGATCACCACGTATATCTCATCGACTAGACATAATCGTAGAACATGACACAAACATCCATACACATACATGCATAGCATACAATTACATCTACATTAGAACAATACACCTATCATAGAAAAATAAGTTAGAGAGTTGGAAACATGATTTTACGCATCGCTACAAACACACAGTCGCAAGAGACACGCTAATCGGAGCTACGGTTTGAGAGAAATGACTACCGAAAGATCCATTCAAAAGAGAAAATATAAAACTATAAGCTTCATGTGTTTTAACTATATAAAAGCTTATATAAATTGAATTAAGTTAAATTTAGATTTGAATTATAAAACTAAAGTAAAACAAATCATATTTTATTTATAAAATCTAGTTGCATAATTATTATTCAAATTAGAGTTTAGGCCATGAAATTTTAGAAATAATGGCATGATAAACATTGTTACTAACGCATAGATCTCGTTGTAATGAATCTAGCGCAACTTGAACATGTCAGATCAGAGCTAAAACGTGGAAGATTTGAATTATACAAGATTTCCTTTAATAAAATAACAGATTAAATCTAACCTTGAATTTTAAAAGTTGAAAACATACCTCATAGTAGTATGAACATGTAGATTATAGAATTACGAACCTAACACAAGTTGAATGGGTCAAATCGGAGTTAAAACAGAGAAACTACGCATAAAATAAGATCAATGGCAATTCTATAAATATTTTGAAATCAATTTCGTATTAAAAATAATTAAAATGAATTAAAACAGTTCTGTGGACCGGGCGTTGTTTTTGGGAAAACACAGGGGTCAAAACATAAAAACTAGGGGCATATTTTAATGACTTTTGAACTACTCAGGACGGCGGGTTGATTTTATAAAAACTCAGGGTCTCTTTAGCAAAATGTCCACGTAGTAAGCGCGGTCGCTGGCGTGACGCACACGTGGTGACAGTGGCGGTCTCTCGAATGTCTGGTCTATGGTGAACCGCCTACGTGGCGTGCTGACGCAGATGGTGTGCTTGGTCTACACTGTGCTTATGGATCAAAGTGGTATCTTCTAATCTGGGCCGTTGATCTCATATCAGGCGGCTATAGAAGGTTGGTAGGATTTGTCCGGCCGGCACAGTGACTCCGGCGTGGTGGTGGCCATTAACGGTGGTGAGGAGCTTGCCGGCATGCACGGGGAAGGGCCTACGGGACATGTTATGACACGGGAAAGGCACCGGGAGAGAGAGCGGTGCACGGTGAACTCACCTAGGGTGTTCCCGATGGCAGAGGAGGCATGGAGATGACGCGCGGTTTGGCGGGGCGACGGAGGATGGCGGCGTGAGCTCCCTAGGGTAAGGGCGGTGGCTGCGACACTCTAGGGTTTGGGTAGAGAGGCGGCGTGGGGTCCTAGCCCGTATTTATGAGTGTGGAGGAGCTTGCGGCACACGACAACGAGGAGGCGGGGCGGACGCGGTCTCACCGGCGGTGGTCATGATCGACGTGGACTCGAGTGAGGAAGAAGGATGGGACGCAGCTGACACACAGGCCCCACTTGTCGGTGACTGCGTGGGAGGGAGCGGGGGAGGAGAGCGCGGCAGCGACGTGGGCCTCCGGCTTAGTTGAGCCACGGCGTAAAAAAAAGAGGAGCGACCCGAGAGTAGGGAAGAGCGGGCTGACACTACCGCTGGGCTATGGTGGCGTGCTGGGCTGGCTAGGCTAGAAGTGAGGGAGAAGAGTTTTTCCTTTTCCAAATCCTTTTCTATTTTGTTTTCAAAACCAAGTTCAAATGTAAACCAAATCAAATTCAAATAGAATTTGAAATATACTCTTCACTCAAATAGAAATGAGAAATTTTTATAATTTTTCCAAAAATAAATTTTATAACTTTTTAAACTCTTTTATTTTCAAATTTTCTTTTCTTTGATTTCAAAGCTAATTTCAAACTCATTCCCAAAAGCAATTTAAACCATTTTGAATTTTAATCAAAACTACTCAACCAAATAATTCAAATGCACCAGTATGTATGCACATTCATGTTTCTACTCCTTATAATGGATTTGAAATTAATGAAAAATTTTATTTTCCTATGTTTTCATGAGCACATAAATTCTAAATTAAATCATTTTAGCTCTATTTTCAAAAGTAAAAATTTTAGGGTGTTACAACTGTGCATTGGAAGTAGCAGTTCCAAATTTCACCTTGCTATGCTTATTAAATCAATAAGTGTTTTTAATAAATTGTTTGGGTTTAACCATTATAATTTCTAGCATGTTTGTGATGTATATAATCTGATGGTACACTTGGTGGTGTCCAGATTTGATTGGTTGTATGCAGCTAGCTAATTATTGCTCTATAATTCACTTGCATCCGGTTCTTGACTTGTTTGCTTTGTGTGAGCTTGATGCTTGTTGATTTGATGCTTAGGCTAATTAAGGTAAGTTGTTAGCTGCAGGTTTTAGGCCTCTTACTGCTGATGAATAACTTTACCTTAGGTTGCTAGAACATGGTGAGTGTTTGTTCCTTGTACTAGAGAGGAGATATGCACCTACTCGATAAAGTAAAGTTAATCTTGTACTAGAGAGGAGATATGCACCTACTCAGTAAAATAAAATTAATCTTATCATCACCTTGCCATCTTATTGTTAAGAATGAGTATATATATATGCATGCATTGCACCCTATCATTCATGTCATCCCTTGTGCATTCTCTATATTTATCTATATACTCATACATATAGGATCAACGGAGGGAGTGACATTGCTGGAGTTCGAGCTCGAAGGAGAGGAGACTCTGCAGGAGATCCCACAGCAGGAGGATCTCGAAGGAGAAGGACAGGTTGAGGAGGAGCTGCCCGAGTGTCCTGATCATAGACCCTCAGCCTATCTAAAAGGCAAGCCCTAGAGCATTCTAAGTCGCCTATGTTTTATAAATGTCAACTTGAGTTCTTTATGGTTGATGCATTAGGTTGTAGGAGTTGATTGGAAACACTTGATGTATATGATCTCCTTGTCCAAAAATATATCTTGAAAGCCTATGTAGGTCCAGGATCAAATAAAAGCTGAGCCATGCTTAGTTTGGTAGAAGTTGGGTGATTTCCTGTCACCTGCGAGCTATAGGTGGATACCTAGTCACGGTTGGCTATATTAGCTATCGTAGAAAAGAACCATGTAATGATGTAAATGGAGGTCGGACGGAGTCTAGGTTGTAGGATGACACTTGTGATTCCGTCCGAGCCGCTTAAGTTCCGCATCGTTGTTGGTCCTCGGTCATTTTGAACACAACCTCTCACTTAGCTGGCCGAATAACTCGTTCCGACCATAAAGCCGAGTAGCTCAACTTAGGCCAGGAGTCGTTCTGTCCGAGGGTGCACACTGGAGATAGTAAGGATGTGTGGGGAGTCGGATATGAGACCAAGGGTAGGCCGGGCCTGAGCATCCTGGCAGCTGGTTAGTCCCTGAGTGTGTGATGCTGTTCGAACCCATGAAATGAGTCCTGAGATGTACCAAAGGTGACCTAAGGCTACCTTCACGTGGTATGCCTGGGATTGTGTTAGGATTTCTGCCAGCTGGTCACAATTGATTTGAATCGCTGTCTCTCCCGGATAGTGAGATACTTGACTGAGCTTCCTTCTATTGTAGTGAGTAAATGAAAGTGAAATGGTTATGATGATGATATAATCAATGGCTATGGTTACTAATGTGATGTTATATCTATATTTGTATACAACATGTTTGGCATAGGTTAGTTGCTAATCTAGAGTGAATAACTATAATTAATTTGATGACCAAATTATAAAATGTGTAGCTAAACTAGTGGCTTTTTATGCAAAATGATGTCAAGCTAAACCTACTTATCAAGCCTTGCATAATCCATGGTGTCACTTTATTTTTGGTTTATTATGTGTAAGTCTAGCTGAGTACATTCTAGTACTCATGGTTTATTCCCACTTGTTGTAGATGATACTGTATATCATGGTTATTGAAAGAACTGCTTCTCTCCAGCGGTGGATGAGGAGTGAGACCGTGGGCATGATCCTTCTATATTAGTTTGTTCAGGTTGCTTTTATTGGACTTGATCATGGAACTGGCATGTATCTAGACTATGTGTGTGAGATATTTTAAAATTATATTGCTTCCACTACTGAATTTGAACTTTGTGTTGTAATAATTATATTTGAACTCCGATGTATATTGAACTACTTGCGAACTTTATATAACATGTGACATGTGTGTTGAATCATGTACTATCTTGGTTTGTATGTTGGTTATGAATCGAGGTCCTTCACGATATTTGATGGACTACCGGGTTTATATGGGCTCAAGTATGATAGTGTGACCGCCCGGTGGTTACCATTGTACTTGTGCTCTTATAAATAGGTTGGTTCTGTGACAGCTGGCATCGGAGCAAGATGCAACACTATTTGTCATATGTGTAATTAAAACAAAGGTTTTTGTTTTATAAAACCAGTTTTGGCAACTTATAGCTATATATATATAGGTGTGTTCAAATCTGAAATTTAAATTTAAAGGGTGCCAATGATCATTTCCCTTATGCCCAGATAAGGATTTCAGGTGGCTTAGTAAGTACTAACTTTGGGGAGTTTACTTTCTTGCAGTTTTTATTTCGTCATCCATATGGCGTGCTATTGTATGGGTGCCATTCACTTGAATGGTAATGTATGGATCAATATACCTCTACTGCCCAGATAAGTTGGTGAATGGCATGACCACAAGATATTTAGCGTGTGGTCTAAGGGGTGAGGTAGTTTTGATACTGAAGCATATATATTTCATATATATATGGAAGTATTTAATTATGGGTTAGTTTTAATACGGATGTATATGCATATTTATATGTATGTATGGACGTATTTACATATGGGTAGCTTTTGATATATATATATATATATATATTATATATATATATATATATATATATATATGGAAGTATTTAGAATGAGACCTAGAGACTAGACTTTCATTTCTATATATATATAATTGGTGGGTTGGGCAGAAATGAAATTCTTCTACAGGTACACTAACAACGAAACATGTAGTCCGACTAGTTACGATTATATTATGAGAGAACATATGTATTCCACCGTGTATGTCGCTAGAACTTTAAGATTTTTACAAAGTTTGTAAGGACGTATGGAATGTGCATGCATCATGATAACTCATTCATTTGCATTTTTGTATTGTTCCTCCCCTTATAGGTTGCTTATCCCAATGAATAAAGTTTTCTAACGTAAGGCTTGTTCTCACAAGAGTTGCACCAATTTTGGTACAGATGACAACTCTAGGGTCACCGGCTGGGAACGATAAGTTCTTAGGTTTGTTTGGCACCCCCGCTCTGCTTTGGAGGGTGTTGCACTCAGTGGGGTACACGGAGCCGCCTCACTACTTTTGGCCATAGGAGTACGTGGAAGGGCAGCCATGGTACGAGGTGCAGGTGACCATTCCCGCTCGTGCACGGGCACCGCAGTGGCAGGAATGGAGGGCTTAGTCCGAGGGGAAGACCCCTTGGGAAGGTGCACAAGTGGTAGCTTTTGAAATTTTGAGCAAGATCTATCAACAACATGATGATGAACTTACAACCAGTGCAGCAAGGACCTTTCCTCAGGTAGATCCGTTAGTGATAGCTTGGGTACAGGCTGGCCGCAATGCTTTGGTGCGGGATCATGATGAGTGTGCACATAGTTCGAGTCCAGCCAAGAGTGTCATGTTTGTTGTGATGTTCTGCAGATGTTCTATGCACGACAGGATACTCGGGAGTTCTGGCAGGAGTCCTACACCATTTGGTGGACAATCTCATGAGAGTTGAGGCCGCACAGCAATGGCTAAGGAGGCATGTGCGCAGGCACAGGAGGACAGCTAAGGGTGCTTTTGTGGATAGGGATGCTGCTCAAGCAACGATGGAGGCCATTTAGGCTAAGGAGGATGGTAGAGGATGTTGAGCCCATGGAGGAGGGGACGATCGCCAATCATCAACATCGTGGAGGCGCTAACGAGAAGAAGCTAGGATGTGGACTATCTTGTCAACTTTTGTGATCTTAAGCGATGGCGATAGAGTGTGATCAAATAGAGTAGGAGTACATGCGTCAACTTTAGGATGCCTAGAATACCTTCATAGAGCTTCAACACAACGCCCACCGCCTCAACAATATCATCAACCCCATTCCTCCCCCGGAGACAGAGGAGGAAGAGGATCTAGAGATGTTGATTGAGGAATTATTGTACCTCTATTTTATTGTATGATTTATTCTCTCTAGTGCACCTTCATAAAGGATTTTTTACGGACACGATCAGCCAACCATCTTGAAATTCTAAGTAGAGGAACCACTTCAAGTCCGATGGTGAGTGGTTAAACACAATTGAGTTCTTGGCCTAGTTTACGGGAAGTTTCTCCTCCCGAGGGTCATAGATCAGATGAAGGTTGAGTATGCCAACACCTTCAAGGATTTTTAGACACGAAGCCACCCATCTTCAAGGAAGTAGGGACCTACAAGCATATGGTGGACCCACTACTTGTCCAATTTACCTACCGGTGCTAATGTTAGTTGGGATCAGTTCAAGACCGCCTTTAGGTTACATCACATACCCCCAGGGCTTATGAGAATGAAGGCAACAGAGTTCATGAAGCTCACTCAGGTAACCAAGACCCTCACTAAATCTATGCATGCTTTCAACAATTTATCGAGGTATGCTCCTGAGTTTGTAAACACTGAAGAGATGAAGATTGAAAGTTTCAAGCAAGGGCTTAGTACCAAGCTAATGAAGAACATGGCAAATTCTAGGTGTGCAACCTAAAATGAGTTTGTTAGTGATGCTTGTTGATGGTAGTTAACAACCATTATAAACCATCAATTAAACATGTAAAAGGACATAAATGTAATCACCAATGAAGGTTTAGGGGTTTAAACTTATAAATTCCACGAGCTTTGGTGATTTCATGACTGCAGGAGGATTTATCTAGAAAATAGCTCCCGAGACCACTATCATACACTCCAAACAAGCAAACCGACGACAACAAGTGACTCAACCCACGAAACCTATGAAAGACGATTCAAGACGGAGCCCAAGCCTCGCCATCAGAAGGAGGAGCCTACCTAGCACTATAGTGGGTCGCTCGGCCCACTAAGGAGGCCGCCCGGCCCATGGGAGTGGTCCATCGCCCTTCGCTGCCATGTACTCCTTCCTATGATCTACACCGTTGATTCAAAGGCGGTTTTAGGTCGGTTCATCCAACGGTGGTCAGGAGAGTTGATGCGGATCGATGACATGGCATTTCCTTGCCCCCTACTCCTCCTAGAGTCCTTGCCCATTACTCCACCTCAATTCCTTGGCCGCCACTCTACCTCTGGACTATATATAGCAGCCCATACCCCCTCCCTCACTAGATCCTAAAACTCTAATTCATATTCTCCTCATCAGGATCAGAGCTAGCTCACAAGATATAGAAGTAGAATAGCTCTAGTTAAGAGTTAGGGAGAGTTGAGCCATGCTTAGGTTCTAGAGAAATCTTTGGAGGTTGGGTAAATTTTTGTATCTTACTTTCACAAGACTTACGCTTTAATATAGTTATCTTCTCTATTCACTTTTATGCTTTCATGTGTATGGTTAGTATAGGTATCATATCTTTGCATGGGATCTTCGCTCCCATCGAGTACTCTAGTTATTATATGTGATTAGAGTAGTAATTAATAGTGTAGACGCGGTGTCTAGACTAGGAGTTACATGAGATTCCACCCAACCCCACGGATAGTTGTGGTAGCCCTAGTGGTGACAGCCTTGATGGCCGATGAAGTCCACCACATTCGGTTTGGTGTTTGTAGGACCATAGTCGGAGCTTCCTAGTCCTTTTCTCATCCCTTTCTGTGGCTAGGGTTTCGATGTCCCAAAGTGCTATTGTGTGTGATCGCTATATCTACCCATGCTTTAGTTATGCCCTCTAGTCTTAACTAGAATAGAACCGAAGTAATAGAGAAGTATTTAGGAACCTTGAACTCAACCGTTGTCCTCTCAATTTGGCTAGACTGCTCATTTATATACCATAGAATTCTCTTATGTGTTTTATTATTCATTACTCTTATCATAAACAACACTTATCCCCACTTTAGTTTAGTTAGTATACTAGTTAGTAGATACATGATAGTGAACTATCAACTTCTTTAACCATTGTTTCCCTGTGGATAAATATGATACCTTGGAATACTCCTAGGTGAAAGCTACAGCGGCATCCATGCACTTGCAGATTTATCTGTGTGTGTTTAAAAATACCAACAAGCTTTCTAGCGCTATTGTAGGGAAAACAATTGGCGTAAAGATTTTGATACTAGCTTGATATCTACTAATCTAGTTATAACTAGCTTTTGTGGGATTACCCATGTTCTGTTGAATTGTGGAAAAGACAGGACAACAGACGCCGTTGTGACCTTTCGGCGAGTTTCAACAAAGAAAGAAGAAACATTGAAGAACCCAGGGTGCCTGAACATTCAACATCCATCAATATTGGAACCCTGCTATCTCACAGGTATGTATAAACATATATATTATTCTAACCATGTGTAGATTGGAGAAAAAGGTCAATGTCACAAGAATTCAAATCACATCTCAAGTGACGAATACAGACGCTGCACTACTCACAAATTCTATCATGTGAGTCATGGTGAGTATGATCGAGAAAGGTGAGATAGTCTTGCTCATGGACTCTAAACTTAGTGAGTAGTTATCTCTAAATTTTTGCATTCCACTACATGTTTACTTTGAATAATCCATGCATCCACTCCGTTTAGTTTAAATTCTCTCATATAAAATCCACAACATATTTAGTTCCTTCCATACATTCATGCCACTTGCATCTTTTATTAAAAAAAATCTCTCACCATGATCATGCTCTTTCATCTCAATTTGAATAAATCTCTATAATGCTTTAATATTACCTTTTGTTTACTATAGTACGTTTAGGTTTGGAAGTATCTTTATATATCTTTTAAAGTAAGCATGGTGCTTAGTTTAAATCAAGAGGTGTGTGACCTTATTTCCAAAGGCTTTTTAAATTAAGCGTGGTGCTTAGGTTAAAATGCTTTCCTTAATCAAATTACACATGTAGTTTAGTTTGGTTACTGAACTAAAACTTGCTGTAGTAGATACTGATTATTTTGTTGGACTAACCCTTATAGAAAACTCTCAACTAAAATTGGGAAAGTCCTGAGATAAATTCACACCGGAGATGAAGGCATATGAATTCCAAAAACTTTGCACAAAGAAGACCTAGCTCATTCTTCATGGAAGGAAGAACTACGAGTATCAAGGTTTATTCATCTATCTTTGTTGCAAGTTATCTTAAGCCTTGAACCAAGCTAGAATGCAGCCAACACTTAAAGTTTATTAATAAAAAAAATGTATGCTAAAGCAATCCAAAAACTATCCATTCATTAGCGTAGAGGAAAACTACAAAAGTTATGGACAACAACCCATAATGCAAATTTGTTTTATTCCCTCGGGTATGTGTCCACTTACGTTTTGTAGAAAAATGAGTATAAGCTATGCCTATTCATGGTATGAACCTGCAAATCCAGAAATCACCGCTATAGCTGTAGAAGTGGACAAACATATCGATAGGCTATTAGCAACATCAAAGACAACCTAGCATTGAGCCTTTCCAAGACTCAAGCTAGGATGATGATGAGAAGCAGGATGAAACCCACCTTGTATTAGCCAGAATATGCCTGCTTTCATCATCTTCAAAGGGACCAGCTCGCGCGTTGGCAACAAGGACCAAGACAACGAGTTGCCACTATATCATGGCATGCATCATTGTGTCAACAAGAATCGATAATCAATGAGATCTATTGATGTTGTCTCGTAAGGCTGCAAATGACCATGGACATGAGACGACATCCCTTAGTCATTGGAGATGAAGCTTTCATTCAAGTATCAATGAGGTTCCTTCCTCGACCATCAAGATGGCTGGCAAGAAAGAAGAACAACTCTCCGCCACGCCATTGGAAGAAAAAGACCATCAAGGAAGAACTTGAGTTTGCATCTCTAATGAACCACAACTCATCAACCAAGAATCAACAAAAAATCAAGAAGGGTTGCTGAAAGAAGAGCATGCAACTATCTGCATCCTCATCTCCAGGATCCGATGGTACAAAAGAAAAGCTAAAAGCAAGGGAGAGGTCCTGCTCAATGGACCTAAAACCATGAGTTCTCGCTGATAGTGTCGAGTGACGTAAAGGTCCAAGTGAGAGGGAGGAAGGCTGACTTTTCTACAGTAGATACAACCCTGCTCTTCTTCCTCCTAGACTCCCGTTGCTCTGACATGCTGGTTTGCTATCCCTCTGCACAATATTGCTTTGTTTCTACAAGTTTGAATATGTTTACAAATTTCATATATGAAAATCAAACTTTAGATATAAATTAAAATCAATCTTTGCGAGAAGTAGTTTTTGCAACAATTGAGGCACATTATTTAAAATATGGGATAAAGATTCTATGCTAATTAAAATGTTAAAACCAATTCTATTGTAGCATAGAAGATGACCTTTAGCTCTATGACAACACTATCCTTGTGTCAAATTATTTGTACATCCCTTCGGGTATGTGTTATCCACTAATCTTTTGCAGGAATGAAACAATGAATTGAGCAGAAGGTCCAAACAAAATGCCAAGATTCACAAAAGAAAGAAGAAAAAGATGACATCATAAAAGAATGAGAAAGAAGGAGTGCGATATAGGGGACAAGATGCTCATGAACAGCTCAAGTAAGGAAAGCTTCAAAACAGGAAGAAAGGATCACCACAATCATCTACCTTCGTCACATGGTGTCATCACGCTCCAATGATGAAGGTAATATCTTAAGTTAAGTGGTCATTATTTAGAAAGCTTCCCTTTGATCTTGGTATTCACATAAATGAAGAAACAAACATGTTTGAGTTACAACTTTGCTTGATCCAACCTGATTAACTCAACATGTCTTGTTCCTTAAGCTTGTTCAGAGCACCACTTTCTTGATCTCATAGTCTTAATCAAATGAGCTAAAATATTGCATATCTTATCTTTGGAAGATGATAGTCATAATCATGTAAGGTTTGATACATTATAGACAATACTTGCCATAGGTTTAGCAAATCCACTCTTATTAACAAATGTATTCAAATGCCACATTAATACTCATCCTTTTGATCTTGTCACCCATGTTGTAAGAATGAATGCACATAACGTCAACTGTAACATGATTCGATGTGCCTAGGCTACAAAATAATAATAATAAATAAAGTTTTGGTTCTGTTTGTGTCTTTCCACCAACAGAACCCATGCACTTGATCTCTATGAGCAGAACACACTTCGAGCAAAGTGTGGGAGAGTTGATCCCCCCAAATTCTATAAGTGAAAGTTCTGAACCGGCAATAATGATGCACATAAGATGTCGCTAGCTTCTACTACTAATGCCTAAACAAGGAGGGAGAACAAATCAAGAAAGATGAACTTGTCAGACAAAAATCAAATTTAAAACCAAGACGGGTTTAACAAAAGAAGGTGGCATCACCATTAGAAGCGCCACTACTGGAGGCGTCACCTCAAGAATCCTCATTTTCAAGAGCAAACTAAGGTACAATGCACTTCCACAGCTACCAAGGGCAAGATCATGAAGCAACCTCAAGTGAGCATCAGGGAGGACACGTGTCTTTCTCTAGACGAGGGTATTATGACTCTCAGGAGGCCTTCCACTGCTTCGACAATAGACTCGTAACCATTGAAGAGACAAATGCTACCAGACAAGGTACGTTATACAATCACACATAATGGCAGGTAAGCATGGGACAAGAGATGGCTAGCCTCCAGCAACAACAGCCACAGCAAAATCAAAATTGGAGGCTCTGTTCCAACACCTCCACATTCGGCCACCTCGTTGAGAAACCACGTCAACAACTAGCTTTGGAGTGGGGCATCCCCCCGTGTATCCAGCTAAGTATCTTTTTTCCCTTATTATTTTTACTATTCTTAGTTCGCTTTATATATCTAAAAGAAAGATGAATAACTAAAATAAAAAAAGTTATCTTTATAGAAATATTTATAGTTATAATGCGTGAACTCAAAATGAAAACAAAATAAAAAGAGTGTGTCTAGTTTGCTTTAATTTCTTTTAAGAGCTAAATAAATAAAAAGGGACTATGAAGATAATCTCTTAAAATGGAAATAATGAATAGTTTCTCTGTTGTAATATATTTCAAGTACCTAGTTTTCAGCCTTGAATTCTCCCGAGTTTTGGATAAGGTTGTTTTGATATAAGAATTTACTCTGAACTTAAAACTCATGGGTAGCATATGCTTTACCTAAGTCTAGGTAATTGACACATATGATATGAGAAGGTCTGAGCTACTGTTTATCTTGTTCCATGTGACACCAAAGTTCTGGAGATTTATCTTTTAAAAACACAAAAATGCTACATGATGAGATCTTGTATGAGAAAGCTTGAATTCCCACCAGAGCCACATATGTTATTTAGGCTAGGAAAACTTCCACATATATGCTACTTACTTTTGCATTGAGTTTTGTTAAGCTTTGTTGACCCTTATGAGAGATTTGTCATGCTGTTAAAATCAAGATCACATACACACCACCCACATATGCACTACTCCTACACTAGGTGTAGGTGCAGAAATATGCCTTCCATCTAGATCCACCAAAAAATGTTTTACTCCTACACTGAGAGTGAACATAGAAACATGCTTGATAGGTTTTCCATCCACCAAATAAATGCTCCAAGTTCTTGTTGCTATCTCTCAAAAGTTTTGTTGTAGAAAAGAGACATTGGGCTATGCAGAAGTTATTCATAAAAAAGGGAAAAAGAAGTTGGAAAAATGGACAAGTTTCTGAGATATTTAAAAACAATGGGTACTTAGATGCCCGCTTGAGAAAAAAGAAGAAGAGATGAATAAGATAGCCCTGTTCTCGAGCAAATGTTTCCAAGTTTCAAATGAGAGATATGTTTTCAAGGAGCAAAGTAGAATTATAGGTTAGCCACCATATATATCCACCACACATATCCACACACATACACATCTTGATTTGATTGTATGACTCAACTCTCTTTAGATCCATTGTTTGACTTTACAATATATGCATTGCAAGTATGCTCTAGCTTTCTCCCTACCTATGAACTTCACATAAGCCTTAGTGGTAGGAAGAGAAAAAGGCATAACACCTTTATTGCCTTGGTAAGGATCCACAAATACCACATATATTGAGAGACTTGAAAGTGTCATAGAATGGAATCTCTGAGTTTTATTTTGAAAACTTATAAAAACTCTGACACAATGGTGGAACAAAGAACTTGAGACATAGTACTTGACTTGATCGTTCTGTCTTTCAATTGCTCAAGACCCAAGTGAAGGGTGAGAAGCCCCATAGATGAAGGTAATACGGGTAAGTTTGAAAGTCAGATCAGTTTATTCTAATCCGGAGGAGAATTCTTGTTTGAATGCATGTGTACTTTTGAGGCGTGAAAGCATAGTAGCAACTCCTGATCTATTGTTGAGTTTAGCTTTGCTAGGGGACTAGCAAAGGTTAAGCATGGGGGAGTTGTTGACGGTAGTTAACAACCATTATAAACTATCAATTAAACATGTATAAGGGCATAAATGTAATCACCAATGAAGGTTTAGGGGTTTAAACTAAAGAATTCGATGAGCTTTGGTGATTTCATGACCGCAGGAGGATTTATCCAGAAAATAGCTCCGGGACCACTGTCATACACTCCAAACAAGCAAACCGATGACAACAAGTGACTCAACCCGCGAAACCTATGAAAGACGATTCAAGACGGAGCCCAAGCCTCGCCCCTAGAAGGAGGATCCCACCTAGCACTATAGTGGGCCGCCTAGCCCATGGGGGTGGCCCATCGCCCTCCGCTACCACATACTCCTTCCTACGATCTACACCATTGATTCTAAGGTGGTTTTAGGTTGGTTCATCCAATGGTGGTTGGGAGAGTTGATGCTGATCGATGACGTGGCAATTCCTTGCCCTCGACTCCTCCTAGAGTCCTTGTCCATTACTCCACCCTGATTCCTTGGCTGCTACTCTACCTTTGGCCTATATATAGCAGCCCATACCCCCTCCCTCACCAAATCCTAAAACCCTAATTCATATCCTCCTGGTCAGGATCAGAGCCAACTCTCAAGATGTAGAAGTAGAATAGCTCTAGTTGAGAGTTAGGGAGAGTTGAGCCATGCTTAGGTTTTGGAGAAATCTTTGGAGGTTGGGTAAATTTGTATCTTACTTTCGCAAGACATATGCTTTAATATAATTATCTTCTCTATTGACTTTTATGCCTGTTATGTGTATGGTTAGTATAGTTATCATATCTTAGCATGGGATCTTCGCTTGCATCGAGTGCCCTAGTTATTATATGTGATTAGAGTAGTAATTAATAGTGTAGACGCGGTGTCTAGACTATGAGTTACCTGAGATTGCACCCAACCCCATGGATAGTTGTGGTAGCCCAGGTGGTGACAGCCTTGACGGCCGATGTAGTCCACCACGTTTGGGTTGGTGTTTATAGGACCATAGTTGGAGCTTCCTAGTCCTTTTCTCATCCATTTCTGTGGCTTGTGTTCCGATGTCCCAAAGTGCTATTGTGTGTGATCGTTGTTGGTATTTATAAGTGCAAATAGAATATGAAGGATTTTGCAAGCGCACTAGAATACCACGTAGCATGTTACCGAGAGTATTCTAGGTATCGTTATTTATATTTACCATAGGGAAACAATGGAGTAAAGATTTATTGGATAACAAAGGAATGTCTAGTAATCAACATACCAACATAGCTAGAGCAAGGGGTAGAGATAATGATAGGAATTAAGGATGATGACACTTAGGGGATAGATCGTTAAGATAATGTAAACTAGTTAACTCAGGAGAACAAAGGGTGAGATAGATTCCTATGATATTCTTATTACAGGATCAAAGTATATATATACCCGACTATCGTTAAGACTCACTCTACTCTTGTGCACTTCGGGATGCCACTTAGACCATAGAGCATCCACAATAGATAACTCTACTGACGTGACTATGGTCCTACAATTTAAGAACCTGCTCAATTCGTTATGGACTACAAAGGATAGATGGGACTGTCACCACCCGCTGCTACCACACAACCAAAGAATAGGATGTACTCACAGGCAGAGCATAGTATAAGCACCATGCTTACATGAGGCTCCAAGATAGGAATATGATAAATTTATAATAAGTCTTACAAGATGTAGAAGTGAAGATTCAAAGCTTTGCCGAGCCTCCAAGATTAGATCCAGAACCTGAGCATGAGCCCTACTAGACCCTCACTCCCAAGTTACTAATCTACTACATTGGAGAGTCTAGACTTAATCCTCCTAGTGTATCTTGATCTCTGAATGAGAGATATGAATTAGGGTTTCAGGGATGGCTCTAGGGAGGAGGGTAGGGGCTGCTATATATAGGTCTGAGGTGGAGTAGGGGACAAGGAATCGAGGTAGAGTAGGGGGCAAGGAATAGAGGTGGAGTGGGGGGCAAGGAATCGAGGAGGAGTAGGGGGCAAGGAATCACCACATCATCAATCCGTGTCAACTCTCTTTATCACCGTTGGATGAACTGACCTATAACCGCCTTAAAAACAACGGTGTAGATCTTGAAAACGCATACGAGGTGGCGGAGGGTGAGCGGGCTTCGAAGCAGGTAGGGCGGCCTCCTTAGTGGGCCGGCCGGCCCACTCTTGTGGCCATTTGGCCCAAGCTTCAGCGTGGTGTCCTATAGAACCTTATAGAGTTGTCTTTCGCAGTTTTCGTGGGTTTAATCACTTGTTGTCATCGGTTTGCTTGTTTGGAGTGTATGACAGTGGTCATAAGAGCTGTTTTCTAGATAAATCCTCCTGCAGTCACATATTCATCAAAGCTCATGGAATTCATTAGTTTGAACCCCTATTTCCATGTTTGGTGATGGAATTAAATATATATGCAGGTTATGTTGACGGTTTATAATTGGTGTTAATGATCATCAACAAGCTCCCCCACACTTAACCTTTGTTAGTCCCTGAGCAAAGTTAAACTTTAACAATGGATCTGGAGTTGCTATAATGCTTTCACGCCTCAAAAGTACATAGGTGCCCAATCAAAAATTCTCCTCCAGATTAGAATAAACTGATCTGACTTTCAAACTTACCCATATTACCTTTAACCATGGGGCTTCTTAGCCTTCACTTGGGTCTTGGGCAATTGAAATACAGAACGATCAAGTCAAGCACTATGTCTCAAGTTCTTTGTTCAACCATTATTCCAGAGTTTTTATAAGTTTTCAAAATAAAACTCAGAGATTCCATTGTAGGACACTCAAGTCTCTTAATATATGTGGTATTCACAGATTCTCACCAAGACAACAAAGATGTTATGCCTTTTCTCTTCCTACCACTAAGGCTTATGTGGAGTTCATAGGTAGGGAGAAAGCTAGAGCATACTTGCAATGCATATATTATAAAGTCAAACCTCGGATCCAAAGAGAGTTGAGTCATACAATCAAATCAAGATGTGCATGTGTGTGGATATATGGTGAATATATATGGTGGCTAACCTAATTCTACTTTGCTCCTTAAAAACTTATCTCTCTCTTTTGAAAACTTGAAAATATTTGCTAGAGAACCGGGGTTATCTTATTCATCTCTTCTTTCTTTCTTTTTTTAGGCGGGCATCTGAGTACCCATTGTTTTAGATATCTCAGATACTTATCTATTTTTTCTCAACTCTTTTTTTCTTTCTTTTCTTTCTTTTGTTTTATGAATAACTTTTGCATAGCCCCATGTCTCTTTTCTGCAACAAAACTTTGAGAGATACCTTACAAGAACTTGGATCATTCATTTGGTGGATGGAAAACCTAATAAGCATGTTTTTGTGTTCACTCCCAGTGTAGGAGTAAAACATTTTTTAGTGGATCTAGATGGAAGGCATGTTTTTGCACCTACTCCCAGTGTAGGAGTAGTGCATATGTGGGTGGTGTGTACGTGATCTTGATTTTAAGAGCATGACAAATCTCTCATAAGGGTCAACAAAGCTTGACAAAACTCAATGCAAAACAAGCAGCATATATGTGGGAGTTTTTCTAGCCTAAATAACATGTATGGCTCTGGTAGGAATCAAGCTTTGTCATACAGGAACTCATCATTGCATTTTTTTGAAAAGATAAATCTCTAGAATTTTAGTGTCACTTAGAACAAGATAAACAACAGCTCAAACTTTCTCATATCATATCCATCAATTACCTAGACTTAGATCAAGCATATGCTACTTTTGAGTTTCAAGTTCAGAGTAAATCCTTATATCAAAACAATCTTATCCAAAACTTAGGAGAATTCAAAACTGAAAACTAGGTACTTGAAAGGAATTACAACAGAGCAACTATTCATTATTTCTATTTTAAAAGATTATCTTCAGAGACCTTTTTATTTTATTCAGCTCTTAAAAACAAATTAAAGCAAACTAGACGCACTCTCTTTATTTTGTTTTCATTTTTTAGATCACACATTATAACTATATATATTTCTACAAAGATAACTTTTTATTTTGTTTTTAGTTATTCATCTTTTTTTCTAATATATATATAAATCAAACTAAGAATAATAAAATAAAAAGAAATACTTATCTAGATACACGGGGGATGCCTTCTCCCCCAAGCTGGTTGTTGTCGTGGTTGCTCAACGAGGTAGCCGGATGTGGAGGTGCTGGAACAGAGCCTCCCAATTTTGATTTTTTCTATTGCTATAGGCTGGCCATCTCGTGTCCTAGGCTTACCTACCACTGTGCATGATTATGTATTGTACCTTGTATGGCAGCATTTGTCTCTTCAATGGTTGTGTGTCTATTGTCGAAGCAGTGGTAGGCCTCCTGAGAGTCATGATACCCTCGGCCAGAGAAAGACATGTGTACTCCCTGATGCCCACTCGATTTGCTCTTGAAATGATAATTCTTGTGGTGGCGCCTCTAGTAGTGGCTCTTCCACTGGTGTGCCTCCTTATTTTGCTAAATCCGTTGATTTAGGTTTGACAGGTTCATCCCTTCTTGACTTGTTCCTCCTCGTTCGGTTCAAAACTTTCACTTATAGAATTTGGGGGATCAACTCCCCCACACTTGCTCGAAGTGTGTTTTGGTTATGAAGACAAGGTAGAGATCAAGTGCATGGGCTCTGTTGGTGGAAAAACACCAACAGACCTAAAACTTTATTTATTCTTCTCTAGCCTTAGGCACATCGAATCATGTTACGGTTGACGTTATGTGCATTCATTCTTATAACATGGGTGACAAGATCAGAAGGATGAGTATTAATGTGGCATTTGAATACATTTTTCAAAAAGAGTGGAGTTGCTTAACCTATGGAAGGACTGTCTATCTTTAAGAAATATAACAAACTTTACATAATTATGACTATTATCTTCCAAAGATAAGATATGCAAAATTTTAGCTCATTTGGTTAAGACTATGAGATCAAGAAAGTGATGCTATGAACAAACTTAAGGAACAAAACATGTTGAGTTAGTTAGGTTGGATCAAGCAAAGTTGTAACCCAAACATGTTTTATTTCTTCATTTATGTGAATAGCAGGATCAAGGGAAAGCTTTTTAAATAATGACCACTTACCTTAAGATGCTACCTTCAACAGTGTGGTGTAATGACACCATGTGATGGAGGGTAGATGACTTATGGTGGTCTTCTCTTCCTGCTTGAAGCTTTCCTTGCTTGAGCTGTTCATGAGCATCTTGTCTTCTCTGTCGCACTCCTTTTCTCATCCTTTCGCCATGCCATCTTTTTGTTCTTTTTCTTTTGTAGATCTTGGCATTATGTTGGACCTTTTGCTCCTCTCATTCTTGCGAAAGATAAGTGGACAACACATACCCAAAGGAGTATACAAAAATTATTCGAAGCAAGGGTAGTGTTATCGTAGAGCTGAAGGTCAACCTCTATGCTATAACATAGTTGGTTTTAACATTTTAATTAGCATAGAACTTTTATCCCATGTTTTAAATAATGTGCCTCAATTGTTGCAAAAACTTCTTCTCGCAAGGATTGATTTTACTTTACATCTTAAGTTTGATTTTCATGTATGAAATTTGTAAACATATTCAAACTTGTAGAAACAAAGCAATATTAAGCAGAGGGATTGCAAACCAGCATGTCAGAGTGATGGGAGCCTAGGAGGAAGAAGAGCAGGGTTGTATCTACTATAGAAAAGTCGACCTTCCTCCCCCACACTTGGACCTTTACGTCACTCGACACTGTCAGCAAAAACTCATGGTTTTTGGTCCATTGAGCAGGACCACTCCCTTGCTTTTAGCTTTTCTTTGCACCATCCAATCTTAGAGATGAGGATACGGACAATTGCATATTCTCCTTCCATCAACCTTTCTTGAGTTTTGTTGATTCTTGATTGACAAGTTGGGGTTCATTGGAGATGAAAACTCAAGTTCCTCGATTGTCTAGAGGCGTGGCAGCGAGTTGTTCTTCTTCGTTTATAAGCGATATGTCAGTCGTCTTGATTGTCAAGGAAAGAACCTCATTGGTACTTGCATAGAAGCTTCATCTTCAACAACTTTGGGATGTTGTCTCGTTACCATGGTCGTAGCCTTATGAGACACCATCGACAGACCTCCATTGATTTTTGATGTCTGATGATCTGAGGATGCATGCCATGATGTAGTGGCTCTTGTCATCCTAGTCCTTACTGTCGATGTGCGAGTTGGTGTTTTTGAAGATGATGAAAGCAGGCATCAAATTAGCCGATATGAGGTGAGTTGCACCCTGCTTCTCATCAGCCTCCTAGCTTGAGTCTTGGAAATGCTAGGTTGCCTTCAACGTTACTTGTGGCCTGTTGATTTGTTCATCCACTTCCTATGAGTAACTGCTTCTATTGTAGATCCTTTTTGTGGCACTCGTCTCATTTCTCTTTGTTCCATAGCCGAAGTGGTGGTTTGGCAGGTTCTTACCAAACCATGGACATGCACAACGTAGATTCATTCTTTCCTTCAAAATGTTAATGGACACATACCCGAGGGAATACAACAAATTTGAAATACGGGTTGTTATCCATAATTTGTGTGGTTCTCATCTATGCTAATGAAAATTTGGTTTTTGAATTACTTTAGCATAGATTGTTTAGCATGTTTGATAACAAATTTTATTTATTTGCTGCATTCAAGCATGGATCAAGGCAAAGGTAACCTGTAGCAAAAGACAAAGTGAGTGAATTTGTATACTCACAGTTCTTCCTTCGATGAAAAATGAGCTGTGTCTTTTGCACAGAGTTGTTGGAGTTTATCAGATGCCTTGATTCATCTCTGGTGTGAGTTCATCTCAGGACTTTCCCAAATTAAATTTGATAATTGCCTGCAAGGGTTAGTCCAACGAAAATAACCAGTGTCTACACAAGCAATTTTTAGTTCAATAACCAAACTAGACTTCATGTATAATTTTGATTAAGGAAGGCATTTTAACCTAAGCACCATGCTTAATTTAAAAGCCAATGGAAGTATGTACAGTACTTCCAAACCAAAGCATACTATAGAAGACAAAAGTAGCATGAAAGCATTTTAGAGATTTACTCAAATAGAGATGAAAGAGCATGATCATGATGAGTGGTTTTTTAAGATAAAGGATGCAGGTGGCTTGGATATTTGCATGGAACTAAACATGTTGTGGATTTGAGAGAATTCAAACTAAATGGAATGGATGCATGGATTATTCCAAGTAAACATGCAGTGGAAAACAAAATGTTAAAAAGATAACTACTCATTAAATTTAAAGTCCATGAGCATGACAATCTCACCTTTCTTCATCATACTTACCATGACTCACATGATGGAACTTGTGAGTAATGCAGTGTCTATTTTCGTCACTTGAGATGTGATTTCAATTCTTGTGACATCGACCTTTTTTCTCCAATCTACACATGGTTAGAATAATATATATGTTTATACAAACCTGTGAGATGGTTGGGTTCCAGTGTTGATGGATCTTTGAATGTTCAGGCACCCTGGGATTCTTCAATGTTTCTTCTTTTCTTGTGGAAGCTTGCTGGAATGTCGAAACAGTGTCTGTTGTCCTGTCTTATTCCACAATTCAACAGAACAGGGGTAATCCTACTAAAGCTAGTGGTATGTTAATGATCTAAATCTTTACGCCAATTGTTTCCCTAGCAATGGCGCCAAAAATACTTGTTGGTATTTATAAGTGCAAATAGAATATGAAGGATTCCGCAAGCGCACAGAATACCATTATAGCATTTTACCGAGAGTATTCCAGGTATCATTATTTATATTTTACCATCGGGAAATAATGGAGTAAAGATTTATTGGATAACAAAGGAATGTCTACTAATCAACGTACCAACATCTCTAGAGCAAGGGGTAGAGATAATGATAGAAATTAAGGATAATGACACTGCTCAATTTAAGAACCTGCTCAATTCGGTGTGGACTATAAAGGATAGACGGGACGATCACCACCCGCTGCTAGCGCACAACCAGAGAACAGGGTGTACTCATAGGCAGAGCATCATATAAGCACCATGTTTACACAAGGCTTGGCTACTTAGCCCAACCATGGTAAACTAGCAGGCTAAGCGCTCTATGAACCCGCACACAAAATCAATGATAACCTCAACTAAGCAAGATATATATTAAAAGTAAGCATAGCCATGTAGATAGGAATATGATAAATTGATAATAAGTCTCACAAGATGTAGAAGTGAAGATTCAAGGCTTTGCCGAGCCTCTAAGACTAGATCCGGAACCTAAGCATGAGCCCTACTCGACCCTCACTCCGGAGTTAGTAATCTACTACCTTGGAGAGTCTAGACCTAATCCTCCTGGTGTATCTTGATCTCTGAATGAGATATATGAATTAGGGTTTTAGGGATTTCTCTAGGGAGGGGGTAGGGGTTGCTATATATAGGCCTGAGGTGGAGTAGGGGACAAGGAATTGAGGTGGAGTAGGGGGCAAGGAATCGAGGTGGAGTAGGGTGCAAGGAATCGAGCTAGAGTAGGGGGCAAGGAATCGCCACGTCATCGATCTGCGTCAACTCCCTCTATCACCGTTGGATGAACCGACCTATAACCGCCTTAAAATCAACAATATAGATTTTGGAAATGCATACGAGGCGGCGGAGGGCGAGCGTGCTCCGGAGCAGGTCAAGTGGCCTACCTAGTGGGCCGGCCGGCCCACTCTTGTGGCCATTTGGCCCAAGCTTCGGCGTGGTGTCCTCTGGAACCTTCTAGAGTTGTCTTTCGTAGTTTTAGCGGTTTGAATCACTTGTTGTCATTGGTTTGCTTGTTTGGAGTGTATGACAATGGTCCCAAGAGCTATTTTCTAGATAAATTCTCCTCCAGTCACATATTCACCAAAGCTCGTGTAATTCGTTAGTTTAAACCCCTATTCCCATGATTGGTGATGGAATTAAATATATATATGCACATTATGTGGACGGTTTATAATTGGTGTTAATGACTGTCAACAATCGCTATATCTACCCATGCTTTAGTTATACCCTCTAGTCTAAACTAGAATAGAACCGAAGTAATAGAGAAGTATTTAGGAACCTTGAACTCAACCGTTGTCCTCTCAATTTAGCTAGAGTGCTCATTTATATACCATGGAATTCTCTTATGTGTGTTATTATTCATAACTCTTATCATAAACAACACTTACCCTCACTTTAGTTTAGTTAGTATACTAGTTAGTAGATACATGATAGTGAACTATCAACTTCTTTAACCATTGTTTCCTTGTGGATAAATATGATACCTTGGAATACTCCTTGGTGAAAGCTACAGTGGTATCCCTGCGCTTGCGGATTTATCTATGTGCATTTAAAAATACCAACAATGCTCTTACCCAAGAGAATCAGAACAACCTACATGCTGCAGCTAAGGGCCATAAGTGGGCCTTTGAGGTAGCTTGCTGACGGTAGATAACAATCATTATAAACCCTCAATAAAACATGTATAAATGCACAATTGTGATCACCAACAAAGGTTTAGGGGTTTAAACTAACAAATTCCATGAGTTTTGGTGAATCTGTATTTTCTGCAGAGTTTATCCAGAAAACCATCAAGGCAGACCTACATGTCATAATTAATCATGCTTATCTGCCACAAAACGGGCACCAGAAGGTTCTAGAGAACTCCAGAGGACACCACACTAAAACGGGAGCCAAAGGGCTGCCATGTGGGGCTGGTTGTCCCCACTTGCAAGCCGCTCGACCCCTGGGCACACCTACCAGCCTTAGCATTGCAATGTCGGTTCACCACCACCTCCTAGGTTGCATCTATGCCGTTCTTTAAGTCGGTTTGATCCAAGAGCTCACGATGGATGCTCCGGCCTATATATATCAGCCCCTGCCCCCCTCAGGAGATCCCTGAAACCTTAATTCATATCTACAGGACCAGAGCTAGCAATTAAGAGAAGATTAGTCCTCCATAGGATCTAGTCTTATAAATAGAATAGTGAGATAGAGAGTGAGGGAAGAGTTTGGAGGAGGTGCCGGCCTATCAGTGCTCTCTCTATGGCTTGTATGTTGGCGGATCCAAGTTCTACTTGAGCTTGCTTTCGAGATCTCTCTGGTAATCAACTTCTGATTCAAGTAAGTAATTGTTTATATTGTTCATCAGGATCATGACTCTCTTTTGAGTGCTTTAATCTATAGATGCTCTAGGTTAAAGTATTAATCGTAAGTGTAAGTATGGTGCTTAGACTTGGGTTAATTGTGGAGGGCCCCTGCATTCCGGAAGGTGGTAGATCGCGTGTGTGACATAAGTTCTATATAGCATGTACTATATAGCTTCGTTGATCCTTTGTAGTCCACCTCCTGCCTGCAGATGCACGTAGGACACTATTACGAAGGAAAGCATCCTCTGTTGGTGTCTTTCCCTAGTATTGTCCCCAGTTGAATAATAGAAGACATAGCTTACCCAAGTTAGAACTAGAGAACCTTAGTAATCCTCTCTATGCTCCTATTTATTCTAACCTTGTTGCTACCCCTAGTTAAGTTAGACCATAGTTAGTCTCACACGTTTCCCTATGGATACGATACTTGGAATACCTCCGGGTGAAAGCTATAGGGGTATCCGTGCGCTTGCGGATTTATTTGTGTGCGTTAAAATATACCAACAAGCTTTCTGGCGCCGTTGCTGGGGAAACGGTTGCTGAATTAACTACAAGCCTAGCTTAACCTTTTATCTTTTATTCTTTCTTTTGTTTTACTTTTTTTGTTTAGCACGAATTCCACTCTTATCTATCAATATGCTAAACCCATGAGCGCAAGTCTAAAGCCACCAGAATCCTCAGACCCTATCATAACACCTGGTTATGAGCTGCGCCTGTATTTAATAAAACTGATTCAGGATAAATGCTTCTCGGGAGAAGGCGATGAAAACCCATATTCACACCTATGGGAGTTTTAATAGACCTGTGCATGCTTGCGTATCGCTGGCATGTCTAACAAAACCTTAAGATGTAAGTTATCCATGTTCTCTTTGACAGGAAGAGCTAAACAAAGGTACTGTCTAACCATAGAAAGTATGCAAGGAGATTGGAAAATATTATGGTCTAAATTTTGTTTACATTTCTTTTGCATTTCTAAGGTAGTCAGCCTTCGAAAATAGTTTCTAAATTTTAGACAACTAGAAGAAGAATCTCTTGGTACATCGTGGGATCGTTTTAATGAACTCATCATCACTGGCTCGGACCTTGCCCCTATACTTCTTTAACATTTTTACATGGGTCTTAGCAAGGATTCTAGGGAATCCCTTGATGCAACCTCTAGAGGAGCTTTCCTTCATTTGTCTGCTAGTGAAGCAAGGGCTATGCTTGATAGAATTAATGGAAAGACTCCCTGCACTAGCATTCATTATGAACTCCTCGAAGAAGAAAATGAATCCTCTCTAAAACAAGAAGAGGAAGTTTTGATAGCCAAACCACAACCACTCCAATCCTAAGATTTAGCTATCAATCTCGAACCACCAATACCTCAAAATCCCCCAAAAGAAGAAGGAATTCCACCTTTGGAAATCCCTGTTGAGATTAAGGATGACCTCATTGGTGCTTATTTTAGGAGAGCATTAAATTCTCATAAGAGACCTTAAAGCAAATATAATTCAAATCCTCTCAAGAAGGGATCTCTTAGAAAGCGTCCTTATTCCCATGTGGGACATTGGGAAGAATTCAAAGATGGCATGTCAAGTGATGCCATAGAAGGAGAGCTTAGCCATTCAGAAGCCATTCCTATCCTCTCCCCTTTTATGCCCACATTAGATGTTTTATATGGACCCATCTCTCAACCTATCCTTGACCCCAGTGATCCCTCTTATACTCTCTCTCTCCTAAGTCTCATGATGACCCTAGAAATCCATTAAGACAATCGAATCATAGGAGTCATGAAGACCATAAGGATGACCAAGAAGAGAAACGACAATGGCTGGAATGTATTAAGAATTGGCTGGAATGTATTAAGAATTCATATGCCATTGATAAAGATTGGATGGACAAGGACAAAGCCTTATGGGTAGAATCCAAACTTGGCTTAGATCCAAACGGTGAGCTTAAATCAACCTATTTAATAAACATGACTCATCCAAGTTTATTGGAGGCTTTAGAGATTACCCCAAGAGTCTCCAATCCAAAGAAAATATTGCACATTTATGAAGAAACATCCTTGGAGCTTGAAAAGGAAGATAACATCAACAAGCATGGAAGCTATTTCATGAACACCTCATCAAATCCATGCTTACATGAGAAATCTCCTAAATGAATTGGTCTCTCTAACATTGTCACTCACAAGATCTTCAACCCCCTCATACTCCCTGTTCATAAAATTGTTGAAAGGGTGGTTGTAGATGCATATGTTTATCATAAATATTACAAAACTCGTTGGCATGAATCTTGAGATAGGCAACCTAAGATTGGTGTTGGAGAGAAAACCACTTCACCAATTAGAAACACAATTTGAAGGTTTCCCAAGGACAAGCTTCTATCCTAAAACAAGCACTTTTGGGAGATAACATGAGCTTTTACTTTTTTCGTAATGCCCTTGTGAAGTGAGCATAGAAATATAATTCTGAACATATTTTTTTGGGTATTTCTGTCACTAACCATTTCCAGTTTGAACCAAAAAGAATGAATGATGATGACTCAAGGTATGTCCAACCAATCATCAAGCAACATTGAATCACATCCATCCAAACTTGACTTTGCCTTGCAAAATTCAAGTGTGGGGGATGAACTTCTCTGAAAAATCTTATGCCATATTGCTAATTTATCTTCGTTGTCTCTACCTTTAAATCATGCTCAATAACAATCATGCTTTTTCATCTCTAATTGAATAAATCCCTATAATGCTTTCATGCTACCTTTGTTTACTATAGTATGCTTAAGGTTTGGAGTATGTTCATACACCATTTAAATTAGGCATGGTGCTTAGTTTAAACCAAAAGGTGTGCTGATTTTACTTCCAAAGGCTTTTAAATTAAGCGTGGTGTTTAGGTTAAAATGCCTTCTTAAAGCAAATTAGACGTGATGTGTAGGTTGATTTTTTAGCCAAATGTATGCTTTAGTAGATACTGGTTATTTTGTTGGACTAACCCCTATAGAAAACTCTCAATTCAATTTGGGTAAATCACGAGATGAATTCAAATCGGAGATGAAGAAAGGCACATAACTAACTCCAATAACTTTGCACAAAGAAGGTAGATGAAAGCACTGCATGAAACAATGAGTGAAGCGGAAGGTCCAACAAAATGGCAAGATCGAAGAGCAGAAAGATGGCATGACAAAAGAATGAGAAGAAAAGGGTGAAGTCTAGGAGATAAGAAGCTCATCATGAACAGCTCAAGCTACGAGGCTAGACGAACAAGGAAAACTTCAAACAAAAGGGAAGGACCATCTTGAGTCATCTACCCTTTGTCATATAGTGGCATCTCGCTCCAATGACAAAGGTAATATCCAAAGGTAAATGGTCATTATTTAAAAAGCTTTTCCTTGATTCTGGTTGGCACATAAATAAGAAACAAACATGTTTCAGTTACAGTTCTACTTGATCCCACCTGATTAACTCAACATGTTTAGTTCTTCAAGCTTATTCCTAGGACCACTGTCTTGTGACCATAGTCTTAACCAAATAAGCTAAAAAATGCACATCCTATCTCTGGAAGTAGATAGTCATAATCATGTAAAGATTGATACATTATGCATAGATAGACAATCCTTCCATGGGTTAAGCAACTCAATCTTTTCTGCCAAATAAACTTAAATGCTACATTCATGCTCAACCTTCTGATCTTACCACCTATGTTATAATTGAACAAAGCACATAACATCAACTTCATCTTGTTCAATCTGCCTAAGGTTAGAGAAGAATAAGTAAAGTTTTGGTTCTGTTGGTGTTTTCACACCAACAGAGCCCATGCACTTGATCTCTACCTTGTTTTATAGTAGGACACACTTCAAGCAAAGTGTGGGGAAATTGATTTCCCAATTTCTATAAGTGAAGGTCCTGAACCTGTCAATCCAAAATCAAAACTCAAAACCAAGACAGGTTTGGTGGAAGAAGGTGACATCGCCATTAGAAGCTTTGTCACAAGAATTCTCATCTTCAGAACAAACCGAGGTACTTGATCAATGAACTTCACAAGAAAAAGTCTGGTTCGAAGGACTTACAATATCAAACCCCCACCGAAAGAGCTAGCTTGGGGGAGAAGCACTCTCGTGTATCCAGGTAAGTATTCTTTCCCTTTTTAGTTTTAATTTCTTTTCAAAAGGTAAGAAAAAGATGAATGAAACAAAATAAAAAGTTATCTTTATAATAAATATATATAGCTATAGTAATAATGTGTGATCTAGTAAAATTAAAAATAAAATAAAAAGTGTGTCTAGTTTGTTTTAATTTGTTTTTAAGAGTTGAATAAATAAAGAGGATTACGAATAATCTCTTGAATGGAAATGATGAATAGTTGCTCTGTTGTAATTCCTTTCGAGTACCTTGTTTTCAGCCATGAATTCTCCCGAGTTTTGGATAAGATGGTTTTGATATAAGGATTTGCTCTGAACTTGAAACTCGTGGGTAGCATATGCTTCATCTAAGTCTAGGTAATTGATGGATATGATATAAGAAGGTCTGAGCTGCTATTTATCTTATTCCAAGTGACACTAAAGTTCCAGAGATTTATCTTTTGAAAAACACAAAAATGCTACATGATGAGTTCTTGTATGACAAAGCTTGAATTCCCACTAGAGTCATACATGTTATTTAGGCTAGGAAACTTCCACATATATGTTGCTTGCTTTTGCATTGAGTTTTGTCAAGCTTTGTTGACCCTTATGAGAGGTTTGTCATGCTCTTAAAATCAAGATCACGTACACACCACCCACATATGTACTACTCCTACACTGGGGGTAGGCGCAAAAACATGCCTTCCATCTAGATCCACCCAAAAAGTTCTACTCCTACACTGGGGGTGAACACAAAAACATGTTTATTAGGTTTTCCATCCACCAAATAAATGCTCCAAATTCTTTTTGCTATCTCTCAAAAGTTTTGTTGTAGAAAAGAGGCATGGGGCTATGCAAAAGTTATTCATAAAAAAAGGAAAGAAAAAAAAGAGTTGAGAAAAAATTGGACAACTGTCCGAGATATCTAAAATAATGGGTACTTAGATGCCCGCCTGAAAAAAAGAGAGATGAATAAGATAGCCCCAGCTCTCTAGCAAGTGTTTCCAAGTTTCAAAAGAGAGATAAGTTTTCAAGGAGCAAAGTAGAATTAGGATTAGCCACCATATATATCCACCATATATTCCACACACACGCACATCTTGATTTGATTATATGACTCAACTCTCTTTGGATCCATTGTATGACTTTACAATATATGCATTGCAAGTATGCTCTAGATTTCTCCCTACCTATGAACTCCACATAAACCTTAGTGGTAGAAAGAGAAAAAGGCATAACATCTTCATTGCCCCAGTGAGGATCCACAAATACCACACATATTGAGAGATTTGAGAGTGTCATACAATGGAAGCTCTGAGTTTTATTTTGAAAAAAAAACCTAGAATAATAGTTGAGCAAAGAACTTGAGACATAGTGCTTGACTTAATCGTTCTGTCTTTCAATTGCTCAAGATCGAAGTGAAGGCTAAGAAGCCCCATGGTTGAAGGTAATATGGGTAAGTTTGAAGTCAGATCGGTTTATTCTAATCTGGAGGAGAATTTTGTTTGAACGCATGTGTACTTTTGAGGAGTGAAAGCATCGTAGCAACTCCTGATCTATTTTTGCTGAGTTTAGCTTTGCTAAGGGACTAGCAAATGTTAAGATTGGGGGAGCTTGTTGGTGGTAGTTAACAACCATTATAAACCGTCAATAAAACATGTATAAGGGCACAATTGTGCTCACCAACAAAGGTCTAGGGGTTTAAACTAATAAATTCTATGAGTTTTGGTGAATCTATATTTTCTGTAGGGTTTATCTAGAAAACCATCAAGGCAGATCTACATGTCAGAATTAATTATGCTTATCCACCACGAAATGGGCACCTGAAGGTTCTAGAGGACTCCAGAGGACACCACACCAAAGCAAGAGCCAAAGGGCTACCATATGGGGTCAGCCGGCCCCACCCGCAGGTCACCCGTCCCCTGGGCCCACCTATCAGCCTCTTCATCGCAATGTCAGTTCTCCATCGCCTCCTAGGTTGCATCTACATTGTTCTTTAAGTTAGTTTGATCCAAGGGCTGATGATGGATGCTCTGGCCTATATACCATCCTCTGCCCCCGCCTCAGCAGATCCCTGAAATCCTAATTCATATCTACAGTATCAGAGCCAGCAATCAAGAGAAGATTAGTCCTCCATAGGATGTAGTCTTATAAATAGAATAGTGAGATAGAGAGTAAGGGAAGAGTTTGGAGGAGGTGTCGGCCTATCGGTGCTCTCTCTATGGCTTGTATCTTGGTGGATCCAAGTTCTACTTGAGCTAGCTTTTGATATCTCTCTGGTAATTAACTTTTGATTCAAGTAAGTAATTGTTTATATTGTTCATCAGGATCATGACTCTCTTTTGAGTGCTTTAATCTATAGAGGCTCTAGGTTAAAGTATTAATCGTAAGTGTAAGCATGGTGCTTAGACTTGGGTTAATCGTGGAGGCCCCCTACATTCCGGAAGGTGGTAGATCACGTGTGTGACATAAGTTCTATATAGCCTGTACTATATAGCTTCATTGATCCTTTGTAGTCCACCTCCCATCTGTAGGTGCGCGCAGGATGCCATTGCGAAGGAAAGCATCCTCTGCTGGTGTCTTTCTCTAGTAATGTCTCTAGTTGAATAATAGAAGACATAGCTTACCCAAGTTAGAACTAGAGAACCTTAGTTATCCTCTCTACGCTCCTATTTATCCTAACTTTGTTACTACCCCTAGTTAAGTTAGATCGTAGTTAGTCTCACATGTTTCCCTGTGGATACGATACTTGGAATACCTCTGGGTGAAAGCTACAGTGGTATCCGTGTGCTTGTGGATTTATCTGTGTTTGTTAAAATATACCAACACAGGTTCATCTCAGCAGAAAGCTCCTATGGTAACGAAGCCACAGTACCGTCCACCTACGCCAAAGTTCAAGCCACCACAAAAGAAGACACATTCCAATCAGTAGTAGAAGGTGTATCGTAGGGCTTTTTCTATTGCTCTGCCCAAGGGAAGTACAGGGCAAGGAAGCTTAGGAGGGCCAAAGCACAACATGTCATGCTTCAACTGCATCCAGCTTGGTCACTTTGCAAAGGAGTGCCCCTATCCTAAGAAAGGCAACAATCGGAACCAAGGCAATTAGAGGTAGACAAATGCTAAGGCACGCCTAGGGCATGTTCATTACACTGCCATGGAAGAAATTCCTACTGGAGAGGTTGTCACTGCTGGTATGTTTCTTGTGAACCAACACCCTGTAATTGTTTTGTTTGATTCTAGAGCTTCACATTCATTCATGAGTCAAACATTTGTATCTAAGCATGATCAAAAGATAAAAGTTATAGACAAGGGTGGCTATTCCATAAGTTTAGCTAGGGCTAGTATTTCTACCAACCAGATAGTCAGAGATGTGCTCATCTACATAAGAGAGAGGGAGTATACTATGGATCTCATAGTCTTGCCAGGGTTGGGAATAGATGTAATCTTGGGTATGAACTGGATGAGTGGTCATGGAGTTCTTATTGACACTTCAAATAGAACCATCAAGTTGAGGGAACCAAAGGGGGATGGTACTTTTCTAGTGCCACTTCCTAGTAGTTTTGACCTTCACAACTTATCTTGTGCTATCTAGACCATGACTCTCTTTGGTATTCCAGTGGTATGTGAGTTTCAGATGTATTTCCAGATGAGCTACCTGGTTTGCCATAGGATAGAGATGTGGAGTTTAAAATTGAGCTAGTGCCTGGTACAACACCTATCTCTAGAAGACCCTATAGGATGCCACCCAATGAGCTAGCCGAACTCAAGATTCAATTACAAGAGCTTTTAGAGAAGGATCTTATTCGACCTAGTTCATCCCCATGGGGTTGTTCGGCTTTGTTTGTAAAGAAAAAGGACAAGTCATTACAGATATGTGTGGATTATAGGCCACTCAATGCTATAACGATTAAGAACAAGTACCCTTTACCACGCATCAATATCTCATTTGATCAGCTAGCAAGGGCAAAGGTATTCTCCAAGATTGATTTGAGATTGAGTTATCATCAGATTAAAATTAGGCCAGAGGATATACCTAAAACAACTTTTTCAACCAGATATGGCTTATATGAGTATCTTATCATGTCTTTTGGTCTGACAAATGCTCCTGCATACTTCATGCATTTGATGAATTCGGTATTCATTCATGAATTCGACAAGTTCGTGGTTGTGTTTATTGATGACATCCTGGTTTACTCTGAGAACGAGGAAGATCATGCATAGCATTTGAGGATTGTCCTAACTAGACTGAGAGAACATAAGTTGTATGCCAAGTTTAGCAAATATGAATTTTGGTTACGGAAAGTGCCTTTTCTAGGTCATGTATTGTCAGAGGATGGAATCTCTGTAAATCCAAGTAAGGTCCAAGAGAGTCTTGGATTGGAAGGCCCAGACCTCAGTAACTGAAGTTCAGAGTTTTCATGGGTTAGCAGGTTACTATCGTCGCTTCATTCCAGATTTTTCCAAGATAGCTAAGCCAATGATGAGGTTACTATAGAAGGATGAGAAATTTGTTTGCACTCCGGAGTGTGAAGCTTCTTTTCACACTCTATGGACTTTGCTGACCACCGCTCCTGTTTTAGCACAACCTGATATAGATAAACCTTTTGAAGTGTTTTGTGATGCATCTAGTATAGGTTTGGGGTGTGTTCTTATGCAGGAAGGCCGAGTCATTGCTTATGCCTCACGTCAATTAAGGAACTATGAAGTTAATTATCCGACCCATGACTTGGAATTAGCAGCAGTTGTTCATGCACTGAAGATCTGGAGACACTTTTTGCTTGGGAATGTGTGTCATATCTATACATATCATAAGAGTCTCAAATATATCTTCACTCAACCAGAGTTGAATATGAGACAAAGAAGATGGCTAGAGTTGATCAAGGATTACAACCTAGAAGTGCATTATCATCCTAGCAAAGGCGAATGTGGTTGCAGACCCCTTAAGCCAAAAATCTCATTGCAGTTTCATGGACTCGCTGTTGGAAGATGGATTTAACCTTTTGGCACCCTGCTGTGTTGCACAATATCATTGTTAGTTGATCACTTGAGAGCAAGATTATTGAGAGTTAGAAGACCGATGTGGGTGTGTTTCACATCAAAAGAAAGATGAAGGAAAAAGACACCAAGCATTTTAGGCTAGATGAAAGAGGTGTACTATGGTTTATGGGTCAACTTGTAGTGCTGGAGGATCGAGAACTCAGAAATCATATCCTAGATGAAGCTCACTCTTCCAAGCTGTCTATCCATCCTGGTAGTAGTAAAATGTATCAAGACTTGAAGACACATTTTTGGTGGACAAAGATGAAGAAAGAAATCACAGCATATGTTGATAGGTGTGATATCTGTAGCAGAGTCAAGGCTGATCACTTGAGACCTGCTGGACTACTTCAACCTTTGTCTATCCTAGGTTGGAAGTGGGAGGAAATAAGCATGGATTTTATTGTTGGGCTTCCGCCCACTCAAAAGGGTTTTGATTCCATATGGGTAATTGTGGACCGTTTGATCATGTCCGCACATTTCATTTCGGTCAGGACCAATTACCGACCGCATCAATATGCAGAGCTGTATATAACTCATGTGGTACATTTGCATGGGGTACCAAGAAGCATCATGTTAGATACATGATCTCAATTTATTGCTCGTTTCTAGGAGCACTTGCACAAGCAGTTAGGTACCAACCTAGTTCGAGGTTCAGCATATCACAATCAAACGTCCGGATGGACTGAGCGAGTGAATCAGATATTATAGGACATGTTGTGAGCATGTGTAATTTCTTCGAAAGGTTCATGGGAAAAGTGGCTACCTTTAGCTGAGTTTTCCAATAACAATAGTTACCAAGAAAGTATCAAGATGGCTCCTTTTGAAGCCTTGTATGGCCAAAATGTAGAACTCCTTTGAACTGGGTTGAACCTAGGGGAATTGATTTTGTCAAGGAAGCTGAAGAGCAAGTTTGTATTATCCAACAACACATTGAAGCTGCTCAATCTAGATAGAAGAGCTATGCGGATAAAAGAAGACAACCTATCAAGTTTGAGGTAGGCGAGTATGTGTACCTAAAAGTATCACCAATGAAAGGAGTGCAACGGTTTGGTGTCAAAAGAAAGCTTGTGACAAGGTATGTAGGTCCATACAAAATTATTGAGCGAGGTGGAAGAGTAGCCTACAAACTACAATTAGCTCTAGAAATGAGAGCTATTTTCAATGTCTTTCATGTCTCTCGAGCTGAGGAAGTGCTTGCGTATTCCTAAAGAAAGAGTTGAAACTAAGGATATCAAGATAGAATCAGACCTAGCTTATGAAGAGAAGCCCGTACAACTTTTGGATAGTAAGGAGAGAGTAACTCAGAACTGGGTGATTAGATTTCACAAGGTAATGTGGAGTAACCACAGTGAGCAGGATGCAACATGGGAAAGAGAGGATTATCTACATGAAGTTTACCCCGCATTTTATGAAAAATGGTAGGTACTTCAATCTCGGGACGAGATTCCTATAAAGGGGGAGGGGTTGTAACACCCCAAGTGTTAAGCTTGCATAGTTGCACTTACATTGCATGAGCATAAGCATCATCCATTCACTTGCATTCATAAGCATGAATTGATAGTTTTGTTCTTCCCTAAAATGCTTAATTCACCAAGTGCATGCTTAATGATCATGCTTGTTAATGCAAGTGGTTGTTGTTTGGTCACCAAAACAACTTAGACACACTTAGGATGAAAAGTGGAACCATGTTTATATTCATGACTTGGTCCAAATTTGCTTCTAAGTGTTGGTATGACTTGAATGACCTTTATCATGTTGATTGATTGACCTATCTTGACTAACTACTTAGAGGGCTTGCATGGCAGTGGGACCTAAATAAAAGTTGTAGTTTAGCTCATGTGGAACAAACCTTATTTAATAGTCAAGAGCTGAATCAGTGCCTAGCTTAGTCAAATAGGGCTCACAAGAATCAATTCAATGCTGTTTTTAAAACCTAAGAAATGGCTAAGTCATAAACTGACTTTCAGTTTGCATGTGGCCAACTTTGGGGCATTTTATTTTCAAAACCGGTGATAATTGATACTTTTGGCCAACAAGAGCAAAGGGTTTTTGTGACGACTTTATAAATCGCCACTAGTTGCCACAGATACTCGCCTCACAAATACTCTAGTGATGATTTTACGTTCCCCACAAACGACCACACTCATTAGTGACGAATTGTTGTGCCACTAGTAAAGTGGCCATTTGTGGCCCCATTCATTATCACAAAAACATATGTATTAGTGGCAAAAAATATGCCACTTATAATGTTTTTAGTGGTGAGAATAGTTGACATTATTATACAGTATTTATGGCAATTTGATTGCCACGGTTACCATTGTAAAAGTGATGAATTATATCGTCACTAGAGACTATATAATAGTGATAGAAGTTTTGTCATTATACAAGTTTACTGTGTCAATATTTGTTCTCACTATTAAATTGTAGTTGTGTTTAATAGTTTCCCACAATATGTTTGGGAAAAAGTGGTGACTTATTAACACAAATGCTTTTTATTTGTGATACAAACTCATCCTCACATGTAAATTACGGTGGTAAAACAGCTCAACGGATGTACATTATAGCAATATGATTCTCCCAAATCTACACTAAAAATATTTATTTCAATAATTCAATTTCAGTAATCAAGCAGTACACAAAATTGAGAACACTACGTGAATAGTTTGTTTTTCGACTAAGAACTAATGCGAAGTGCTCCACTATTGGCACGGGTGTAGAAGAAATCTTTTCATGATGTGTCCAACAGCTTCATGTATTTTGGTCTGCAAAACATGAAACAACAAAGTAATTAAAAACCCATATACTACATAGTAGGCAAAAACGTTCATCTGGATGAATTGTAATAAGTATGAGCACGAATTAGTAACATGATAGTGTAACATGTAAGAGAGAATTCCTTATTTGACACTGGGAAAATGAGTCATTCCTTTTTTGGCCCTGAAATTTTCTTCGTTCCCTATTTGACACTCACTTCAACTTTCATCCCTAATTTGATATTACCGTCAAATCCGTTAGCCAACGGTGTTAACTGGCTGTTAAAAAGACGTTTTTGCCCCTAGAAAAAAAGCGGCGAAGCAAATTTGAGAGGAAAAAAAACCTACGCCTTTTTTTTCAGCTGGGCGCATGCATCAGAGGCGGGCGCAGGTTTTTTTTTCCTCTCAAATTTGCTTCGACGCTTTTTTTTCTAGGGGCAAAAACGTCTTTTTAACGGCCAGTTAACACCGTTAGCTAACGGATTTGACGGTCGTGTCAAATTAGGAATGAAAGTTGAAGTGAGTGTCAAATAGGGAACGAAGAAAATTTCAGAGCCAAGAAAGGAACGACTCATTTTCCCAGTGTCAAATAAGGAATTCTCTCAACATGTAAATGTTCTCAGAATTGCTGCTGTTCAAAAAAAAATCTGCAGACACGCTGTTTCAAAAACGTTGCTGCTGTAGAGATAAGACAATAACTAATGAAATAGTGATACAGAATTCTACTACCATGTTTTTTTTCATACAAAAGCACACCACTTTCACCTAATCCTAGTTCAAAAGGTAGGATACAAATTGACATAGACGTGAAACCTAAAGATGCCATCGAAAGGGAAGTCACATATTCATACCATTATTTATTCACCCATTGGAAACTTGGAATAGACCATGTCCCACCAGCCTTTTGATATGTAGCCCTCCAAACTTTCATAGCAGTAGGCCATTCACTAGTTTCAGGTCTCGCTATAATGGAATAAAAAAGCATATAATCACTGATTCAGAGCAATATGTAGTAGATTTTTCCACACCAGATCGTAAGCAACAATATGCGGCTGCAAAAGCTTTCTTAATTCCTTTGATACAACATGCTATAATACATCAGATTTTTATGCAGAAATATTTAGTGGTGCTGAATGTATAAAGCAAACATGTACCAGTGGTCAATTGGTCCCATGGATCAATGGACAAAGCAGAGGCAATCTCATCAAATTCTCTATCCATTTCAATAATTCATCGAGGCACCCGTGAAGCCATTTTCCCTGTGAAAGAGCAATGGAATTAGTGGAGCAAAACAGCAATGGAATTAATGTATATTTTACCAAAAGGAACAATGTGATAAAAATAATTGAAAAACGGAATACGAAGGTTCGAAACAATGTGACAAAACTTTTTGAGAAATATAAAGGTTGGAGTGAGCCGGAGGCATGGATGCCCGTTGGTTGGTGTCTAGCACAAACACGGCATGGATGTGATGCACATTCACAGATAGAAAATCAGAATATCACTATGGAGATAGAGGTACCGTATCTTCGTGCGGTACGGAGATGGCGATGGCGGCGGCAGGTGGTGGCCGCGACGATCGGAGGTCGCGATGATGGATCAACTGGATTGTGGATGTGCTGCATTGGCATCATGGATCCGTAGGGCAGCTAGCCACCGCAGGCATCTGGCGTGCGCCATGGCGATACATGGCTTTGGCAGCCGCTTTGACCCAAAACCAGGAGTAAGTCATGGGCGACTATAATAGAAACATGATGGCCGGATGGAGGAATACTTGGCAATAAAAAAGGAAATACTAGTAGTACACGCATTTACCGATTAATTGGAGGGAAAGGTGAATGGATATTTGGAGGGAACAATTTTCACCAATTATGAGGAAAAGGGTACGCTAGGTGTGAAAAAAAAGATAAACAAGGCCCATTGCATTTCTACTAGAAATTATAATGCGAAAAAATATAAACAAGACCCATAATATTTCTACTAGAAATTAAAATTTTTAATACCAATATTATTTTAATGTGTGTTTATTGAACTAACATTTTTGCTATTTTTTAGATAATGAATAAAATTTGACTACAAACCTCTTCAAATAACATGCATCACTTGAAAATGAGTTCTATATCTCTGAAAGGTCCTTCCATGGTATTTTACAAAAACAAGGTTCTTCCAATGCTATATAACTAATTTTCCCCTCTAAAAATATTACTCCTACAAAGTCTAACTAACTACACATATTGAGTTTAACATTATAGACAATACAACAAATAAAAAGACATCCATGGAGGCCAAGAATTGAGCGTAGCTCATATATATGTATAGAGGGGTCCGGCAAAGATATTCAATATATGTGAACTTAGTGTAGCTCATCTGTTTAGGTTCTTATTGTGTAACTTGGCCACCCGCGTTAGTCATCGATGTAGTGAATCATTTAGATGAGTGTGCATGCATGCATGTAAGCATCTTCCAGCCCTCCTTGGCTCCGCCGCTAACAATACCTACACAATATCAATATTTTTGTCAGATACAAATATGGATTCCAATGTTCTTGAATATGAATACAAAATGAATGGCTCGGATTCAAATTCGCATTTAGAAATTTACTTGGCTTAGTTAATATCATGTGCCTACCTTTTTGCACGTAGTTTTGAAAGAACAATATCATTAAACAAGTCAGGACTAAAGTATGAGTATATAAAATTGTCACTTGCAAATAAATTGTTAAACTAATAATTAAATATATAAAAATCATAAATAATTGATTATTTAAATCATATATTAAATATTTATAAAATAATATAGAATACATAATTGTATTACTAAAGATCAAGCCAAATATCAACACTCAAACCACATATTGGCTAATATTTTTTTACAAATAACTCACTCATATTCGATGACTAATGTGCTTTACATCTTAATCAAATACAAAATCGGGTTCTTAATAAATAACCAGGCTGCTTGCCATGTATTCATCGGCATTAATGTTCACCATAAAAATGGAAAGAAAAAGAAAATAGAACAAGAATCTCCTACTTTTTTGCACCCAGATAACACAGTCCAGACATCAGAACTTAATAATCCGTGACTACCGCTTAAACTCTAGACAACCCCTACGGCCGCCGATCCGTTGCATCTTGCCTCCGGTCAGCACACGTGCACATCCGGACGGGAGCGAAGCTGACGCGCTCGTGTTCAACACCTTTACGGGCAGGTGATACTTTTAATATATGGTCAAATTTCCTAGATAAATTACTCGTCGAAGAAGCAAAGACTGTAGAAGGCTATATATTGTGTCTTCAAGAATCGAAGAAGAAAGAGGTAGACTGTGGACTAACACGTGGGACCATATTAGATAGGCTTTATGTGGTATGTGTGTTTAATGAATAAGATTAGAGGATAGATGTATTAATAAGGGGCTGATGCATGGGGACTATTTTAACAAAGCTAGCAAGTCATAGCTATGATTTGCCATAGTATTTTATTTGAGCACTAATTGTGTGTCTGGTGCCTGTAGAAGATTTTTACCACTGATAAATACTAGCAGTAGTGAGAAAAATTATTTAGCCATGGATAACGTGTTAAATATTTTTTTGAACTTGATAACTTGTTAAATATTAACAAAACTATGTTTCATCACTCAAATTTGCCACTAAAGATGGATCCTATGACAAAATAATATTTTCACTAATAACCGACATAAGAGTGATGAAAACTAGTTTTTTTTCAGAAATAGTATGGCAACGAGTGGCAAATTTAAATTTCGCCACAATAGTTTGTCACTAATTGTGTGTCCAATGACGATAATTGTTTCTACCACTAATAAATGTCCTATCAGCGAGGTAATTTTTTTTGCTACAGATATCTTATTAAATAGTGGCAAAACAATGTTTCGCCACTAGATTCGCCCCTAAAAATGCTTTTTGTGGAGAATTAATAGTTTGTCACTAATAACTAACATAATAGTGATAAAACTTGTTTTGTCACAAATAGTATGGACATTAGTGGCAAGGATAAATTTTGCCACATCATTTTATCACTAATGCTCAGTCTTCCTGTAGCTCTACACTTTTGATTATTCAAATTATCGCTAACTCGAACCGGATTAGGAGATAGAATGAAGGGAAAAACGGGTTTTAGTCGGGGTCATCAAGCCTGAATCAGCCCTTGCCGATTCAAATTTTGGATGGTGTCTGTGGCAGAACCGCCCGAAATAGCACGCTTTCGGAGGCGCCCATCTTCCACCAGACACTGAGCACCCCGTAAATAAGCTACATCGAACGGTTCCGTCGAGCACACCCCAAGGGAGAACTCGAACAATCCACATTTTTCCTCTAGGATCCAATAATGAGAACGAATTTACAATATTTAGTCTATTTCATACATCAAGAGTTCTCAGAAATACATTATTACAATACCAAGTTCAGAGTGTGGAATTTAAACAACGGAATTGAAATAAACTTCTAACGATAAGATACAAGGACCCGTCTGTGCCCACCAGAAGAATCCTCCATATAACAGCTACTTCTCAAGATGCACCTGCAATAGGGTAAATAAACTCTGAGTACACATGGTACTCACAAGACTTACCCGACTAGTGGGAATAATTTCGCGACTCCAAAGGATATATAAGCTTTATGGTTTGCTGGGTTTCCTTTTTGCAAAAAAAGCAATACTAGTAGTGAGTCATTATGTATGTGTTTTATTAGCAGTCATGATTAGTTCATTAGCTAACCATTCTATGTGAGCACCTATTCTACTTTCAAGCAAGAGTTGAGCAACTAGATCTATTTCACCACCTTTCATCTTCCAGTTCTTACTACGGTGCTAGATCATAGACAAGTCATACCGGATTACCCAGCGATTCGCAAATCAATGTGCCTAGCTGGATACCCCTAAACACATGGCCCGCTTGTACCCCAGGCACAAGCATGACCAACCCACCACTCTCCTGTCATGGGGTCTAGGTCCCCGTTCAAACTTGGGCTCCAAACCCCACTCCTAAGTCCCGGACTTAGTGTGGTGCTTAGACCTCCACCATCCTTGCCTCCAATCAGTCATTCCGGAAAGAGCCAGAACCCACGACAAGAGAGCAATGAGCCTTCCCTACTCCAATAAATAAGTATGTGCTCAGGAAAATAAGTCTGTGACCTGACTACAATCTAATGCAACGACCGGTCCTTAACTGACACGGACAGGGAAAATAGTGTAACCAAGCTATGCCCCGTTGGCCGCGGGACACAACCTCTTACACCCATCAATACCCGTAACATATCCCTGCCCGGTCTCTATTTTCTTTCACCATTTTATCATGAGAGTGATAATAGTAATCACCTATTGCGAATAACGACAGGTTACTCACGCTACCAATAGCCTAAGCATAGCAACTACTCGGCCTATGCTAGTAGGACTCATAGGTAGGATATCTATGCATGTAGTTTCAAAATAAATCCTATAACGTAAATGCACATCACATATATATATCCAGTGATCATTCAAAATAAGGGTTATGCACCGGGGCTTGCCTTGGGTAGGCGCGGTGTCAGCTCAGTCAGTCAGTGGTGGCTCCAAGACCCCTTCCTACACGAGGATCTCCTCGTACTCTTCAATCACCTCCTCGTACTCCTACTCGCCCACGATCACAAACTCCACCAACTCATTCTCTACATGCATGCAATGATGATGCAACACTCAATATAAAGGCAACATCAGTTCTTAAAATAAGAATACATCTATTAAGCCACTAAGATAGCTCTAATGACTAAGATACCGAGCTAATCATCATTCCCATCAAACCAGCAGAGTTTCACCTATAAGTGCTACTTAGCAACTAAAATATTTTCTTACTCTAATTAACGATTTCCTATATACTACAACAAGGATTACTTAGCTACCATATTTCTCAACCTATTCTAAGGCTACAAAAATTATAGTGAGCACATAATAATACAATGAATCTACTATAAAAATTTTATGGTCAAAGCTATTACCAATTTGCCACAAAAATTCCTACAAATACTAATCTAAACAATACTAAACACTCGCAAATAATTTAATAGCCGCTGGTATCAATAAATATATATATATATATATATATATGAACTAAATACACTAACAGATAGTTATAATTTTAGGAACCTAACAAAATTGGTTTCATAATTTTTGGACACCTGCTCGAATTGATATGCTTTTTCCAAAGTTCTACTTACAACATAAAATAATAAGCTATTTCTAATCCTTAAAAAGGAAAATGATTCCCTCCCGCGTGGCCCAACTCGGCCCATGCGCGCAATCGGCCCGCAATGGGGGAGCCTGCGCGCGTGCCGACCAACTTGCAAAAACGCCCCCGCGTTCTCCGATAATACTACTAACACTATGTGCACTATTTCAAGAGACTATCACTTTGCTACAAAACCCTCTCTCTCCTTCGCAACGAGAGAGGTCCTCGCCTTGGCCGCACACGCCGGCACAGTGGCCGATGGCACAGGTGACCCCCCGGCCGCCAACCGGGACCTTCCCCGCCCTATCTAAGGGACCGGTGCTCACCTAGACGCCAACGTGAATTGATGGGCGGTGAAAACAAGGGCCAGGACACCGTAGCAAGGCCGGGCCATGCCGGCGCAGATCCTACAGCAACGACAAGGGCATTCGGTGAGCCGCCGCAACCACAAGGCGATAGGGAGGGTAGGCAAGCAATGACGACTCACATGAAACCTATTCGGGTGCTAGCTTGGCCAGAGCCAACCCGAGCGAAGCTGGCCACGTGCGCATGGTGGGGGTGACCGGCGGCCGCAATGGCACAACTATGTCCATGGCGAGGAGATGGCCAAGGGTTGCGGCTAGCATGCGCACAACGCAAAGAGGCTCAGGGCGGAGCTAAATGTGCAGTCAATTTTACCGGGGATCTGTGCGGTGGCTGACCACGACACGGGGGGGATGGGTCTTAACGGGTGGGGCTCGAATGAGCCCCAATCAAAGTGGGTGGGGTGGACGGAGAGGGGCGTGGTGGTGAAGCAGTGGCGCAATGAATGGTGGGATAGGCACGACACAGTGACGGTGGGGCAGGTGTGCGAGCAGAGAGGGAACGGACGGCAGTGGGGACGTGGCCGTGACTCAACGTGGCTTGGTGTGACGTTGTTGCTAGGATGGGAACACCCCGTAGCCAAGCACAAGCTGATGGGCACACCCCCATGGACTAGTGCGGCTCGCGCGCCTCAACGCCATTAATGATGAGGTGACGGTGGCTCGGCTAAGCGCGTGCGGAGCCCAGGCAAGCCAGAAATGCAACGTTGAATGGGGCCGTGGCACAGCAATTGGCGCGCAGCAGCGCAGCCTACGAAAGCACGTGGTGTGGTGCAGGGCAGCTCGTAGCAAGGTGATGCGACAGCAGCAGCAGCAGAGGTAGCGACGGGCGCGTAGCAGGTGGCCACGAGTAGAGTGCACGCGCGCCAACGCACCGGCACCGCAACATCGGGGCAGCGGGCATAGGGACACAAGGGCGCGGCAGCTGGCATGGGGGCAATAGCAGCGATGACCAGCCATGTGTGGTAGCGTGAGTGCGCGCGCCAGGTGTGCTAGGGCCACGACGTTGAGCTCGTCCGGCCCGGTGACCGCGCTCAGACAGATGCGGCGGCCGGGAACAATGCATGCATAGTTTTTAAAGCGCAAAAAATTCCTAAACCGTTACTCCTACCTCCAAACCACCTATTCCACCCCCAAGTTGGCACATAGGTCTACTAAACCAAGCTAAAGCATCGCTTCACTCCCTAACCCAATTCTCCTAAATAAATTGACAAACATGGTTATGTCAAGCTGTTCCCAACGTGAAATTTTCTCTAAGTCTTGAATCAACTCTATTTTAGATTGCATTTCTAAGCTATTAGAAATACCACTTAGCCATATTGTTTTTCAATAGCAAGTATTTCATCACCCTCTACAAAGTTTGCACTCCCAACTTTATTTCACTGTCACCTACATGTTCTATAGCATTTTTGCATAATAAAAAATGATTTTAAACCCTAAGTGATATAACATGACCATTGAATTAACTTTCGTTTCGCATTCTAGTTGATCGTTTCGAGTTACAGAAATTGATCTACACACTTTATTACATGTATTAACACATAAACATGATGCTTATGCTATGTTCTAGTAAATGATTTATAGTGTAACACTGAGGGTATTATTGTCGATAGAATATCGTCGGTAGTCCTCCAAGGGGTATCCTACGAAGGTAGATTGATCGGCAGAGAGGCGTGTAATCAAGAACAAGAAGGCAACAGAGACACACGAGTTAGACAGGTTCAGGCTGTCAGTATGACGTAATACCCTACTCCTGCGGTCTGTTGGATGTATTGGCTATCATATGATATTGCGTGTGATCAGATGCCTTAGGCTAGGCCTAGGATCTGTATGGGGATAGATCAATGTCCACTAGGGGACCTCTGCCTCTCCTTATATACTTTGGAGGGGTAGGTTTACAAGAAAAGTATCATATTTGGTACTATACAATATCTTGCGGTGCACGTCGATTAGTGTTGTGCACGCCTTGATCTTGTTGGTTGGGCCACCTCTGATGGTGCGACCCATGTCTTGTCTTGTGGATACTAGGGGCCATACCTCCACAGTTATAGTGTTGTGGCCGCCGTGTGGCTACCGTACGCCGAAGCCGGGCCCACGCCATGGTCGTGGTGGTGCAAAAGGCAGCGTGGCCTCGCGCTCTCTCTCTCTCTCGCCCACACTCACTCTCACTCTCCCTATTTCTCTCTCGCTCTCGCACAACACCGAGGTGGAGGTGCAACCACGCCACACCGCCATCGACCTTTCGTCGGCCAAGCTCGCCACCCATGCCGCGCCACCGCTTAATTCCTCGCACCCATAGCTCCGCCGCGTCGCCTTCTATTCCACAAAACTGCTAGCATAGCCGTTCAAGCCTAGGTGAGCACCTTAGAGCTGGTGCACCATCATCGCGACCACCATTGCCGCCACCGAGCTTGAGCTCGCCGTGGCCACGCTTGCCTAGTCCTCTTCCTCTCTTGCTTCTAGGTGTTAGAGCTTAGTCATAGGATGGGAAACTAGAACGGGGCTTGGTTGAGCAATGCCGTCACCCAGCTCACTAGAATGCCGAGTGTCGCCGTCATGTTCACGCCATGGCACCACCATGCATGTGGCCATGCCTCACCAGCATCTCCGAAAGCCCAAACCCTAACCCTAGATCTCGGCTAGGTAGCCCTAATGCCATAGCCGATCTCATCCGAGCTTGCCATGGCCGGAGATGGCCGGAGCTCCGCCGTACTGTGCCGCCGAGCTGCCATGAGCACCGCCGCCCTAGCTAGAGGTCGTAATAGGTTCAACCACCTACACTGCTAGATGCGGGATAAGGAGGGGAAGCCGTTGGGGGTGACCACGTTGCCGGAGACCTCACCGTCGGCGAGCTCTTCGTCGGTCAAACGATGCCCCTGCTCTATGTGGATGACGGGTAGGGCCGGTTGACCAAGGGGCCCAATGGGCAGTCACAGGGAGTGTGTAGGAATTCGGGTGTGCTTAGCTTTTAACAGGGCTTTGCTGTTTTTCTTCATTTGTGTTTTCCAGAAATTGTAGCAAACTTGTAAAATTCATATCTAGAGATAGGAGTGTCTGAATTGAGTGATTCAAATTTGGTTAGTTTCATCTTGATGAGTACTATCTGATAAAAAATGAAACTTGGTATGTACTACAGTTTGTACCCTGTTTGGATTTATTTTGCTTAATGCCTATTAATCTTGTAAAATGCATAACTTGAGTTAGGGAGATGCTAAAATTGTGATTCTAATTTTGTTGGTCTTGTTTTGACATGCTGTAGCTAGGAAAAATATTAAACCTACTCTAAGCATGCTTAGAATATGACTTCTTGTTTTAGCTTGATTAAATGCTAGTTTCTTGTAGAATTAATTGTGGTAGATTTATGTAACATATGGGTATGAATTAATTTTCACAGCATTCTTGTGTTATGAGGAATGTAAGAAAAATAGTAAATCTGTTGTTTGACACTTTTCACTATGCTAAACCTATTTAAGTTGTTATAAGCCTATGCAACTTGTTATTTTTGTAGAGGTTGCTACACTTATTCAAATGGCATGAAATTTGAACAGTAGACTCTTGGGAGCATATATAGGCTGCTGTAATTTTCCCAGATTTTACTGTGCATTGGAAGTAGCAGCTCCAAATTTCACCTTGCTATGCTTATTAAATCAACAAGTGTTTTTAATAAATTGTTTGGGCTTAACCATTATACTTTCTAGCATGTTTGCGATGTATATAATCTGATGGTACACTTGATGGTGTCCAAATTTGATTGGTTGTATGCAGCTAGCTAATTATTGCTCTATAATTCACTTGCATCTAGTTCATGACTTGTTTGCTTTTGTGTGAGCTTGATGCTTGTTGATTTGATGCTTAGGCTAATTAAGGTAAGTTGTTAGCTACAGGTTTTAGGCCTCTTACTGCTGATGAACAACTTTACCTTAGGTTGCTAGAACATGGTGAGTGTTTGTTTCTTATACTAGAGAGGAGATATGCACCTACTCGATAAAGTTAATCTGGTACTAGAGAGGAAATATGCACCTACTCGATAAAGTAAAGTTAGTCTTGTACTAGAGAGGAGATATGCACCTACTCAGTAAAATAAAATTAATCTTGTCATCACCTTGCCAACTTGTTGTTAAGAATGAGTATATATATGCATGCATTGCACCCTATCATTCATGTCATCCCTTGTGTATTCTCTATATTTATCTATATACTCATACATATAGGATCGACGGAGGGAGTGACATTGCTGGAGTTCGAGCTCGAAGGAGAGGAGACTCCGTAGGAGATCCCACAGCAAGAGGTTCCCGAAGGAGAAGGATAGGTTGAGGAGGAGCTACCCGAGTGTCCTGATCATAGACCCTTGGCCTATGGAAAGGCAAGCCCCGGAGTATTCTAATTCTCCTATGTTTTATAAATGCCAACTTATGTTCTTTATGTTTGATGCATTAGGTTGTAGGAGTTGATTGGAAACACTTGATGCATATGATCTCATTGTCTAGAAATATATCTTGAAAGCCTATGTAGGTCCAGGATCGAATAAATGCTTAGCCATGCTTAGTTCGGTAGAAGTCGGGTGATTTCCTATCACCTGCGAGCTATAGGTGGATACCTGGTCACGGTTGGCTATATTTGCTATCGTAGAAAAGAACCATGTGATGATGTACATGGAGGCCGAGCGGAGTCTATGTTGTAGGATGATACTTGTGATTCCATCCGAGTCGCTTAAGGACCGCATCATTGTTGGTCCTCGGTCATTTTGAACACGGCCTCTCACGTAGCTGGCCAAATAACACGGTCCGACAGCGAAGCCGAGTAACTCAACTCAGGCCGGGAGTCATTCTGTCTGAGGGTGCACACTGCAGATAGTAAGGATGTGCGGGGAGTCGTCATAACCAAGGGCAGGCCGGGCCTGAGCGTCCTGGCAGCTGGTTAGTCCCTGAGTGTGTGACGTTGATTGAACCCGCGGAATGAGTCCTGAGTTGTACCAAAGGTGACCTAAGGCTACCTTCGCGCAGTACGCTTGGGTTTGTGTTAGGATTTCTGCCCAGCTGGTTGCAATCGATTCAAATCATAGTCTCTCCCGGATAGTGAGAAACTTGACTGAGCTTCCTTCTATCGTAGTGAGTAAATGAAAGTGAAATGGTTATGATGATGATATAATCAATGGCTATGGTTACTAATGTGATGTTATATCTATATTTGTATAGAACATGTTTGGCACATGTTAGTTGCTAATCTAGAGTGAATATCTATAATTAACTTGATGACCGAATTATAAAATATGTAGCTCAACTAATGACTTTTTATGCAAAATGATGTCAAGCTAAACCTAGTTATCAAGCCTTGTATAATCCTTGGTGTCACTTTATTTTTTTGTTTATGACGGGTAAATCTAGCTGAGTACATTCCAGTACGCATGGTTTATTCCCACTTGTTGCAGATGGTACTGTATATCATGGTTATTGCAAGAACTGCTTCTCTCCACCGTTGGACGAGGAGTGAGACCGTGGGCACGGTCCTTCTATATTAGTTTGTTCAGGTCACTTTTGTTGGACTGGGTCATGGAACTGGCATGTATCTAAACTGTGTGTGTGAGATGTTTTAAAATTATATTGCTTCCGCTACTGAATTTGAACTTCGTGTTGTAATAATTATATTTGAACTCCGATGTACGTTGAACTACTTGCGAACTTTTATGTAACATGTGACATGTGTGTTGAATCATATACGATCTTGGTTTGTATGTTGGTTATGAATCGAGGTCATTCGCGACACTCGACGGACTATCGGATTTATATGGGCTCAAGTATGACAGTGTGACCGCTCCGGTGGTTGCCATTGTACTTGTGCTATTATAAATTGGTCGGTTCTATGACACATAAACCTTATATTTGATCGCAAGACTTGACAACAATTTACATAATAGTGCAATTGAGCTTTTCTTTTGAAAACACTACCTTGCAAAATAATTTAGTTATAATGTTTTGCTATTAGACAAATATTTGGTGGAAGCATAGTAATCCTTTGTGTTTAGTGGAACAGTTTTGGGATCCTGTTTAATTAACGGAGGAAGACATTCTTGGTCGTGTCTTTCTCCGTATTGGCCAGCCCTAAGCTCGATGCCATAGCTCTCCGTTCCACCTCGCACATCGGGCTCTCTCTTGGTCGTGCTCTTTGGTGTTGCTGTGCTATTCCCGGCTGTCAGGCGTCAAGAAGCTGCAGCCTTATACCTTGCCACAAACAAGAACCCTACCTTCCCCTTCCATTCCATTTTACTTATTTGGTCCAGTTACTTGGCAAGGCAACCACCACTGCTTCTGCTTGCTCCGTTGCTCGGTCGCTGCCACGGTTCCTCCGCTTTCTCCATCATCGTGGGTGTGCAATCCGTCGATTCTTCTAGCTACAGCTAAGGATGAGAACGGTCGAACTCGGTCGAAAAACTCCTCAACCATTTTCTACTTTTACATTTAAAATACGAAAGCGAAAGCGAAAGCAGACAAGCCGGACACGAAAACGAACACGAACTTACGGAATATCTAGAATTTCGGAAACGAACCAATTCGAGCGAAATTATGTCGAACACGGTCAGTATCGAAAATTCAATACGAAATACCGACCCACAGTGCAAAGCATTAAATAAGTGCACGGCCAAACACATAACAAGTTCACAACTAACAGGTGCATGATCTAGTTTAAGTGCATAGCATTAAATAAATGCACGACCAAAAATACATAATAAAAGAGATGAGGCTGGGCACCGTCTATAAGAGAGGGCAGCTAGCCACCAGTAGAAATAACGCAGCTGCGTGGTGAGCAGACTGTAATTGGGCTATATGACCTGTGCAATTGGCCAAATTCGGTTTAAACCGAATTTTGAATTCGGAATATTTCAAATTAAAAGTAGAAAAGTAGAAAACGGTCGAAAAATGTGTAAACCGTTTTCTACTTTTACATTTGAAATACGAAACATCTCAAATGCGAAAACGAAAACGGCAAAGTCGGACAAGAAAATGCGGATTCGATCGGATTAAATATAGAAAACGATGCGGTTCGGTTCGGGATATTTCCATTCCGTTTTCATCCTTAGCTTGCTTCCTCCTCCTGCAACTCCATGACTTTCGTTTCTTGGATTCCTTGATGGGCAGAGCTGTTGTGGTCCTTTGCCCCTTCTGCCGCTTCTTCCATTGCTGCTGGTCGAAGCCCTTCCTTCCAGACCTGCCGTAGGCCCTTCCTTCCATTTCTGCTGGCCGTAAACTCTTCCTTACAGTTAATCTACTTGCAGCTTCAAAGTTTCTCATTTGACCCCTCCCTTTTTCCATCAGCTTGCGCTGGAGATTCGTAGTTAACTGATCTATGCATCGTTTATTTCGTTGCAGTGGGTGAGAAATGAAGGTTGTTGTGAGGCTGTACCCTTACTTGGGGGTTTGATGCGCGCAACGGGATGCCCTACACCAACGGTCATACTGCAAAATATGAACCCGCAGAAGACATTAGTGCTGGTTCAATTCGATGGAAGATTTATTCCCTTTCCAGTTAGGGCCGGCGAGCCCAAGGACCAGGCTGTCTTCTTAGGTGAAGATAGCAATGCTTTAATCGCAGAAAACAAGGCAGCAATCTCAGTGGTGAATTATCTTGAGTACACTCATGGGTTTGAAGTGCACGACATCAGTCACTCAAAGATTATTTCACTGAATAATGAGCTCAGCGAGCTTTTGCCTAGTGTAGCTGCTTCCATATAGAGGTTTGACTGTTTCTTGAAGGAATACCACTCGGCCATCAATCTTCTGGACCGATTTTTTGATACTGCAAGACAGAAAGCCATGTGATGCATGTCAGGAGAGCCTGAACTGTGTGAATGACATGCGGAACTTTTCATAAGCAATAATTTACAAGATCCTAGAGGATGTTGCTAGTGTCCACAATGACTTATGCTTTCTTGCAACACTTGACCTTCATCTACATCACAGAATGCATCTAAGGTTGTTCCTGTAAACTAGGCATGTTTTGGAATATTTTATCAATGAAGTTTCAGTGGACTTATGGGTTTTGAACTTATACATGCAATTTTTTGTTGCAGGCAGCTCCAGTGGTTTGCAATATTTCCAAGAAGGATATTCTTTCTGATGTTTTGAGGATTCATAACCTCCCCGCGGTCAGTTGATCAGAACGGTTCCTTCATCGGTACGTGTAAGATCTTCATTGGTCAGTGCAATGGTTCCAAGAGTACCGGAAGAACAGGCATGGACGGCGAACCGAAGAGCAATCCTGTTGATGCTGAGTGTAGCGCAGCAGACCACACATTGTCTTTGCTGGAACGGGTAAAGGGCATAGAAATCGTTGATTTCAACTTCGAATCACTTAAGGTTCAGAAGCAAAAGCTTGTTCATGTGGTCGATCTTAAGTCTAAGTATGATGAGTTGGATTCCGATGCAAACTTGTCATGGTCAGGGCTCATAGATTGCTCGGGCTCAGTCATCAATGGTATACATGGTTTGCCTGAATCAATTGTCATGTCTGGATTTGTTAGAAGTGTTCGATTTCGACATGGGTTATGGGGAACGCTTCAACAGATCAAGGGCGTTCACCACAATGCTATGCCATATATTGCTTGAGCGTTGAATACTGAAGAGCAGGGTGAATTGTAATAACCAGCTTTTGCGGTAAGGAGTAGGAACTGGACGTGCTGGCAAAGTCCGATGACAGTGTTGGTGTATCCCGTATGAAATCTTGCTTAGGGTTATTTAGTTGGTTTGGTTTTTTCTATCTGTGTGTAATTTGGGACTATTAGTTGGACTCTGTATGGGCTAATTTGGAAACTCAAATTTTCATGGGATCCTTGACTTTTTTCAGGACAGGAAATCGATAGAAAAATAATTTGAATAATTATTTAGTTTTTATGGAGGATTTTTTCATCCCTAGGTGTACCTCCCCCTTCTTACAAATTAGCCCTATGAGCGTGCGCAGTTTGTTTGACTCTGCCAATCATCTGACGTGTCAGCTGGTTCTATTTCAGTTTTAGGGTGTATTTAGTTGGGGGAAAGTTAGAATTTGGCTACTGTAGCATTTTCATTTTTATTTGGCAATTAGTGTTCAATCATGGACTAATTAGGCTCAAAACGTTCATCTCGTGATTTCCAACCAAACTATGTAATTAGTTTTTTTTTCGTCTACATTTAATGCTCAATGCACGTATCGCAAGATTCGATGTGATGGATACTGTAGCATTTTTTGGAAAAAAAAATTTTAACTAAACACGGGATTATATTGACGAACTGAATCATGCCTCTGTGTGCTGCGCTCAAGGCCAAGGCCACGCCAATTTGCAATTAATTGCTGTGCTGTTGTTTACTCTCCGGCGTCTGGTCCACTTCCCGATTAATCCCGCGCTCACGTCTCTGGAAACACCGTTATCCCGGCCGTAATCGCGCGCTCAAGTAGGAAGGCACGCGCGACCGCGGAAACTAATTTCTGCATGCAGGGACCGCGCGCTCGGTGATGGACGTTCCATCAGATGCCTTCCATGCCAAAAATTTCGCCACCAGATACAAAACATAGGCAACAGATCGACTTGCAGAAATTAGGCAACAGCGGCCGTGATGGAAACTAATCACGGGGGTGTTTGTTTGCGCCTCCTAAATTTTAGTCGCTGTCCCATCGAATGTTTGAAGATATGTATGGAGTATTAAATATAGACTAATTACGAAACTAATTACATAGTTTGCGACTAATTTATGAGACGAATCTTTTAAGCCTAATTAGTCCATGATTTGACAATGTGGTGCTACAGTAAATATGTGCTAATTACGGAATAATTAGGCTTAAAAAAATCGTCTCATGGAGTGCTGATGGATTATGTAATTTATTTTTTATTAGTATCCGAACACCACATACAACATCCTCCTAACACACCTCCTAAATTTTAGTCACACCTCCTAATTTCTGCGTGCACCAGAGATAAAAAAAAAAGGCAACAGAGCTAAGCGGCGGCGTGGTACGTAACGCCGCGAGACTTGCAGTACGTGAGGGCGAGAAAACGGAGCGGAAGGAGTCGTATACGAGGATAACGGGAGTGCGGCATCGTAGTAACTCCGCGTGGCATACGAGGCGTCTCGCGCGCAACAACCCGAGAAAAACCGGGAGGGCCGATGCCGACTCCTGGAAAACGCGATTTTGCTCAAATGACGCCGATAAATGGATTCCTTGATGGACAGAGCTGCTGTGGTCCTTTGCCCCTTCTGCAGCTTCTTCCATTGCTGCTGGTCGAAGCCCTTCCTTCCGGACCCGTCTTAACAGCCTGTTCGCTTGCTCGTAAACGATCGTAAATTTCCAGCCGGGAACAGTGTTTTTCTCTCACACCAAACCAGCCAGCAGTAAATAATCCACGATACGATACGGCCTCCCGAACAGGCTGTTAGACCTGGTTGTTGCTTTGCTTGTCTAGCATCTGCAGGCAACACACTTAACTTATCAGCCATCTTTATCAAATATGGTATATTGTTTTTCTCTCGTAACAAATCAGTAAATAGTATTTTTCAGCTTAATTTTTAGCGAAACGAAAAGGGAGTGCCCAGGGCTGATGTATCCCCTGATCGAGGGCTGGTGCCAGATGCTGGTTATAGCGCCGAACGCTGGGGCTCAAAACTGTAGTATGCTTGCAATCACGTTTGGCCGTGACAAATGGCGGCTGATAGCATTTATTCCTTTCACGTAAAGTCCAAGTGTGCAATCGACGAACTGGAGTAATAGTGGCTTCCGGAAACAGCGATTATGATACAAGTTCACAGTCACAGCTATTATGGCCATTATGATACAATTTCACGTGCACTGTTGCAAAAAAAAAACATTCGTCGTGCACTTTGCAAAACTCTTGCAAAAAAAGAAAAAGAAAAGAAAAAACATTCGTCACACACACCAAGCAAGAGATAAGGAAGAGCATCCTAGGTATCTCCCTCTACTTAGAGAGTTCTCTCAGTAGTATGAGATAGCAGTTAGCTTATACATGTCATTGTATTGTCACCTCGTTATATGAACTCCATATGTAAATAATTTTTTATTCTATATCTTCTCATCTCTTTTATTCTTTATGAATAGGCCCATAAACTACCTCATTTTTTAGCGAGATAAGTGTTGAGACAATGGTAGCTCCACTGTCATGCAAAACCGAGGGGAGAGAGAAACAGATGAAAAGGCGATGCATACATCACGTACGGCCGTACGCTGCCATGCACAAGAGAAAGCAGATGAGCGCTGTGGTCTCCAATTTGTTTATTGTTTGATGTGGGTCCTACGAAGAGAAAAACGAACCGCACACCAGAGCTGCGCTGCTTCCCTTGCAAACGATTTCAAAGGTTGCATGCGTGGCCTGACAAATGCAGTTTGGTTCACCATCGCACTGGAGCTGTTGAGATAGTCTCTTCTTTTTTTTCATCTTCTCTCTCATCCATATAAGAAAAGTGCTGACGTAGATTCCTATGACCTAGCTGAACTAACACTGCTGGGATACCCTTACACTGGCCGAGGGCACCTTCGACACCACCGAATCATCACCCTGCCTCTGCCCGGTGAAGAAGCTCGTGTTGGAAGCCTTAGATTTGCCGACATCGTCACCTGGAGAAGAGACACAGGCCCAGCAAAGATTAAAATACATGCCGCTTTGCGGGTGCTAGCTTTAATTCATCTTATAGAAACAAAATTGCCAATTTATAGAGCATCAACCTACTCTGGTGTCAGCAGCAGGATCTACAACTATGTCTGGACAAGGAGGGTGCCTACGATCGAATTTTTTGTTTTTTAGCTTTTTTTTTTTGAAAAAAAATCACAAATATACCCCTGGAGGTATGCTTTCAAAATCTGGACCCTTAGCTCGGCGTCATCGTTGGTGGCGCCGAGCTTACATGTCTCGGCGACATACATTTTGGCGCCTAGGTCTTGGGCTCGGCGCAGACGTGGCGATGACCTGGCAGGCACTTTGGCGCCGTAGATCTTGACGCCGTAGATCTTGACACCGAGCTTGGCGCCGTGGTTATTGGCGCCAAGCCATGTCTTATGTATGGGACCTCCCTTCTTTTCTCTCTTCCTCTCTCTCTACCACTCCCAAGCCAGGCGCCGCGCCAGCACTGCTGCGCACCGTGTGCCCCAGCCCGCTCGCGCGCCGTCTGCGCCAGCGTGGGCGCCCGCAAATCCTGCGCCCACGGCGCGTTGCCCCTCGCGCGGCAGCCTCCGCCCTTCGCTGCGCCAGCGCCGCGCCCGGCCAACCACATAACGCCCTCCCGGCCTGTGCCGCCTCGTCCGTCCTGGCTCACCGCGTCCGCCGCGAGCATAGGCGCTCCCTCCGGCGACCCCGGCCGCGACACAGCCCCTGCTCCCAGCGCGCCGCGACCTCGCTGTCGATCTCGTCCTCCGCGTCCCCGTCCCGCTCCGGCCCCGGCGTCCATGTCCGCGTCACATTGTTGCATTGACTTGGACAGGTAAATTTTTTGAATATGCAATGTAGGTACTTAGTTAGCTTGAATTGTAGTGCTACTTTGATTATTTGGTAGTTTCTAGTAAATTTGATGATGTAGGTAGTTGATTTATTTAGTGAGATAGATATAGTTAGATAACTAGTGACATAGGTACATAGATATAGTTATTAGATAGCTAGTTGATTTAGTTAGTGAGATAAATATAGTTAGATAAATATAGTTAGATAGCTAGTGACATAGTTATTTAGGGTGTAGTTGGTTAGTATCTATTAGAGAGGTACTATGGCCTCGTTCGCTGGTCTGAAACTTGGCTGAAAACACTGTTTCGGCTGAATTGTTGTGAGAGAAAAACACTGTTCCGGCTGAAAAAAGAAGCCGAACAAGCCGAATATGGGGTAAGCTGAACAGGGCCTATATAGCAGCTACTTGGACTAAACGAACTGTATTTCAATTTTTGTTTGAACTACTAGATGGACAACATAGTGAGCATATATCGTGCAGGCTCGCCAATTTGTTTGAACTAATCTGTTTCTATGCTGTCGAGTTTCACCTGCCAGATAGAGTTGCATGCCAATTTAGAGTGAGACAGGTTTGGCCAACGGCTCCGTGGTCGACTGTTGTTGAATTACACAAGTGTTTTGCTATTGCAATTGTCTCGTGATGGTCCATTTCCATTAATTCCTATATAAGATGAAGTAATGATGACATACGTGCACTTTTAATATGGTGACATGTACATGGATTGAGATGAATGTGCGTGTATGGGCATTTCTTGTTCTCATCATTATGGCAAGTTATAGGACTATGGGTTCAACCTATGTCATGATCTATTTTCTCTTTTTTCTTTGGAACCCACGTGATAATATTTTCCATAGTGAAGCTTACATATGATTATACTGTTACGTATGATTTCTTCAATCACTCTATATCTTTCTTGAGAAGCTTACATCAAATAGTCGCGTCATATAGCTTAGGCGCCATCGTTTTATAGCATCAATTTCATACCTGCCAGAAACTAACATCTTACATGACGTGTAGGTTGGATCGTCAGAAGAACAGGAAGATTTTTGATTGGGAGAAGCACCACCAGTACTACATTGAACAATGGGAGCTGTTGCACGACAACGTGGACGAGAACAACGAGCCGCACATGAACCATGAGTACAGGCGCTACCAAGCTTGGTACCAACGTGCGACACGTTGCAGGCTGAGGCTACGATGGACAGAAGATGACTACGCCGACATCGAGTCCTCCGACAATGAAGACACGACGTACGACCAAACTACTCATGTAGGAAGACAGATGGAGGTAGGACCAATCTTGAATAGAGTGGTAAGTCAATTGCCTTATTTTTTTATGTTAAGTTGCATACCAATACATTCTGCGTTTGAGGTCTCTATTTTAGTTAGTGGCACATTCGAGTCGTAGCATCCTTATAATTTAGTACAACAGATGGAGTTGAGAAACTGGTTAGGAATTAACTAGTACTCCGTACTAGATTAGTAGCGTCCTCATTTTTCAATGTCCACCACAATCTTAGTGTGAACTTTGTTGCAGGGCAATACCCTCAAATGCTCGGTTGAAGACATTGAGCGCTTTTGTCCGAGAGTCTGGGACGACGACACGCGTAGCTTACTAAACGTAAGATTCAAAATGTTCTTTGAAATATATTATTAATACATTAAATTCTTTTAGTTAACATTGTTTTGTACAATGAGACCATCAAGTCAGCTACATACGTCTTGGTTGCTTCGTTGTGGTTGCTGAGGACGTACCACGACGCAAGACGTGCACGTTCCTTCCACAGGCAAAGGAGGCTTAGGTTTGTCTAGCCAAGCACCATATAGGGTCCATAGGCATTGCGTACGAGGACGAGGACGAGGACGAGGTGGACCAAAGGCACGAGGAGCTTGGCCCATCTTAGCTCTAGGACGCTCCATTGACTCAGTCTACACAGCCTTTAGGCACTAGGTGACGTCGTTCACCTGACCCTTACACTCCAGGCACCGATGTTCTTGGTCACAAGGATAAGAGTAAGACTAGGAGGCAGTGAGGATTTGTGGTAGATGTTATTATGTAGTATTTATGAACTTTGTGGACTTTCGTTATGAACTATTGTGGACTGTATGGACTATTATTATCGAATGTGAACTACTATGGACTATAATTATGGACTGTGTGGCATATATTTGTATGTTTATACATGTTGCATTGAGGTTAAATATTCATCTCATATTTGTGTATGGATGGCATAAAAAATAGGGGAAACTATGGCGAAATTTTCTACCTAAAGTACGTATTAATCAGCGGCATCAGTTTTTATAATTCAAAATAGTGATTGATGTCTGAAATCGAATAGGCTTTTCAGTCATGGAATCTAGGGGAAATAGCCTTTACAGTGATTTGTCATGTCACCGTCGAATAGACTTTTCAGTGTCCTTCGAAATAGTGATTGCGTTCTAAAATTGAATAGGCTTTTCAGTTATGGAATCTAGGCTCTCTAGTGTCCTACGATGTAGGCTTTTCAGTGAATTTGAGTAGACTTTCTAGGAGCATTTACAGCACAATACAACGGCTAGCAAACCTGCCTTCGCCTATATATATGCGTTCTAGAATGCATTGCTAACCAAAAGGAAAACCAAACTAGTATTCAGATTTGTTGGAGTAGGAATGTCTAGAGGGTCATCTAGAGGAGAGGGTTTCAGGAGTAGGAGAGGATGGGGGGGGATGAAGGGAACCAGTGTATCAGTTTCCCCCCGAGAGCAAGAGTGATTTCACTAAAGAGTGCCCTCTCAGAGGATACGATAACAGGAAGAAAGATTGGTCAAAATGCATGCATGGTGAGGCCTGCTTAGTGTAGATGTTTACCGAGAGGATCGACGGAGGTCGTCGCTTCTTCAAATGCCCGCGAGCATGGGTAATTGCTATTACATACCCTTACAACTCACATGACATATTTATTGTAGTTTTCCGAGTCTGAAGAAAACTGTGGGTTCACTAGGTGGGTCGATCCTCGACCAATTTATCCGCATCAGCAGTACATCTACTACCTGCAGGACCAAATCTTCGATCTACAAAGGGAAGTTAGCAGCGGGTATAAGGAAGAAGAAGACGACGACAACAACAATGGTGCAAGTTCACAGGAGGCACTCTGCAATAATTCATATTGCACCTACCCTAATCACAAGAACAAGGGGCCTCTGTCGTCACCCCCGCCACCACCACTACCAACAATGGGAGGCTACTGTGGAGAAGGTGCAACACAATTTGCTATGTGGCCACACTACTAGAACGACCCTATCTTATTCATATGGCACATCTATGTGTTTGTTGTTTGGTTTAATTACCTAAGGCATGTTAGGTTTAGTCGAAGGAACTATGTAACCTTGTTTGTTACATGTTCTCATATGTCATTTCTTGTGCTTGTTGTTTGCTTCAATTACCTAAAGCATGTTAGGTTTAGTTCAAGACCTCTGTACCCTAGTTCGGTACATGTTCTCACATGCCATTTCATGTGTTTTGTGTGTTGAATTATATAATGTCGTATTTCGTTAGGTTTTGTTTGCAGCACGTGATCACATTTCACTACATCCGCAATATTAAACTAAATATTATGACCACAAATAGTGAAAACAACTATATAATGAAAAGTCCAATACTATGACATATTAAACAACACAATAATACTAGAAGTACGTGCCGACAAACTAAATAACACAGTACATGACCTAAGCATGCCCATACTTAAAGTGTATTACATGACAACACAATAAAAAGTCCAACAGTAGACAACATTGTTCATGAATAAACCATAGAACTAGCAAGTAATAAAGACTACTGAGTGCAACGAGGCCACTTTTCCTTTCTCAGGGCATCGGGATTCTCCTTCCATCACTGCTTTCACTTTGCGTGCACGCTCAATCTTTTTCTCCCTCTCCTCCCTGTATGCAGCAACACGTCTCCTTTCCTCCTCTTCCTTGTGCTCCTTTTTTACAGCCTCCTCTCCGCATCTCTTCTCCATCATTTCCTTGTCCTCTGCCTCCTATCGCAACAGTTTCTGCATCCATTCCTTGTCTTCAGGCTTGATCTCAGTGTTGATTCACTGCTCAAAATCACAGAGCGGTGGAGGGGTCTGCAAAAAATACAATTGTTACAAAACAAAAAAAATCATGCAAGATGTCATATGACACAAACATCAATTCCTCACCATCTTGTTAATGCGGCGCTGACGAAGTATAGGCTCAAACGCAAAATTGGAACATATCCAATACCTTTGCCTATACGTGTTCTCTTCATCGGACTTGGCTACCTTGCAAGGATCGCCGCAAAAGCACATGGGCACTAGAACACCACTAGGCAGAGGCAATGGGTCGAAGGCATTTCTGGTCATCTTGCCATAACTACAATTTAGCCATTTACATTCTAAGAACCGAAAGCAATTAACATTAAACCCTACACCTAGGGTTTCCCATTTGATCCACAACAATGAACCCATATCATAACAACGTGCGCTGAGATTACCTTGGTTTGGTAGCTTTTCCACGCCTTGGCATCCTACGGTTGTATAATATAAATATTAAAATTGCATGAAACCCTAAGTAATGACGATTCTTAAGTTGAAAAATCCGACTAATATATACCGAATCGTTTTGGAAAAAAAAAATAGGAGGGAGCGAGGATACCTTGCTCTCGAAGATCTATGGATCAAATCAAAGTTTCCAAGGTCCAATATGCCGATTCGTGAGGTAGGGCGAAGTGGGGAGAGAAAAAACCCGAGAGGGAAGAGAAAGAAGAGGAAGAAGGCTCGGGCAGGAAGGTTGGGCGCCGGGTTAAAACACCACCTCGACGCCATAGATCTTAGCGCCGTTCTCGGCGCCAATAACCACGGCGCCAAGATCTACGGCGCCAAGCTCGGCGCCAAGATCTACGGCGCCAAGGTGCCTGCCAGGTCACCACCACATATGCGACGAGCCCAAGACCTAGGCGCCAAAATCTATGGCGCCGGGACGTGTAAACTCGGCGCCAATGGCGCCGAGCTAAGGGTCCAAATTTTAAAATCATACCTCCAGGGGCATATTTGTAAAAAAATTTCAAAAAAGAGCTAAAAAACAAAAAATTCGGTGCCTATGAGGGTTCGCTTCTTTGGTTGGCTACTTATGCGCGGACGCCTCCAGTGCCGTGCTAATTTATACTACAAACATGTTGTCGACAACGACACTTGTGAGCTCTGCAGACAAGAACCGGAGACTTCAGACCACCTTATATCTTCCATTGCATGGTGGCAAACGAGTTCTGGAACCACCTTGGCTTCCAAGGTTCGCCTCTCCCATCAGTTCAGCAGCTCTGGGATATGCCCAGGCCACCAAGGATACCTCCAAAACACTTCAACACCATGTTACTGCTGTGCTGCTGGAACATCTGGAACCATAGACACGATGTTGTCTTCCGCCATCAACAACCTTCTCTACGTCGCCTCCTAGCTGCCTGCAAAGAAGCCGCCCGCCTATGGGGTTGCCGGTTACGCCAACGAGACAGGCATATAGTTGACGTTTGGTGCCAAATGTTTGTAATGCATTAGACTCTCCCCATTCTCCTCTAAGATGTAATCTATTGACTATGGCCCACGGACCTTTGTAGGTGCTCCGGCACCCTCCATCCACCGGCTTGCCGGAATCAATGGAAACCATTCAGGTGGGGTTCTCACCCATCCAGTGATGTCTTAAAAAAATCTTTATCAGCCGACTAGAATCCCCTTTGCGCAATATTGATATCATGATGATTGAATAATCCACATGTGTGTTGCTAATTAAGCCACCCCCACTTTGTGGCATTGTTGTAGTTTTTTACGTAATTTAATTATGCAGAGAGTCTTTGAAATCCTTGATGATATCTCGTGGCACAGCAAAGCTCTCGGAATAATTGTCCCTGCCCAGAAGAGTATTATGCAAGACTAGGTCTGCCTGCTTTGCATTGGGGTTCGGCTTACTATGAAATTATCAGATATATTTCCGAACATTTTACCAAAGTTTGTTTTACGAAGTATTCTGGATGGCAACATATCTGCAGATACTGATTGTTGGAGGATTTAAATGGGGAACACTGTTTTAAGCTTCGAGCGCTATCTGTGTTTGTATGGTGTGTGCCATCAGGTTTTTGTGGATGGACCTTTCATCTAAATCTTGCGGTCACTTTTTGCTGCTATATATATATATTAGCAGATGAATTGGCCACTCGATCGATCGATCAAGACGTACGTAACTCCTGTAAAATGAGCTATGTCTTACAGTGGACACGCTAACTGAAGCTTGCAATTAAGTTCGGCATGGGAACAGCACAACGTGCCCATGTAGGCGTGTTTTAGCGACAACACAAATATGAAATTGTCGTGAGTGTTGTTATATTGGACTAGCTGGGCAAGTTAACATGCATGACTCTGCTGTCGGTGTTCGTAAGCAGGGAACTGATGCAAAGCTCGTGTATGCCACGTGTCGTATGTCTAATAAGTAATAACCACTAGCAAAATAGTGTAATTAAATACCCGCAATAGTACAATTAAATCATCATCTGTACTGGATCTAGACAAGGAAATGACATTAGGGGATTCATAGACTATTAGATCTTAGGTTGGCGCAAATCAATAGACCATGTGGTTCGTAATCATAGCATATAATTAGGCCTGAGCACAAATAGTTCGTGGGTGATAATAGACCGACTTGGCAACGATGCAATTAGCTCAAATGAGCTGGTTGGCTTAATTTTTTTTTGGTTTCAACTACATCTATTGGTTTCAATGATACATTTTCAAGAAAGTGCACATTCAAGAAAGATCGAAAATGCAAATTGTAAGGGTCTTTAGATTTCGTTTATTATTTTTTTTGCAGTCTTCTCTGTCTACTCTCTTTTCTTAAAGAAGCCTATTTATCAGTTATTTCTCTGCAGACCAAAAAGTGGCATGTATGCTGTACACTATGCTAGGTCTTTATGTGGAGAAAAAAAATTGCATTCAATCTGAAGGAACCTAAAAAGGTACTTTTTCTCGCCACCCGGACATCTCCTTTTCTACCAATTTAAACATGATCTAACAAAATATCTTCTCTCTGTGACTAGTGCAATTTGTCTGAGGCCCGTGGCGAAATTGTCTAACAGGTGTTTACTTGTGCTCATAATAAAGGGTACAAGCCCATCGATCTAATGGAATCCCTTGGCCATTTCATGTAGTGAAGCCTTTGTAAGGCTGCTTTTGCTTTTATGTAGTCGAAAATATGAGAAGTTTGACCACTATAGATTATATCTGACCTCATATTCATCCACTGAGGTTTCCTATCTATCATCATGTACCGGATCATCCTGGTTACTGATGCCTTCTACCAAGCTAGTGGCTGCTTTTGCTTTTATGTTGTTGAAAATACGAGAACTTTGTAGACCACTACAAAGGTCCTGTTCGCTTCGCTGAAATTTGGCTTATGCTGCTGATTTGTTGTGAGAGGAAAACATTGTTTGTTCGCTGAAAAGTACTACTGAAGTAGTGCTGATCTCATATTCATCTACCGAGGTTTCCCAGATCTACCATCATGTACTGGATCATCTTGGCAGCTACTGATGCCTTCTATCAAGCTAGTGTGTTGTTATGTGTTTGAACAATGTAATATTTGGACATGTGGCAACAATTATGTAATATGTACTGCTAATGGTGCTTGGAACACTCTAAGCATCTCCAGCTTCTATTATCTATTTGGAAATTCATGCACCATGTTGGCTTTTTTACTGTTTGCATGTTCCAGAATCCTTTGTCCTAATCAGGGGCTTCCATCAGAATAAGCACAAAAATATGTGTAAACATCATTATTTTATCCTAACTAAAATTCCAGTGTTTAGCTATTAACAGGCTATATAGTACTAAAATGCTGTATAAAGCAATGTACAGTATTTTTTAAAAAAAAATGATAATATTATTACCAAGATTGTGTTTATCCTTACCAATTGTCTGTTTTGCATTTGGAGAATGTTTTGGATTCATTGTTAGAACACTGCAATTTGCACTGGGAGTTTCGCTAAGAGATGATACCAGTTTTACCGGAATTTGAAGATTATGTGAACAACAAACTTGAGGGGGGGGGGGGGGGTCTGCTTGAAATGGCAATGATTTACAAAATCTCTTTATTCACACCAAAAACTTAACTGAACAAAAACAAATTGTACTACCTCTGTTAAACCAAAAACTTAACTGAACAAAATTCTTTGACTCCTCGAGAAACGATATTTATAAAAAAAAATTGGTAGGGAGGGAATACTAGGCCTACAAGCCTTTGCTAAACCAACAGTGGTACGCCTAGGTATCCAATGCATACTGCAGCGGTGGAGAAGGGAGTGCATGTGTCGTTACGAGGCCAGTGTATGCGTGGGACGGCCGCATCATATGCCATGATTTGGAAAACTCACCCCTCCTCTCTCTTTAATTTGCGGTTGATGGGATTTGATGACTTTTACGCTTTCCATCTCTGCCCCATGAGCAATCAGCTCTACTCTCGCTCCAAGCATTTCTTTTTAGGAAAAGAAAAGGCTCCAGGCCTGCATGTCCCTCAATGATGCAGCAGATTCTTTCGTTAAAAAAAGAGAGAGAAATACAGTCGGTGCATGGCAGCAACCTGCACAATCATAAAGAGAGATTTCAATCCAAAGCAATGCAGTGCCGTCTGCCCCTTTCCCTTGGATCGGAATCTTTTGCCCCTTTCACTTAGCTGATAAGCCATGGCTGAAAATAATGTTGACTGATTTTTGTAAGAGAAAAATACTATTTATTAACTGAAAAAGTACGGCTTATAAGCCAAGTAAACAGGGCTTTTGATGGTGGCATTGAGGGAACGCAAAGCAAAGGCAAAGGCAAAGCTGCTGCTGTGCACTTGTCGTTGTTGGAGCATCCACCGGAGAGCCAGCACGCAGGCCGACCATTCGCTATGGAGTCTCGGCGGTCGGCGCCATTAAAAGTGTGCCGTGTGTGTGCTCGCTCTTCTCACAAGCCACATCCCAAACCAACCAAAATCAGAGACGCTGAACCATTTTATCTCTGTCTCTCTTCCTCTGCTTCCACTGGTACCGGTGCTTACCTACTGGCCGCCGGTGAGGGTGAGAGATTCCAGCTCGAGGTTGGCTAACTGCTATTTGTTTCTGCCTTCTCGTCCTTGTTCGCTACCCGGAAGTGTGCACATAGTAAATACTACTAATTTATTTATGTCTTTAAGAAACAACGATTGATTCTTGTTTTTCCCTCTGCTATAGCCTGAGCTTGCCATGCAAGCAGCCTGGTGCTAGCACTTACTCATCAAGCCTTCCCCAACGGGCTTAAAATCGCTAGCACGGAAGCGCATGTAGCCAATTAGAAGGAGCGAAGTCACCGCGCTAGCGCGCGCTCAAGCACCTGGCTCCCACATCTCTCTAGAAGTTCTGTCTTTGACACAGGAGTAACGTTTCTTTTTTAATTATTTTTTGTGTCCACCTCAGCCAGCGATTCCTACCTGCTGTTGGGGATATCCTTATAGTTGAAGCCTGGAGCAGGTGAGATGAGCGAGAGGAAGAAGAAGAAGCTTCCGGGCAGAAAAAAAACCGCAGTCACTCCAGAACGTGGTATGGTGTTGTTTCTATCTCTTTGCTTCTTTCTTATCATATAAAGAACTATATAACAATTCTTAATTAACTACTTCCCAATTAATTTAATTATGACTAGTCAGGAATCAGGATTGATACCGTTCACAAATTTATTATCCGTCTCTGTTATCTGCTAGTAGGTGTATCCGTGTATGTATTTCCTAAGACTTTATCAAACAATGTATATATATACACCAACTAACATTTTAGATTATAAAAAGTAAAACATATCAAAATGTTGACCGACATATCAATCCTTCAGTTTCCGCAAACTATTTACTATCTGTGCTAATTAAATACTCCGTATTAGGCTTCCAGTTGCATTAGGTCATCTAGGAGGTGTAACAATTTAGTTCATTTCAATTAGTTAATTAGCTTGCATTCGGTTGATCTTATATACTTCACATGATGCATAATTGAACCATTGAATTTTGTACATATTTACATTCCTCGATGCGTGGAAAGGATAATAGATACAGGAGTTCTTGCCACTCCTTTTTCTGTGATAAATATATAAGTGGGGGAACTTTATTCCTGTCTTTTATGAGCGGTTAACCGATCAAACAAAAATAGATCTAATAGGGCGGTATCATGTTGTTTCTACTACTTGGTTTCTTTATTTGGCATAAATAATTATAGCACACATCGTAATTAATCGTAATAAGAACACAAGATATAGTTTAAAATTTATGATTGATTAATAGTACAAATTATCTGTACCTTATTATCTTTTGTCTATTTATTTTTCATATTTTTTTATCACAGGGATCTTATTCGAATTGGATGGTATACAAAAATATTGAACATAAATAAATAGTATAAGGTAAGGAAATGTGACAGCAGAAAACACCATTCAATTCATAAATTTTAAAAGACTTTGACATGTTGTAGTGGTGTCCGCTGCAGTGGAGCCGCTTATTCTTCTCTCTCAAAGTACATCCGCTTATTCTTGCAACCGAACACCCTTGTAGTAATCACAATTTTTTTAAAAAAAAGTCTACTCATGTGAACATAAACTTTGGTATCTTTTCTTGTAGTAAAGGAAAGCTAACTTTAAGTGTCACAGTCCAAAAACGAAACCATGTTAGCACACATAATAAACATACATAAGCATCATTTTGTTTCTTGTTAAGCACATATATTTATGTTCGCTTATAGGGATCACGAATTTATCAAGATTTGGGGACATAAACCTTATATTTGACTGGAAGACTTGACAACAATTTACATGATAGTGCCATGGAACTTTTCTTTTACGAACACTACCTTGCAAATAATTAAATTATAATATTTTTTATCAGGAATTGTTTTGTGGAAACACCGTAATCTGTTGTGTTTAGTAGAGTAGTTTTGGGATCCTGTTTGATTAATGGAGGGAAACGTTCTTGTGCACGTGACTTTGTCCATATTCCGCAGCCGACTCAGCGGCGGACTCCTACCCGAGCCAGACACCATAGCTCTCTGTTGACACTTCTTACGTAGCTACTAGGTTTGTATCAAGCAACGACACAAGAAATGCTTGCTAGTATTTATTAATGACACTTGTAATTTAGGTAAGAGTATATGAGAATTCTGCAAGCGCACAGATATATCATTATAGTATTTCACCCGAGAGTATTTCATATATCGTTATTTATATTTTACCACAGGGAGGAGCGGTAGCTAGAGATATTGATAAATATGTATACTTATGATGAGATCATTAACTAAACACTTACTCTAAACAGGGGTAAGCCAGATGATATATAAATATTAATTAAGTATAGGGCAATAACAATAGAAAATAAAATAAACATTTTCATTATTGCATTATAAAATCCTCAGGCCCCATGTGAACAATTTTTACGGTGTGTAAAAACCCGCAAGAATATTTACCGTGGAGACGTAAAAAAAATACCATGCATACACCCAAATATATTTGATAATATCATAAAATATTTTCTACACACTATATATATACATATGTATACATAAGAAATACAGGTATATGGACCCGTAGACACCCGTGACCCACCACCATCACCTCATGCTCTCTCCATCGTCAAATTTGGTGCATCTGCACCGACGAAGCACCAAACTTGCTGAACCTCGAAGCAAAGCATCACATGGTGTAGAATCGATCCAAGTGGGCCCATGGGGGGGTCGGTCGGCCCCACCACTAGGCCGGTCGGCCTGCTGCTGCGCCACTCTATAAATTGGAGGTGCCTGGCTGCTCTCTGCCTCATACATAAAAACATTCCAGCCTCCGGCTTCCAAATTTTGAAATTCTTCTTGTAGTGTAGTAATCCCATTAGCAAAAGTCCTACAGAAATTAGGAAAAGCCAAAAATAGTAAAGGTAGAAGTTCTGCTAAAATCTTACTTAGAGAAATTATAATCAATCAGAATGACTAATCCTAGGACGACTAACTTTTGGACGGCTAACCACTGACTATTTTATTTCTTAACCCGCTCCATGAGTTTTGTTGTTGTGTCATTTTTGCAGGATGATGAACAAACTGAAGGATAAGTTCACCTGTTCGGCATCTTCCTGCTCGTTGAGGAGTTCATCCTCAAGGGCGAACTCTGACATACAGGTAGATGTTCCATCTCCTATAGTTAGGAAGAGTGAGAAAGATTAAGAATAGAAGTGCTGCCAAAATTAGGAAGAAAAACCAAAGAGATTGAGGGTAGAAGTTCTATCAAAATTCTAATTAGAAAATTCATTAAGCAATCAAGAATGACTAACCCTCAGACAACTGACTTTTAGACGGCTAACCATTGATATTTTATTTTCTAATCCGTTCCACGAGTTTTATTGTTTGTTGACTTTGTGCACGATGTTGAATAAATTCAAGGACAAGCTCATGCGTTCGGGATCATCTCGTTCTACAAGAAGCTCTTCTTCTAGGGTGAGCGCCGGCATGCAAATTGACGTTCCACCCCTGCAGTCAGAGCGCCTCCTTAGTCGTCATCTGCTGAAAGGAACATCCTACTGAAGGAGAAGCACCTCAAGTTACGAAACAAGCAAGAGAAGGATGCCTTCAAGCAGTTGAAGACTAGGAGGTTTGTGGACACGTTTGCGTATGATCCCGCCCTTCTCCAAGCAACATGTATGGATGTTGAATTTGATTTAATTTTTAGAACCGTTAGTTGGAAAGGTGTTTGGAATGTTACTGAACAAGGGTCTATGATTTTAACATTAGAATTTCTATGCACTCTATGAATCACTAATATTGGGGTTAATTTTAGGCTCTGTGGGAAAGAATATTCTCCTCCCTAGAAAGAATTAAGTTTGCTCCTAGGATTCAGTTCACAGTGCGCAGTTGATTTAGACCATGCTTTACAAGATTTTGATAAGTTAAAATTTTGGAGAGAAATTTCTGGAAAAGCTAAAATATACCATACTTGTATCAATGATATCCATCAAATTCAACATAATGGCCATTTACTTTGTTTCCTAGACCCGATTTTAAAAGGGTGGATGATCTTAAAGCTGTTGTACTTTGGTCAAACGAAAGGTTTCTCTGTCAAATCCTCCTAGTCTTAAAACTCTTGGATTTTGAAGGCATCCTTTCTTGCTTGTTCCAATAGTCTTGAGGTGCTTTCTCCTCCCAAAAGCAGGATGTTCCTTTCAAATGCGAGATGATGACGATCGAGGCGGGCCCGAATCGTAGGGGTGGAACATCAATTTATATGTCGGCACTCACCTTGGAAGAAGAGTTTCTTGTAGAACAGGATGATCCCGAACACATGAGCTTGTCCTTGAATTTATTCAACATCCTGCACAAAGTCAACAAACAACAAAACTCGTGGAACATATTAGGAAATAAAATGTCAGTGGTTAGCCGTCCAAAAGTTAGTCGTCTGAGGGTTAGTCGTTCTTGATTGCTTAATGAATTTTCTAATCAGAATTTTGACAGAACTTCTACCCTCAATCTCTTTAGTTTTTCTTCCTAATTTTGGCAGCACTTCTATTCTTAATCTTTTGCACTCTAGGAGATGATACATCTACTTGCAAGCCAGAACTCGCTCTGGAGGATGAACTCAACGAGCGAGAAGATGCCGAACATGTGTACTTGTCCTTCAGTTTGTTCATCATCCTACAAAAATGACATAACAACAAAACTCATGGAGCGGGTTAAGAAATAAAATAGTCAGTGGTTAGCCATTCAAAAGTTAGTCGTCTAGGGGTTAGTCGTTCTGATTGACTATAATTTCTCTAAGTAAGACTTTAGTAGAACTTCAACCATTACTATTTTTGGCTTTTCCTAATTTCTGCAGCATTTTTGCTAATGGGATTACTACACTACAGAGAAGAATTTCAAAATTTGGATGCAAGAGGCTGGAATGTGTTTGTGTATGAGGTAGAGAGCACCTAGGAGCCTCCAATTTATAGTGGCGCAACAGTAGGCCGGCCGGCCTAGTGGTGGGGCCGCCCCCCCTCTGGCCCACTTGGATCAATTCTCCACTATCTGATGCTTTGCTTCCAGGCTAAGCAAGTTTGGTGCTTTGTCGATGCAGATGCACCAAATTTGACGATGGAGAGAGCATGAGGTGATGGTGGCGGGTCCCAGGTGTCTACGGGGTCGTATACCTGTATTTCTTCCATATACATATGTATATTTATAGTGTGCAGAAAATATTTTATGATATTATAAAATATATCTGGGTGTATGCATGGTTTTTTTATTTTTCGCCTCCACGGTAAATATTCTTTAGGGTTTTTACACACCATAAAATTTGTTCACATGGGGCCTGAGGATTTTATAATGCAATAATGAAAATTTTTATTTTATTTTCTAATGCAAGTGTTGAAAAGAAAATATGCCAAAATAATTTATGCAATGTAAAAAGTAAGTATGGACAACTACCGATTTTACCTTCCAGCGATGGTTCAGAATTTTGAGTTCGCCGAACCAGACTTATCCAGTCTTGTTCATTCTTTAGGTGCATCGATCAGTCCCAGAGATGGAGACCTTGATGGTTGCACTTGCTTCTCGCATTGCACCAATTTAGAGCATTGCTCTGGCCTTGGCTTGAAGGCGAATCGCTGCTCCTTCCCGTTGATATGGAATCAGATTTCTCCAGCTCTGACATCAATGTGTGCATTTGTGGTGCTCAAGAAGGGCCTCCCAAGAATGAGGGGTGTCTTCAAGTCCTACTACATGTCAAGCACCACAAAATTGACTGGTACAAATATATTTCTTATTTTTACTAGAATATTCTCAGCTATTTCTGCAGGGTAGCGAACTGATTGGTTGGCTAGTTGCAGGCACATTGATTTTGGCATGAGTGTTGAATAGTTGAGCTGGTCAAAGATGGCTTTGGGCATGACACTAACGCTAGCGCCAAGGTCACATAGTGCATTTTCAAAGTTCTGATCTCTAATCGAACAGTCAATAGTAGGGCATCTTGGATCCTTCTTTATGGGTGATGTGTTTAGGATGGCCGCACTACACTCCTCTGTTAACTTGATTACTTCAGTGGTGGGCAGAGGCCTCTTGTTGTTCACAATGTCTCTGATATACTTCGCATAGGTAGGTACCTGTATGGCATCTAGTAGAGGGATATTGATATATAACTTTTGAATTACCTCTACAAACTTACCAAACTGCACATCCACTTTGGCTTTTTGATTTCTACGCGGAAACGGTAGGAGGTTGGTGTCATGAAAATCTTGCAGCAATTCTTGCTGCTGTGGCTCAACTTCTTCAACTTCATTGTTCTTCGTCTCCTGCTGCATTGCTTGTGTCTTACCTGTCCTTGTTGGATATGGAGGATCACGACTAGACTTGCCATCTCTTGTGGTTATGGCGTTGACCTTTTCAAGGTTAGTGGCAAAAGGCAGAGCAGCGGCCAGCTGAGCTAATTGTAATTCTATCTCTTTATCATAGCTAAGTTGGTCTTTTATAGTAGAAGAAAAACTTTCCATTTTAGTATTTATATTTTCTAAAACTTTATCATTAGAAGCAAGCTTTTTGGAAATGTTTTGTTAATCTTAGCCTGTTCTAGGATCAAATCTCTCAAGGATGGTTGATTAGTATTGAAAGAATTATAGTAGTTACCTAGGTACTTACTTTGATAATTTGACCGTTGTTGTTGTTGACTCTATCCTTGTCTTTGTTGCTGTGAACCGTCATTGTTAATGATGAAGTTTACATCTTGTTGTATTTTGGGACAGTTGTTTCCTGAATGCCCATTGGTTCCATAGATGTCGCACATGATTTGTGAATCATAAGTGTCCTGGATGGCTTGTCGATCTTTCTTGTAATTGGCTCGCTGTTCGAACCAATTTAGTAACACGCCCATTTTGGTTGATAGTGCACACATCTCTTCTTGAGTTTTTCCACTCTTCTCGTATGATTGGATGCTTTCTGGAGACCAGCATTGATTTAAGGTTATCTTCTCCATGAGAGCTTCAACTCTTCTAAGGGTGAGTGACATAAATGATCCTTCAGCAGTAGCGTCAAGTTGTTCATGAGTTTCTTAGTTAATCCATGGTAGAAACCTTGCATGAGTAACCAATCTTTCATTCCATGATGAGGGCAATCTGAAATGTATTCTTGAAAACATTCCCACGCTTCTAGAATGATTTCACCTTTTTGTTGCTGGAAGTTGGAAAATTTTCCTCTTAAGGCATTTGTCGGTGTTTCGAACAAGCACCGGCTAGTAAATTTATAATTATGCGCGTTAGGCCCGGATGGTGCGCTAAATGACAAAAGGTTTATACTGGTTCGGGCTGAATGTCCCTACGTCCAGTCTGTTGCTGCTCGTGTTATTAGCACTAGAAGCGGTTCGTAGTAGGGGGTACAAATGGTCGAGAGAGGGACTGGTCCCAGGTCTCTGATGGAAGGGTCGAAAGGAGGCCAAGAGCCTGGTGGTGGCTTGGCTATGTATGTGAGTCGAACTGAACTCTCTATGAGTTCGTCTGTATGTGAGTTGTCCGTTGAAAGTCCGTCCCTCTAGTGGGGAGCCCTGTCCTTCCTTTTATAGACCAAGGGGGGAGCAGGGGTTACAGATGGGAGAAAGAGGAAAATACCAAGGGTATAGAAGGTCCTTCGAAGGATCTAGGTCTTCCTTTTTCCCTGCGCCTGCCCTGTATAACATGGCAGACAGTGTCAGAAGTGCGCGTGTTCGTTGATCTTTGTAGGCCATGCCCTGGCCTCTTTTAGCAAGTGGGTGCGTCCCATCCCGCCCCTACGGGCGGCGTGTCGGACAAGGTTGCTGACCCCGACCCCGTAGGGAGCGGATGTCGTGGTGACTGCTCATTTTGCCATTGTAGAGGACAGAAGTCTCTCCTTGGAGCGTAGTGGTTGTCGTATGTCCGTGTCGGGTTCTTCACCCGGTGGTTTGAAGGCGGCGCCTACAACACTGTAGGGTGGGGAGCATGCGCCTGCAACACTATTCAGGCTCTGTCATGCCTGGAAGGGTCTAAGTGCCCATCCGTCATGTCCTAACGGTACTTTCCTGTAGGGGCGCAGGACATGGTCCTTCGATGCCATGGTTGACCCGAACGTCTTATCTAACCCTGTGCCTATCATCATGAGGGAGCGGGGTGCGGTTGTCAGGTGAGGCGGAGCCAGTCCTTGGACATCGGGCGAGGCGAGGTCCGTCAGGCGAGATGGAGCCTAGCCCTCGGGGGTCGAGCGAGGTGAAGCCTAGCCCTCAGGCGAGGCGGAGCCGTCCCCCAGCCGTCGGGGGAGGCGGAGCTGGCCGACGGGCACTGGGCGAGGCGGAACCAAACTCCCATCGTTCGGGAAAGAAAGCGCAGCAGTGCTCTTGGCCGTTCAGGAGTTTTTAACGTTCGGTGGTTATTAGTTCCACCTCCTTGGGTACCCCGGTATTAGGTTCCCGACAGTAGCCCCCAAGCCCTCGGGTGGTTCGGGCAAAATCGCTCGGGGGGTGTTTCGATTTTGTCGAAGTGAGTTCGCCAGAGGGTGCGTGCGAGCGCACCCGATGGGTGTAGCCCCTGAGCCCCGGGTGGTTCGAGTAGAATCGCCTAGGGGGTGTTTTGATTTCGTCGGAGTGAGTTCGCCAAAGGGTGCGCGCGAGCGCACCCGGTGGGTGTTGCCCCTGAGCCCCCGGGTGATTTGAGTAGAATCGCCCGGGGGTAGTATCGGGCCCTCCGTCGGTAAGGCCGTAAGACTTGGTTTTTTTGTGTCAAATGGATTTTTTTAAGGGAATCGTGGTATCCCGTTCGTGGGGATTTCATTTAGGGCTAGCCTGATTGGGGCTTGACTGTGGATCGAGGCCCTGGCGATGCTTGCGTCCTTGAGTCCTAGTCGTTTTGCGGGCCTATCCCTCGTTGGGACGGCCCTTGGGCTCTGGGGTCCTAGGTGGGACGGAGAGGGAAAAAAAACTTTGTGGCCCGTATTCCCTTGGTGGGAAGAGAGTCCTGGTCTGCCTGGGGAAGGCGAACCGCTCGGCGCGACTTTCGCAGGAAGGGATAGGGATCGTGTGTGCGTGTCCCGCGACGTGACGCGCGATGTGTGCGTGGCAGGCCCAGAGATCGAGGCGGACTATTGCCCTTCTCGCATCCATTGCCCCTATAAAACCATGGGGTTCACCCCTAGGGTTCCGTATTTTGCCCCCTAGCCTTCGCGTCCGAAACCTCCGCCACCAATCGCCCTAGCCTCCTGTGCCCACACCGCCACCGTAGTTGGGTTTGCCTCCACGTCGCAGCCACTGTTAAGCTTGCGCCCGCCTCGTGGTTTGTTGTTGAGCTCGTGCCCACCTTTCTTCCCTACGCTTCAATGGAGTTGTGGGGCAGATCCGGCATTACCTCTTGTCATTTGGAGGGCCTTGTTTTTCGTGGCCTTCTCTACCCTTAGTTCACCGCCATGGAGTGGCTGTTGCCTAGTGAGGAGGAGGCGTCGGCGCCACCTGAAGGGTACGTCGTATCTTTTGCTATCTTCCATGAGCGGGGATTTGCTGTACCCATGCATAGATTTCTTCGGGGGCTGCTGGATTATTACCAGGTGGAGTTGTAGCATCTTACTCCCAATGGGGTTCAACATATGGCGGCGTTTGTTGCCCTATGTGAGGGTTTCCTGGGGATCGATCCCCACTTCGATCTGTGGCGGCACTTCTTCACCGTCAGTCTGTTGAAGAGGCGGGTTGGGGGGAAGGAGGTGAATGTGCCAATGGGCTGCGCCCGCATTCATTTGCGCCATACCCGGTCGACGGACTACCCGTTGATGCGTCTGTCGACCTCCAACAAAGGGTGGCATTCACAGTGGTTTTATGTTAGGGATGATGTGAGTGCTCCCCTGCCGAAGTACACTGGGCGCCTCGTCGAAGAGGCTCCACAGTCGTGGCAGTGGGGCATCCTAACTAGGGAGAAGAAGCACATCATAGACCTTCTTGCCGCCCTCCATGCTCTGAAGGAGCAGGGTGCGAAGGGGTTGGGGATTATCGGTGCCTACCACATGAGGAGGGTGGCGCCACTAATGGCGCGTGCACTTCCCTTACACCAGATGGTGCCCGGAGCGTCATTTGAAGGGATGGTGCTTATCGATGAAGCGCTTCCTCCCTCCGAGGTGGCGCAGCGCATCAAGGAGGCGATGGAGCCTTCGAAGGAAACCGCTGGCGCCGCCCTTGACCATGTGTATCCGGTGCCAGGGCATCCCCCAATGCGCCCAGAACCAGGGTTTTTTGAGTTTGTAAGCTTTCTTTCCCCGCGCTCCTCTTCTTATTTGAACTTTTTGACCCTTTGATGCTGACTTTGGGGTGTTTGTGGACCAGCCGAGGAGGCTAATCTTCAAGGACAGTCTGGCCCTGATGCTGAGGGATCAGGTGCTTGCGGCATCAAATCATATTATGGCCGAGTGGGACAAGAAGACAAGGGAGCTCAAGAAGTAGGAGAGGCGATGGAAGCAGGAAGCACGGGATCGAGGAGAGGATGTAAGCAGTGACGATGACGACGACGATGATGATGATGATGGTGATGAGGTAGCTGGCGATGTGGATTGGGGTGTCCTGGAGGACGAGGGCATGCTGACAAGTGCCCATCCGCCCATGTAGGAACCCCTCCCATTCTACGCGGAGGGAAGCGAGTTTGCGAGGTCGGTGGAGGTGGGAGCCGAAGAATCCACCGCTTCGCGTGGGGTGCCGGTGGAGGATCGATGGATGGGGGGAGATAGATCCGAGGCCATCCCCAAGGTGCAGGTGGAGGGGGGTGGCTCCGACGTCGTGCCTCGTGAGCTGATGGAGGGGGTGGTTCTGGCGCCGCGCCCCATGAGCCGATGGAGGGGGGCGGCTTTGGCGCCGCGCCCCCGGGGACAAGGGAGATGAGGCCCCTACATTGGGGCAGGGGGCAGGCTCAAAATGGTCCCGCCAACATGAGTTGGAGCAGGGGTCCGGGGGTTCATCCCCAAAACATACCCGCCGTCCAAAAGCGTCAGAGTATGTCGCCGTTTCCCTTCGTTTTCCCTTTATTTTTCTGTTCCGATCTTACGCTTTTTTCCTATTTTGTAGATTCTTGTGACGGGGCCACCCTCTGGGACCGGTGCCCAGGAAGAGCCTTCAGGCGGGGTGGATGACGCTGCCCGACATCGCCCCTGTTTCGGGCGCCATGGTTGCGGCCTCTGCTGGCTGGTCTGGCGGCGTTCGCGTGGCGGCGCCCGTGCCCTCGGTGGTTTCTGAGTAGGCGGCTGTGACTGCGCCAAGCCAAGAGCAGCCGGACGTAGTCGTGGTGGTGTTTGAGGGGGTGGCGCAATCCGAGCCCTCGGCGGCCCAAGTGACGGCGCCCGACGCGGGCCAAGTGGAGTCAGATGCAGCCGCGGTGGCGTCCGAGGGAGCAGCGCAGTCCGCGCCACCGGCGGTCTAGGCCGCGGCGCCTGGGGTAGGCCGGATGGAGGAGGATACGGCTGGAGGGTCTTTGGGCATCTTGGCCGTGGTGGAGAGGACCCACAGGAGGTCGCCTCCAGCTCTATTGTCGGAGGGCACCCATTCCCTGTGCGGGCGAGCCGCCGCTCCAGTGGGTGGATGCTCAGGACCCGACGTTGGCTCTATTCTCACTTGACGATGTTGCCGAGAGCATGGAGCGGGAGAACCTTGACATCGGGTTCTCAGCTGTGATGAATGCCTTGAACCAGGGCAGTGGAGCCCTACGCGAAATCATCATTCCTTCTAGCCGGGTATCCGCCTCGTTTTCCTCTTTCTTTTCATATACTTGTGTTTTCGTATTTTTGATACTAGTCTTCTTTTTAGAGTCTTGTTGCCCGTAGTTGGAACAAATCCTGGTTTCTCCACGAGGAAAAGGCGAAGTGGGACCGCCTCACCGATGAGGCCCGACTGCGAGGAGATGTGAGTGCGTAGCTTGCTATCGCCCAGCAGCGGGAGGTAGGGGCGCGTCGGGACGTGGAGGAGTTCCATGGGATGTTTGAGGACCTATCGCCGAGGATGAAGGTGGACGAGGAGGTGACCATCAGGCTTTGTAAGGAGCGGGACGAGCTACTGTAGATGAATGCCGCGGCTAGTGAGCGGGCTGGCGAGCTCCTGGCGGAGCTACAGACGGAGCGGGACCTCAAGCTGAAGGCTGAGGAGAGGTCCACGACGTTGCAGGAGAAGGCGAATCAGGATGCCATGGTGGTCGACCGAGCCATCCGAGAGCGCGACGAAGCACGTTGGGAGGCCGAGGCACGCCGGGCGGATCTTGGAGTCGAGGTGGCCCGACGGCTGGATGCCGAGGAAGTTTCTGCCGGTCTACGCGCCGATCTCGCCGAGGCGCGGGGGCTTCTTCTGGTCGAAAGTGATGAGTATGATCGCCTGTCTTCCACCGTCTTGGCGGTCTGTGATGACCTACAGGTGGCGCAAGAGGAGGGGGCTGGTTCCCTCACGACTCATGCTACTGGTATCACAGCGTGGGTGGGCCAGCTTGAGGAGAGCGCCTTTTGCCTCGGGATCACCCAAGCCTTCACTGTCACCCATTCCCATTATGCTCAGGAGATCAACCTGGGGGTGATGAGCCAAGGCTTTGCGCCTGTCTATGAAGACGCTGAGCTAGATGAGATGGAGAAGGCGGTGACTCCCCTTGCGCGGAACCTGGTGGACAAGCTGAAAGAAGAGGTTCTCCCTTCACGGAAGTAGTTAGTGGAATTAGTTTGATAAACATTTATCTCTAATAGGTGAACAAGTGTCGGTTTATTCGTGTTCTAGAACAACTCCGTGATTTTGTTTCATAATTTCGTTTTGTTTGTTTTTACCTTCTTCCCTTTTAGTGATAAAAGAGGTTTAGGCAATCGACCCTTCCGTTTGTTAAGACCGCAGGGCCCGAGGTTTTTTAGGAAAACCTTGATTGTGCTGGTGAGCAAAACTGCCGTAGCTGTCTAGGCGTGGGCTTTTTGTGGTCTTACCAATTTGTTCCCCAAACCTTGCCGCCAGTCTTGATGCGAGGAAGAGGTCAGATGCAATGACTTTTGAAAAAAGAAAGGAGGTAGCCGTACCTTTATTAGCCCCCGAGTGAGATCCGACCCCTTACGGTTTGCTAGGGTTGGATGTTACTAGAGACCGGAGCGAGGGAAGCAAACTTACGTTTGTATTCGCTCATACCCCTTACTTAGGATCTTTGGCGATCGCTGCGTGACCATGCGTTAGGTCTTTACCGCTGGCTTGGCCTTCCCCGAGCCCCCGCGCGTGGTGAGGATTTGGTCGAGGGCTGGACTGTTTCGTGATGTTTCATCCCGTTTGCAATTCTTTGTAATTTGGAGGGGTTGGGGCGGTGTCACCTACCTCAGTGGCTTGGATGATGTGCCTGATAAGTTCACCACTCCTTGTCCTGCCTTCCAACAGATTTCCCCTTAATGGGGACTCTGTGGGCTCGGCAAGAGGGTGGATTGAGCTTTAGAAGGTTGAGATGACCCTACCCACCTTAATGCAGGTTGGGCAAAGGCCTCTGAGGCTCATCTCCATTTTCCCCCTGGTTCTTGTTTGACGCGAGGCGGCCTCGGACCTCTGGCAGGTTAGCCTTTGAATCTCTTTCTTTGGATCGAGTGGCTCGAGCCCCCGAGCCCTGTTAGGGTCTGATAGGGGTGGGCCGTATTTCACGCATTACCCTGTCCTTGATTTTCGCAATCAGAGGGGCTGAGTAGACGACACTTGCCTCGACGCCTCGAGTATCGTGCTCAATGAGCTCGCTAACGGGTGCGTTCATGTGGAATATGGGTCCATCATTTGCTGACGGGGTCAGCAGAGCCCTCAGGTGGCACTCCACAACTTCTTAACCCGCCTCCTGGCAGATGCCCGAGCCGTTCGACAGGCTCCGATGGCCCGCTGGCCTCTCCTCGGTGGAGATTCTGTGGGTTTTGCTCGGGGTTAGAATCGAACGAGAAAAGGTTTCAGATGTCCCAGTCCGCTTTTGAGCGGGGTTGGGAAGGGCCGCTAGGGCTCGTCTTAGTTATTTCTCCCTGGCTCTATTTGACATGAGGCGGCCTCAAGCCCTTTGTGGGCTGGCCTTCGAACCTCGGCCTGTTGTGGCTCATATCGAATGAGGCAACTGCCGTTTCGTGATGCGACACGAAGCGTTGGGATGCAGTGATTTGCATATGTAATGTTTGAATGTGTAATTTTAATCGAAATGAAGGCGGGTCAGTAGCGTTACCTTGGTGGTACGAGCGACGAAAAGCTCCTACAAAACGTGTTCGCGCGGGGTTCGAGCCCGACGTCTCGTGATGGGGCCGGTGCGACCTGCATGAGTATTTTTCGATTCTGTATCTCGATGGCGATCCGAGCCGTTAGATTTGACTTGGGCGACCTGACAGCTTCTCCTTGGGGGAGGTTCTGCAGGCGGACCCCTCTGAGCCCTTCTCGAGAAGGTGGATGCCGAAGCGCGCCTCTGGTTTTCACACGTATGGAGGGGTCGGGCAAAGAGGGTGTCTAAATAGGTAGACACCCTTGGTAGCCCCCGAGCAATGTCCGTGCCCCTGTCGTTGTTGGGGTCGGAAGCTTGGTAATGAAATTGACGCGCAAAGTGGGTAAACAAGGGTGCTTATCTTTCGGTGGCCGTGGTGGTCGTGGGTTCGGTCTTTACGTCTGGGCCGTCCGATCGGCCTAGGTGGCTCGTTGGGCCCCCCCTGGGTAGGGGTTCCATTGTCGGGTCGTTCCGTGGTCCTGTCTGGGGAAGCGGAGGGTCGCCAGCTTGTGTGTGCACTTTGATTCCCACGCTTGCGCGTAGTAGTGGTGGGCCATGCCCTAGCAATGTCTTGTTTGACTGGAGCACGTTCCGTCAGTCCAGAGCGTGTCCCGTCGGTTCCGGCGCGTCCCCTCGGATTTCTGGTCTTCATTTATTTCCCACATGCATTCGTATTGACTGGGGGGAAGGCGGAGAGTTTTTCATCCCAACCTTTCACCTTTCCTCAGCTGCTAAGCCCCTCTTCCTTAAATAGGGAGGGGAGGGGAGGGGAGTTCTCGTCCCACTTCTTGGCCTGCCTCTGAGCCGCTACCTCTTCTTCTTCTTTCCACCGAATGCGTCCGTGCATCACGGCGGTTCCTGAGTGAGGGAGGGTAATGCCAGAGAGAAAGAAACTCACTGATCTGCTCGTGAATCTAGAGTGTGATGTTGAGCTAGAGGTCATCCAACATAGATGAGATGGTGTGGGTCGCCTTTGCCATGGAAGTGTCCCTACCGTCGAAGGAGAAAGGGCACTGGAAGGCGTCGAGCGTCGTTGGCCTCGCCGTCGTCCGTTGTGGCCTTCCTTCGGCGGCAGGCACCCCGTTCAGACGCCATTGTTGGGGTTGCGGCTGACGACTATGGCGTAGCCCCTAGATGCCCCGGTGGTAGGGCACCATAGTCGCCGGCATGGTGCTCGACATTGCAGATGACGGCGCCTTTGAGGATCCTACGGAGCGGTGGGACATCGCCGATGGAGAGCGTGGCACGGCGGCCGTGGTAGACGAACTGGCCCGTGTGCGTGCCAGGATGTTGCCGATGGAGAGCTTGGCATGGTGGCCACAGTAGACGAACTGGCCCATGTACATGCCAGGACGTTGTCGATGGAGAGCTTAGTGCGGTGGCCGCAGTGGTACTTGTAGTAGAGCTAGGCAAGGATTGTAATTGAATAAGTTTGTGGGGCGGCCCCCGAGTAAACAGTCTTCTGAATTTACAAGTATATTAGTCCTTTTCGTGATGAAATCACTTTGTAAGTGGTGAATTTGTGCGAAGAATGAACAAATTCTCATCTTTTTGTCGAAGAGGTTTTGGTGCCCTCCGACCCTTCCCATGGTTCAAGTCGTAAGAAACTAGGAGTGGGGGTAAATTAATTCTGATCACGCTGGTGAGCAAAGAGGTCGTAGCCACTGGGGTGTGGGTCTCCCGTAGTCCTACCAGTTGTACTCAGAATTTGTTCTTGGAATCTTAGTCCTTAGGACTTATTTATGAGAAGAATGGAAAACTTAGAGAATGTTTGCAAATATAACATAGGAAGTTTTTTGCAAGCGTACTTGTATCATTCATATCAGCCCCCAAGTGATGTCTGATCCCTCGCAATTTGTAGGGGTCAGATGTCACTAAGGATCGGAGTTTCGTAAAGACAAAAACTAATAAGGAAGAATATGCATTTATTTAAGGGTAAAAACGACGTAGCTGTTCGATGTTCCTGGCGTTGGTGAAGACCTTGCAGTCGATGGTTTTCAACTTGTAGGCACTTGGACGGAGTACTTCCATGACGACGTATGGCCCTTCCCAGGGTTCGGAGAGCTTGTGGCGGTCCTTGTTGCTCTGTACAAGGCGGAGAACAAGGTCCCCGACACTGAAGGCTCGGTCCCATACCCGTCGGCTGTTGTACCGCCGTAGCGCCTGCTGGTACTTGGCCGAACGAAGGAGGGCAACGTCGTGGGCTTTGTCTAGTTGGTCCATGACATCTTGGTGGTATGCTTCGGCTCCCTGTTCGTCCTATGCCCTGATCCTTGGTGCTCCATAGTCGAGGTCCATCGGGAGGACGACCTCGGCACCGTAGACCATGAAGAAAGGTGTGTAGCCGACGACCCAGCGTGCGCCGAACTTGTTCAACCGGTTGAAGATCCTAGGCTTGAGGCCCTGTAGGAGCATGCCGTTTGCGCACTCGACCTGCCTGTTCGTCCGGGGGTGCGCGACGGCCGCCCAGTCGATCCGGATGTGCTGTTCATCGTAGAATCGAATGAATTTCCTACCAGTGAACTGCGTGCCATTGTCCATGATGATGGAGTTTGGTACTCCAAAACGATGGATGATGTCGAGGAAGAACAGCATGGCCTGCTCGGATTTGATCGTGGAGATCGGTTGAGCTTCGATCCATTTCGTAAACTTGTCTATGGTGACAAGTAGGTGGGTGAAGCCCCGAGCGCCTTTTTGAATGGCCGAACCAGATCGAGCCCCTAGACCGTGAAGGGCCTTGTGATGGGGATCATCTAGAGTGCCTGGGCCGAGAGGTGAGTTTGCCGAGCGTAGTATTGACACCCTTCGTAGGTGCGTACGATTTGCTCGACATCGGCTACTGCAGTGGGCCAGTAAAAGCCCTGTCGGAATGTGTTTCCAACCAAGGTCCTCGGTGCGGCATGGTGACCGCAGACCCCACCATGGATGTCGCTTAGCAGAAGTCTTCCCTTTTCACCGGGGATACAGAGCTGTAGGATCCCGGTGTGGCTTCGTTTGTAGAGTTCGCCCTCTACAAGAACGAAGGACTTGGCGCGACGTGCGAGCCATCGAGCTTCCATCTTGTCTGCTGGTAGTGCGTCATGGAGGAGGTAGTCGATGTAGAGCGTTCTCCAGTCATCCGGAGGGTCGGGCTCCGTTGTTGGATCCACTTCAAGCTCCATGACCTCGGGGTCGGGTGGAGCCATCGGTAGATCGGCCCTCGGGGCCAGATCAGACAGGCCATCGTCGGCCGGTCCTGTCCTTTCATAGCGCACCAAGGGTTTATGTTGATCGTTGGCGAACACACCTGTTGGCACTGGCTCTCGGCCAGATGTGGCTTTTGCAAGTGCGTCAATTGCCTCGTTGAGGCGTCTTGGGATGTGATTGAGTTCAAGGCCGTCGAATCTGTCCTCCAGTCGTCAGACTTCTCGGCAGTATGCCACCATTTTGGCGTCGTGGCAGCTCGACTCCTTCATGACTTGATTAACAACCAGCTGGGAGTTGCCCCTGATGTCGAGGCGTCGGATGCCCAACTCGATGGCGATTCATAGGCCGTTGATGAGCGCTTCATATTCGGCGACATTATTTGATGAGGGAAAGTGGAGCCGGACCATATACCTCATGAGGACCCCGAGGGGTGATACGAAGACCAGCCCTGCACCAGCCCCCTTTTTCATCAGCGACCCATCGAAGTACAACGTCCAGTACTCTTGATCGACGACCGCTGGTGGCATCTGGACCTCGGTCCACTCCGCGATGAAGTTAGCCAACACCTAGGACTTGATTGTCGTTCGGGGTGCATACGTGATCCCTAGATCCATCAACTCGAGTGTCCATTTTGCGGTTCTCCCCGTGGCGTCCTGGCTATGGATGACCTCGCCGAGGGGGAACGACATCACGACTGTCACGACGTGTGACTCCAAGTAGTGGCGCAATTTCCTCTTGGTGATGAGTATGGTGTATAGGAGTTTCTGGATTTGGGAGTAGCGGGTTTTGGAGTCAGATAGTACCTCGCTGATGAAGTACACTGGGCGCTGTACTTTGAAGGCATGCCCTTCTTCTTCCCGCTCTACTACCAGGGCGGCGTTGACCACTTGCGTGGTGGCCGCTATGTATAGTAGGAGGGATTCTCCGTTGCTCGGGGGGACCAGGACCAGGGGCTTTGTTAGAAGTAGCTTGACCATGTCGAGCGCCTCCTGGGCCTCGGCTGTCCACTCGAAGCGGTCGGCTTTCTTTAGGAGTTGATAAAGGGTGAGTCCTCATTCACCGAGGTGCGAGATGAATCGGCTGAGGGTGGTGAGGCACCCTGTGATCCGCTGAACCCCCTTTATGTTCTGGATCGGGCCCATCTTCATGATGGCTGAGATTTCTCCGGGTTGGCCTCGATGCCGCGCTCGGAGACGATGAAGCCGAGCAGCATGCCCCTCAGGACCCCAAAAACACATTTCTCGAGATTGAGTTTGATGCCATTTGCCTGGAGTTTAGCAAAGGTTCTTTCAAGATCGGCGACAAGGTGGTCAGCCCATCTAGACTTAACTACGATGTCATCGACGTAGGCCTCAACGGTCCGCCCGATGAGGTCCCCGAAGCAGTTTAGCATACAACGCTGGTAAGTTGCCCCGGTGTTCTTCAGTCCAAACGGCATTGAGATGTAGCAGAATGATCCGAAGGGGGTGATAAAAGACATCGTGAGCTGGTCAGACTCTCTCATCGCGATCTGGTGGTAGCCGGAATATGCGTCAAGGAAGCAGAGGGTTTCGCACCCTGAGGTAGAATCAACTATTTGGTCTATGCATGGCAAAGGAAACAGGTCCTTTGGGCACGCCTTGTTGAGACCTGTGTAGTCGACTCACATCCTCCACTTCCCGCTCTTTTTTCACACAAGAACGGGATTTGCCAACCACTCTGGGTGGTGTACTTCCTTGATGAATCCGGTGGCCAACGGTTTTGCTATTTCTTCACCGATGGCCCTGCGTTTTTCCTCGTTGAAGCGGCACAGGCGTTGTTTCACCGGCTTGGAGCCTAGGTGAATTTTTAAAGTATGCTCGGCAACCTTCCTTGGGATGCCCAACATATTTGAGGGTTTCCATGCAAAGATGTCTTTGTTGTCGCGGAGGAAGTCGATGAGCGTGCTTTCCTATTCAGAGGAGAGCGCGGTACCAATGCGTACTGTTTTACCCTCGGAGCTGCTAGGGTCTACGAGGACCTCCTTGGAGCCCTCTACTGATTTGAATGACCCGGTTGATTTCTTTGTGTCGGGCATTTTTTCGGCACCCTCCTCCCTGAGGACGATGAGTTCCCTAGAGGCGACGACCATGGCGGCGTGGCCACAACATTCGACTTCGCACTCGTAAGCGCGCTGGAAGGCGGTGCCGATGGTGATGATCCCACGAGGGCCCGGCATTTTCAGCTTGAGGTATGTATAGTTGGGGACGGCCATGAACTTCGTGTAACATGGTCATCCCAGGATGGCACGGAAGGTTCCTAGGAATCCCACCACGTCGAAGGTGAGGGTCTCAGTCCTATAATTGGACTGATCCCCGAAAGTGATGGGCAGATCGATCTGCCCTAGCGGCACGGCCTGTTTGCCAGGCACGACGCCATGGAAAGGTGCTCGGACTAGGTGGAGGTTCGACCGGTTGACACTCATCTCGTCGAGCGTCTTTGCGTACATGATGTTGAGGCCGCTGCCCCCGTCCATCAGTACTTTTCGTGAGTCACTTTGGGCCGACGATTGGGTCGACAACAAGCGGGTACCTTTCCGAGTGTGGGACGGCATCCGGATGGTCGGTCCGGTTGAAGGTTATGGCAGATTTAGACCACCGGAGGAAGGCAGGCATGGCCGGTATGGCCGTATAGACCTCACGGCGCGCGACCTTCTGGCAGCGTTTGGAGTCGTAGGCCGTTGATCCTCCGAAGATCATGAGGGTGCCATTCGGCGTTGGGAACTTATTGTCCTTCTCCTCGGCGTCGTCTGTGGTGGGGGCAGGTTCCTTCCCCTGCTCCCCTTTGTTGAGGCCTCCGAACAAGTATTTGCGCATGAGGCCACAATCCTTGTATAGATGCTTGGCTAGGAAAGCATGGTTTGGGCATGGCCACTCGAGCATTTTTTCAAAGTGGTTCGGAGTGCTCTCCACGGGCTTCCGGCCACCCTTGCGGTCGGTAGCGGCCACGAGCGAGTCGTCGTGCCGTTGCTTCTTATTCTTTCTTTTGGCGGAACGGTTGGAGGCGCCTTCGCCGGCGCCCTCGTCCAGCCTTGCCTTGCCGTCGGAACGGTCGAAAATCGCTCCGACCGCCTCCTCTCCTAAGGCATGGCTGGTGGGGATGTCTAGGAGTTCCTTGGTGGTCCGTGGGCCCCTGCGTCCTAGTTTATGGACCAAAGACTCGTAGGTGGTCTTGGATAGGAAGGCTCCTATCATGTCGGCATCGGCGACATTAGGGAGTTCATTGCACTGCCAGGAGAAGCACCGGATGTACCCGTGGAGGGTTTCATTGGCCTTCTGGCAGCAGTTCTTGAGGTCCCATGGGTTCCTAGGGTGCTTGTACATGCCCTGGAAGTTTCCCACAAAGATCTCCCTCAAGTACGCCCAACTCTGAATGGCGTTGGACGGTAGGTGCTCCAACCATGCTCGCGCCGAATCGGCCAGGAATAGTGGGAGATTGCGAATAATGAAATCATCATCATTCGTGCCACCGGCATGATAGGCAAGCCAATTGTCTTCGAGCCAAAGCCCAGGGTTTGTTTCTATAGAATATTTAGGGATGTTGGTAGGCGGTCGGTACCTTGGTGGGAAAGCAGTGTTGAGGATGTGTTGGCCGAAGGCCTGAGGGCCCGGCAGGCCAGGGCTCGGGCTCTGATCCTCGCCACTGTCATAGCGTCCACTGCATGAAGGGTGGTAGCCACGTTTGGCTCGTTCTCTTGAGTCATTGTAGGCGCGTCTATGGGCATCGATGGTGCTGCGTGTGTCGCGATTGTGGCCGAGACGTTGATGCACCGGAACAGGGGTGTGCTGCCTGCCGTCTGGCGGTGTCTGGTGAACCAACGCATCCTTGGCGGGATGCACCAAGGGCATGCACTGGCTGGTGTTGAGCTCGTGTTGTCGAGACAATGAGCTTTCCGCCTGCTACGCCGCCGCACGCTCGAGCAACGTGCAGATTTCTCGGCGGGCCCGGTGATCCTCGGACATCGCGGCCTCCGGAAGGCCATGAAGCAAGGCCATCGTAGCGATGATATTCTAGCTTGCCCAAGCAAAGTGAGGGTGGGTCCCGTCATTGGTGAGGATCCTCTGGTGTACATCACGGGCCGTGGCGTGTGCGTGCCCACCGTCTCCGCGACGCTTGATTTCCTCATCGATCTTGCGATACTCCCGAACTAGCTGTTGTCCGGCATCATCGATCTCTAGCTTCCATGCTCTTAGCTGCTCCATCCTTACATGAGGTGGGGCCGCCACCTCCCCTCTAGTCCTGGCGTCGGGGTTGCCTATCGGGGTAGCCTCCCCCTCGGAGACGCTTTCAACGTGCCCCTTGGAGGTTTCCGCCATGAAGCATTCTCGGGAAGGGTGATGGCTCCCCCTGCTGGAGTCAAAGCTGGAGGATGACTCTGGCTCCTTAGTGAGGAGTTTGTGGATGGACTCCATGTCGTGTTCAATTACCCCCATGAACTCGCTGTCCGCGGGTGGTTGAACCATGCGTAGTGCCACGAAGTGGCAAGCGGTCGCCGTGGCGTTGCGGAGACCGAACGGAAACGCTATCGGGGCGCTCTGCACATGGTGCTCCAGAGAGAGGTGCCCCTCTTCGAAAGGTCATGCCATGTCATCATAGTTGGAAAGGGCGAGGCGACGCTGGTTCTCCCTGGACTGCTGGGGTCCAAGGGAGATGCCGAGCTGGCGCCCACACTTCTTGTGGTCGAGGATGATAGAGGGGAGAGATTGGATGGTGGTCTGCACCCATACCAACTCTCCTCCCACCGTGATGATGAAATCTAGGCTCCTGAAGCGCACGTGTGCACCTGGGACCCAGCTGATGTTGTGGTTAGCCATCCGAGGCCTGGTTTGGAATGCGCAAAGGCCCCTACCTGGCACGCCAACTGTCGGTGTTTCGAACAAGCACCGGCTAGTAAATTTATAATTATGCGTGTTAGGCCCGGATGGTGCGCTAAAGGACACAAGGTTTATACTGGTTTGGGCTGAATGTCCCTACGTCCAGTCTGTTGCTGCTCGTGTTATTAGCACTAAAAGTGGTTCATAGTAGGGGGTATAAACGGTTGAGAGAGGGACTGGTCCCAGGTCTCTGATGGAAGGGTCAAAAGGAGGCCAAGAGCCTGGTGGCAGCTTGGCTGTGTATGTGAGTCGAACTGAACTCTCTATGAGTTTGTCTGTATGTGAGTTGTTCGTTGAAAGTCCATCCCTGTAGTGGGGAGCCCTATCCTTTGTTTTATAGACCAAGGGGGGAGCAGGGGTTATAGATGGGAGAAAGAGGAAAATACCAAGGGTATAGAAGGTCCTTCGAAGGATCTGGGTCTTCCTATTTCCCTACGCCTACCCTGTATATCATGGCAGACAGTGTCAGAAGTGCGCATGTTCGTTGATCTTCGTAGGCCATGCCCTGGCCTCTTTTAGCAAGTGGGTGCGTCCCATCCCGCCCCTACGGGCGGCGTGTCGGACAGGGTTGCTGAACCCCGACCCTGTAGGGAGCGGATGTCGTGGTGACTGCTCGTTTTGCCATTGTAGAGGATAGGAGTCTCTCCTTGGAGCGTAGTGGTTGTCGTATGTCCGTGTCGGGTTCTTCGCCCGGTGGTTTGAAGGCGGCGCCTACAACACTATAGGGTGAGGAGCATGCGCCTGCAACACTATTTAGGCTTTGTCACGCCTAGAAGGTTCTAAGCACCCATCCCGTCATCTCCTGACGGTACTTTCCTGCAGGGGCGCAGGACATGGTCCTTCGATGCCATGGTTGACCCGAACATCTTGTCTTACCCTGTGCCTATCATCATGAGGGAGCGGGGTGCGGTTGTCAGGCGAGGCGGAGCCAGTCCTTGGACATCGGGCGAGGCGAGGTCTGTCAGGCGAGGTGGAGCCTAGCCCTCGAGGGTCGGACGGGGTAGAGCCTAGCCCTTGGGGGTCAGGCGAGGCGAAGTCGTCCCCCAGCCATCAGGGAAGGCAGAGCTGGCCGACGGGCACCGAGCGAGGCGGAACCAAACTCCCGTCATTCGGGCAAGAAGCGCAGCGGTGCTCTTACCCGTTTGGGAGTTTTTAACGTTCGGTGGTTATTAGTTCCACCTCCTTAGGTACCCTAGTATTAGGTTCCCGACACATTGGTTTAGCCTATAGGAAAAAACTTTACTAGAAAGGCCTTCGAATATCTTGCCCATGTGTTGATGTCATCCTTGTTGGCGTAGAACCACTGTTTTGCCTTTCCCACAAGTGAGAATGGAAATAGGCGGAGTAGTATTATATCTTGAGCAATGTCCTTGATGATGATTGTGCTACTAATCTCTAGGAAATTCTGGAGATGAGCACTAGCATCTTCTTGTGCCTTTCCGCTAAATGAGGTAGCTTACACCATGTTGATGAGGCTTGGCTTGAGTTTGAACTCAAGATTGTTGGTTTTGAGTGTTGGTCCAGTGCGAATGTTCTTAGTGCTTGGAGCAGAGAATTCAGACAGTGTCTTATCCGCCATAGCTTCAGAATCTGGTGTTGAGCTGCCTCTTGATTGGTTTGATTGTGATTGATGGAAATTGTTGGCAAATCAAAACCAATCCAGCAATACCCTGTATAAGATATGAGCAAACAGAAACAAGGGTAAGCCTGCTTGAGCAGTGGTGCATAGTTATGATATCATCAATAAGACTTATTTGATCAATTCTCTTTTAGCTTATGCCCTCCTCGGCAACGGCACCAGAAATGCTTGTTGACTCTTCTTACGTCGCTACTAGGTATGTATCCCCAGCAACGGCGCCAGAAATGCTTGCTGGTATTTATTAATGACACTTGTAATTTAGGTAAGAGTATATGAGAATTCTATAAGCGCACAGATATACCATTATAGCAGTTCACCTAGGAGTATTCCAGGTATCGTTATTTATATTTTACCACAGGGAGGAGCGGTGGCTAGAGATATTGATAAAATATGTATACTTATGATGAGATCATTAACTAAACACTTACTCTAAACAGGGGTAAGCCAGATGATATATAAATATTAAGTATAGGGCAATAATGGTAATCCAGAGATAGAAATAGGTACTCATAAAATAGTATAGCTAGACTAAGTGATTAATTAAGAGAAAGATTACTAAGTCATTCCTATTTACCAAGTCTTTTGTACACCCAAGTATATATACTTTCATCTATAGCATAATTAACTCTTCATCTACGCATAAGGAACTTTACTAAGGAAAATCAAGAACAGAGCCTGATTTCCTTCGCAATTAGGTCCTACTTGTTCTAAGATAGGGAGTGGACTACGAAGGACTCAATGAGAATGTCACACTCGCGATCTACCACATGGCCTAGAATGTAGAGTGCATCCGTAGGTAAACAACATATAAGCACCACGCTTACATAATGTCGACCACTTAACTCACTCGAGTACCGAGCTAAGCGATTTGCGAACTTATGCATAAACTTTGTATCAACTATGACTATATCAAGCATACTACCGAAGCAAACTAAGAACATAATAGATAGAAACATAATATAGATTTAGAACAAAGTCATGAATAATAGAGGATACAATGGCTATACCAGCCTCTAGATGCTGAATCCAGAATCCTGTGCAGTAGCCCAACTCTACTTGAATCTTACTAGCTAGCCTATACTAGAGCTTTGAGGATTTGGAGATCTATTCTATTCTCTCTGGTAAATCTTCTCGAATAATTGTGGCAGCTCTAAAGATGAGGAAGATATGCTCATGGGGGGTAGGGGTGCTTTATATATGGGGGACTAGGAGTCCATCGTCAAATCTGAGCCCTTGAATCAAACCGACCTTGAGCAGCGGTGTACGATTGATCCTTAGAGGCGGTGGAGAACCGACATTGAAGCGGAGGCTGATAGGTGGGGCCCATTGGTAGGGTGGCCTGCAGGTGGGGCTGGTCGGCCCCACATGTCATCCTCTCGAGCTCTATCATGGTGGTTTACCTTCTAGAGTGTTCTGGAGTCTTCCTGAGCCGGTTTCATCGCGGATAAATATGATTTAATTTGACGATTGGGTCTACCTTGATGATTTTCTGGATAAACCCTACTGAAAATACAGATTCACCAAAACTCATGGAATTTGTCAGTTTAAACCCCTAAACCTATATTGGTGATCCTTTCCATGCATTTATACAAGTCTTATTGATAGTTTGTGATGAGTGTTAACTACCATCAACACTCTCCTCGATGTCGTTGTGCCATTCACGTCTAACAAGAAGCTGCAGCCTGCTGTTCTTGTATGCCATGGGAGGCCATTGTTCTTGTATGTTGTGGCCCACTATTCGCTAGTGTCCATGGCAGATGTGTAGCTTAGTTCATGCTTGTGTTATGCGTACAACAAAAATAAACCTAGCGCCTCCTCCTTTTCTCCTCTTTTATGTGTATGCAAGAAGTGACCTTGGTGGAGACAAAAGAAAAAGGAAAAAGAGAAGTAGGGTGGTCAGCCAGCAACCCTTTCCCACCTTTGATCATTTTAGCTTTCACCCATCCATTCTTGTTTGGAATCCAAAGCAAGGTACGTATAGTGGAGGAGCAGATGGAGGAAAGAGGGGTGGGGGTCGAGCGACCCCCCCATGAGGCCTCCACCTCACCACCTTCTTTTCCTATAAAAGCCCATCCATTGGTGTTGTATTTCCACACTCAGAACATTAGCAATATTTTGAGTTTCTCATCATCCTCTCTCTCAAGTTCTTGTGAAGTTCTTCTCAAGTTTAATTCATAGATTAGCCATAAAGAAAATCCCAAAAATATTTTGTTGTTTTTAGTCGCATTCTAAGGTTGTCTTTGATCTCAAGTTGCTCTTCCAATAATGTTTATGGTGGTTCATACACCCCACTAGAATGATTTGTGGAGTGTGACTACCCACAAGAGCATTTTGTGGAGGCGACCACGCCCAGCAAGGACTACTAACTCTGGATGACTAACGACTAACGCTAATGCTAATATTTTATTGTCCTACCTATGTTCTTGTGTCTCTTGTTGCTATAGGAATGAAGAACCCATTGAAGAAGATAGTGGAGAAGGTGAAGGATGATGTAGGTGGGAGCTCATCTAGGAACTCTCACCATTCTGATGGCTCGCAAGGATGGGTCATCCCATGAAAACAAGCCTCACCACTTGGGGTCACAAGGGGAGCAAGGACAGGCTTTTGCTTGCTTCTCTAGAGCGACCGAGGAGATGCCAACTAACAGACAAAGCTATGAGGGGCAACACTATGGTGCATACAAGCAAGCACTGCCAAGTAGTAAACACTACTATGGTAGGTACGAGCAAACATCACCAAGTGAAGGCCAATACCATGGTGCAATTGTGGCACCACCGACAAGAGTGACAGAACCCGAGACTGGACTCTTCTTTAACCAACAAGAGTACCAAAAGTACCTCTCCATTTGGGGTCACACCTTTGAGCACACCAAGGTATATGACCAAAACCTCCTCAACACGTCATGTATGGATGTGGAGTTTAATACTATTTTCTTGACTATTGGTTAGCAAAGTTTTTGCCAATTAGCTAGTGATCTAGGGATTAGACTTCTCACCATAGAATTTTGTGCTCATCACAAGTTTATCGTGATGGATTTTATTTCCACATGTGTAATCAAGAGTACAGTCTCACATGGAGTGAATTAAATGTTGCTATTGGCTTTGATGAAAACTGCTCACTTGACATGGAGTGAATTAAATGTCTAGTGAGCAGTTTTCATCAAAACCATGAGCAACATTTAATTCACTCCATGTGAGATTATACTCTTGATTAAACATGCAGAAATAAACTCCATCATGATAAACTTGCAATGAGCACAAGAGTTCTATGGTGAGAAGTCTAATCCTTAGATCACCAACTAATTGGCAAAAACTTTGGCAACCAATAGCAGAGAAAACATCAATAAACTCCACATCCATACCTGACGTGTTCATGAGGTTTTGGTTATATACCTTGGTGTGCTGCGTGTGCTTGCACTGGATGCAAGTACTATTGTTGGTTAAACAAGAGTCTAATTCTCGGTTCTATCACATCCGTGTTCAACCCATGGTATTGGCCTATACTTCAATGGGTTCTTCTCCACCACCATAGTGGTGAGGCTTTGGCGGTGGGATGATGCCATCCTTATGAGCCATCATAGCGAGAGTCCTAGGCTACACAACCTTCACCTTTCTCCACTATCTTCAATGGGTTCTTCATTGGTTAGCAACAAGTCATCCTCAGAGCCATTAGAATGGGTTCTTCAACAACAAGAACTGCTTACAACAAAATATTAGCATTAGCATACACCATCCTTCACCTTCTCCATTAATCATCTAGAGTTAGTACACTACTACAGATTGATTTATCACTGTCGCTACTTTCACTGCCGTAGCGATAGAAGCGACGTGGCGTGATACCTCCACCGTCGGTTGACCGATAGCGAGGCCTCCTAAGGAAGGAAACCAGCAGTTGAAACTGCTACCACCGACGGGTTAACGGTAGATGCGGCAGTGATATTGGGGTTGCATTTCCTCTATCGCATGAAAAGTGGGGCTGACTAGGATACGCGTTTTGGCCGGCGGTCCAAAACTAGCGTTTGGTCAATCGGCGGTAAAAATTCAGCGTGAGTGTTAAATGCCCTCAACTTTCAAGGCCATCAAATCACCATTACTTCCGCCGCCTAAAGCCAAAGAGTCGTACCCATTGCTCTACATATTCTTCAAGCCCAGTGCCCTCTAAAATCACCCCTCTTCTTCATTCATCATAGCCTTCTATTCCAATTTGCAAATAAAATGTTGGACAACCCCATCAAGTTTCCAAGCAGCCCATCATCCAGCGAGGACGACTTGCCAGCCCACCATTCCTCCATGGAGGACATCTCCTCCGATGACTGGATGCCTTCTGATTATAGTCTTCCGTGGAGCTCCGAGAAGGAGGACCCAGAGGAAGAGGACGAGGACAAGGACGAGGAGGATGACGACGATGATGACTCAGATGATGACTTCAACTCCGACGACGATGACTCTGACTTTGACTCGCCTCTTCCCAAGCGAGCGAGATGAGCATGATCCTCTCTACGAGAGGATCATATTTAGATTAAGTAGTTTATAGTTAGTATAAGTAGTTTTAATAGTTTAGGTTAGTTCTTATGTTTCTGGACGAGTACAATCATATACTCATCCAAATTGTATTTATATGTATATGCAATGAATCATTGGAAAAAGTGCTTTGAAATATTATGTTTCCTACTGTTGTTCTTGCTACCTATCTTTGATCCTTGCTATATTCTAGGAGATATTGCTATGCGAGGAATGTTTTTTTTCTTTTTCTATATATATGAATGAAAAGTAAAAACTGTGATGTACGGTTCCAGTTGTTTCTAGGAGAATCTAATAGCAATTCAACTGCTGATAATCGCCATATTATAGCATTGGATTAGTGTGGCAATGGTCGGCTTAATACGGATATTGTTTACCTTATCTCGTGACATCCGTTCTTGCTATCGATCAATCTAGACCGTCCTTTTTGGAAAAGAAACCTATAACTGCTCGGTCCATTCCCCAACTCCCGTTGGCCCTGTTGGCGCATTGGCAAGCTGTTGGAACCACTAAAAACCCCAATACGAAGCCATTAGTTCTTCCCACCCATTGCTTCATCTTCATTCTTCCCACCAGTTGCTTCATCTTCATTCTCCCCACCAGTTGCTTCATCTTCATTATCTCCACCCTCCTTTGCTTGCCCTGCCTCAAGCACCTTGCATTGTTGTCATGGACAATGCCCCGTGAAGGTTAGATGGATTTGGTCACACCCCCCTACTATTTGCATTTGGTTCCAATTGGTTTTGGGTTCGGTATCTGTTTTGTTCATATTAGGAAGTTCTTCAATGCAACAGATGTCTTACTTCGGAAGAAGCCTTTACAATGCAAGCAACCTTTCCTTTTGGCAGCTAGGGGTGGCACCAAGACCCCAGCTGATGTTGTTTGCTACTTGGGGACAGAGCATTCACCCGGACCGACTGTTGATTGTTGAAGCCGCTGTTCATCACCTCCTCGGACCACAAAATTTGACAAGAATCCTTCAAGACCCTATCTGTGGAGAGATTTTTGTGCTTTGCAGGACTGGACAGGAAGTAGACATACTTTATAGATACAATGTGTTCATGGACGGAGATGCTATCATCTTTGCTATGGTTCACTACCTCTGGCTTTTGGGATCGCATCAACCAATTGAGTGCCTTAGCAACTACCTACCCATCTGACATTAAGTCTTAGAATCTATGAAACTTTTTTGTTAATGAAGTTTATATGTACTGATGAAACCTCTGGATTATTATGTATGAGTACTGCATAATTGTTGAACTATTACTTCGGTTGAACTGTTAATTGAATCAGTTGGTCTTGAAAGGATCAAGATGCCCAAGAGGGGGGGGGTGAACTGGGATAATTCTAAAATTCTTTGCAATAATTAAACCCTACACTTAGCCCACTTCACCCCTAGTGCCTAGAATGTGTTCCTATTGTTCTACCGCACAAAAGTTTTGCACCCTAGGTTCCAATCCTACTCTAGCATGGCAATTCTAAGAATGTAAAGACAATAAATAAATTGCTCAAATGTAAATGCTTAATGTAAAGAGAGGAGAAGGAACGCGGTGATGTTTTGCCGAGGTATCGAGAGAGTCGCCACTCCCCACTAGTCCTTGTTCGAGCACCCGCGCAAGGGTGTGGCTCCCCTTTGATCCGCGCAAGGATCAAGTGCTCTCTACAGGCTGATTCTTCGACACTCCGTCATGGCGAATCACCCACAACCGCTCACAACTTGAGTTGAGTCATCCACAAGCTCCGTCGGATGATCACCAAACTCTCAATCACCACCAAGCAATCTAGGTGATGGCGATCACCAAGAGTAACAAGCACAAACTCTCACTTGACCACGACAAGCCTAATGAGAAGGGTGGATGCACACTTGCTACTCTCCTTGCACTAATGAGGCCTCAATCTTGGATTCTCAAATCTCAATCACCTCACTAGGCTCTTGCTTTCCTTTGCACTCTCAAGGGTGTATCTCAGCTGAACAAATGGGCAAGAGGACTCCTTTGGATGAGTGGAGTAAGTATTTATACCCCCTCATTCAAAACATAACGTTTGGAGGCTGAGTCATCACTCTGCGGGGTGACCGGATGCTCCGGTCAGTTATCCCTGCCATTGTGTCAGAAAGGGCTGTTAAGTTCTGACCAGACTCTAACCTGCGTTCGGTCACGAAAACTGTTCTCTAGAACCTTATTAATGTTGACCAGACACTGGCACCCAGAGTTCGGTCACTTCACTGTTCAGCGTCCGGTTAGTTACCGAATCCTGACTAGCATTCGGTCAGCACTGACCGGACGTGTTCGATCAGGAATCTCCCTCTCTGGAAACTCTCTAGAGTTGATCGGATGTAGGAACCCAGCGTCCGGTCACTTTTCACTCAGTGTTCGGTCACAACCAGACGGCTCCAGTTGATCAAAAGAACTGACCGGACTCACCCTTCAGCGTCCGGTCACCACCAAACCAGCATTCAGTCAGTTATTTGACCCTCCATTCACTTCCAACTCAAAATCATATGTGAATGAAGTTTGCTCCAATTGATCTTAGGGCTACTCCGGAGCTACCTAGTGCTATATTTGACAAGTGTGCACCACACCTAACCCACTAGACTCACCTAGGTCAAGCTACTAGTCCATACCCCCTTAATAGTATGGCCAAAGGAAAGACAAGGTCCTAAACTCCTCTAAGTGTCTCTTCAACACCAAACAACACTTAGAACTAGTCCATCCTTAACCTTGCCATCCATCCTTTGAAAACTTAAATAATTTCCATTGTTAGGGGCATGACCATCATGATTGCCCAATCAATTGCCATTACCATAACCTAACTTAATTGCCTTTGCAAAACACACGTAAGTTATAGTAATCTTGTATTGTCATTAATCACTGAAACCAAACTAGGGGCCTAGATGCTTTCAATCTTCCCCTTTTTGGTGATTGATGACAATACAACCTTGAGTATGTAAAAAAGATGAGGTTTTCAATATGCTTGGTTCATATAAGCTTTAGACAATACAAGCAAAGGAGTTAGACATGCTTATATGACCTAAGCCAACAAGGTGTACTCAATAGATATGAAATAAGCATGAGTACAAGAAATAACGCTCATTTGGATCGGAGTAAAACGCGGAAGCAAGGCAAATGAGTATAACCAAGTGACATGACATATATATAAATCAAAGTAGAGAGCACACATGTAACATAAGTATCACAATCACACATATGTAGTTCAATGCATGAAAGTAAACGTGAATGCATAATGTATCACACATAAAGAGCCAAAAGAAATAAGTCATATGCTCCCCCTAGATGTAACGCTCCCCCTAGATCTAACATACTCAATCCCTCTCCCCCTTTGGCATCAAGCACCAAAACCTAAGGGTCGAACGGTGGGGCAAGAGCAGACGAGTCAGGCGCTGAGGTGCGGTGAGAAATCTAGAACTGTGCAGCAGCGTCCTCTGACCTTGAGCTCTGAGTGGTCTGACCCTCTATCGTTGGAAGTGAAGCTGAAGTGGTCTGGGTCTGCTCTGGAACTGACATGGCCTATGACTCTAGAGGTATTACTGTAGGCGGTGGCTCTGATGATGCAACAGACGATGGGAGCGTCTCTGTAGTCCCAGTAACTGGAGCAACTGTGGTAGGTACAGGGACTCACAACTCTAGCAGTGTAGGCTGCCCTGTAAGCTCACTGAATGTTGCATCAAGACTCCTGGATACTAGGGTGTCAGTCACTAGCACTGAGGAGCTCTGAGGTGGTGTGAAGCCCGTAACAATGGGAGTGAAGTGAGGACCCTGGGCTATCATTGGCAAAGCAAACCACTGGGACACCTGCTCTGTAGGTGAAGCAAACTGAGTAGCTGGCTGTCCCTAACTCTGAAGCCCACTGGGCTATACAACTGGAGTCACTAAAGTGGTGGCAGGATGGCCTATCTAAGGTGTAGTATGTGGAGGAGCGACCCTAATAGTAGAGAAAACGTGCTGCATGAACCCAAGTAACTGCTGCTGCATCATGAGCTGCTGCTGCTGCATGGCCTACTGCTGCCTCTGGAACTCGTCCTATCGAGCCTAAACCTGTGCAAGTGCAGCTGCTATCTCCTATGCCTGGCGTGCCTGGTCCTGCCTCATCCGCTCAAGTACTGTGAGAAGAGCTGGATCTGTCTGCGGTGGCTATGGAGCGGAGCTGGAACCACTGGTCTCTCTATCGTGAGGTCGAGGAGGCATCATATGAGCTATCACTAGGGTCGCTATCGACCACACCCTCCTACTGAGCATCTAGCTACTCCTCCTCTATCGCTGTAATGCCCCTGATGATTTCATCCTGCTAGGCTGCTGTCTCTGGGACCTCTGGGTGTCGACTTGCTGGAGAGGTGTGCTCGCACTACTGTGGTGGAGCATCTGAGTCATGTTATATGGAGGGAACTCTATAGTAGCACCTGTGTACTCACCATTGTCTCAGGGGACTTCTAAGTAATTGCCTTTCTAATCAAGAAGTTAATCCAGTGAGCATAAGGAAGCTGTCGGTAACCTCTGAAACTATGGCAAAACCGTCCAAAATAGCACACTTATGGAGGTGCTCGTCTTCCACCAGACACTAAGCACCCCGAAAACAAGCTACAACAGATGGTATCCGTCGGGCACACCCCAAGGGAGAACCCGAAAGATCCACATTTTCCCCAAGGAACCAATAATGAGAATGAGTTACAATACTTGTCCATTTCATACATCAAAGTTTCTTAAAAAGTACATTATTACAGTACCAAATATCAGAGTGCGGAATGATAAACTGCAGAATTTTAAAAATATACATCTAGTGATAGGGACGAGGACCCGTCTGAGCCCACCAGAAGAATCTTCCACACAAGGTACTTCTCATGCATCACCTACAACAGGGTTAAATAAACCCTGAGTACACAATGTACTCGCAAGACTTATCCGACTAGTGGGAATAATTTCCTGACTCCAAGGAATATGATAAGCTTTATGGTTGGCTGGTTTCTTTTGGCAGAAAGCAATACTAATAGTGAGTCCTTATTTATGTATTATTATTAGCCGTATTAAGTTATCACCTAGCCCGTCTATATAAGCACCTGTTCTATTTTCAAGCAAGAGTTGAGCAATCAGTTCTATTTCTTCTCCTTTCAACTTTCAGTTCTTACTACGGTGCTAGACCGCAGACAAGCCGTACCGAATCGCCTGGCAATTCGTGAATCAATGTGCCCAGCTGGGTGCCCTAAAAACACACACCCCGCTTGTACCCTAGGCACAAGCAGGACTGACCCATCACTCTCCTGTCCTGGGTGTCCAGGTCCCCGTCCAAACATGGACTCCAAGCCCCCACTCCTGAGTCCTGGACTCAGTGTGGTGCAAGGACCTCCACCATCTCCGCCTCCAATCAATTGGTCTGGAAAGAGACGGATCCGCGACTAGAGAGCGACAAGTCTTCCCTGCGCCCAAACCCAAGTATGCGCTCGGGACAATAAATCTGTGACTTGCCTAGAGTCATATGCAACGACCGGGCCTTAATCGACATAAACAGGGAAAAAGTGTAACCGAGCTATGCCCTATTGGCCACAGGACACAACCCTTTACACCCACCAATACCCAAACCATATCCCTGCCCGGTCACCATTTACCTTTCCACCATTTTATCATGAGTGATCATATTTTATCACCTATTTGCGAGTAACGGCAGGTTACTCACTCTACCGATATCCTGAGCATAGCAGCTACTCGACCTATACTAGTAGGACTCATGGGTAGATATATTTATGCATGTAGTTTCCATAAAATGCCTGTAACTTAAATGCACATTACATATATATATTCAGTGATCATTAAAATAGGGGTTATGCACCGGGGCTTGCCTTAGGCAGGCGACAGGTCAGCAAGGTCAGCACTAGCAGGCTCTAGGGCTCCCTCCTGCATGAGGATCTCCTCCTCGTACTCCTCGATCAACTCATCGTACTCCGGCTCGCCGACGGACATGAAGTCTACCAGCTCGTGATCTACATGCATGAAATGACGATGCAATGCTTAGGAATATAACAACAACAACTCTTAAAATAAAAGTACATCGATTTGACTACTAAGCTAGTGCTATCGACCATGGTGCTAAGCTACCTATTGTTACTGATAACAAGTTTGAAATATAACATTCATTATTACTATAGCAACTACAGGTATTCTTAAAGCTACAAAATTTACAGCAAGTACATAACAACCTAGTGAACCTATAGTAAATTTTTTGTGTCGATAGCTATCACCAATTATCCACAATTATACCTACAAGTATCAATCTACCTAATATTAGCTCTCTAGTTTTAAATTTATGACCCAATACTTGCCACAGCTAACTGCAATCTAACTATACTATCAAGTAGATGGTATATTTGTGAACCTAACAAAATTAGTCTCACTATTTATGGACCTCTACACAATTTACTACAATTTATCAAAGTTCAACTCAGAACTAAAGCAAATAAGCATTTCTATTTTACTGGAAATTAAAGAAACTGAATTCTAACTCGCGGCCCATCTCACGCGGCTCGGCCCACAACGGCACAGCGCGCGTGCCAACGAAGTGTGGCCCACACGGGGGCACGGCCCAGCCGGCCAATGGCCCACGACGAGAGAGACCCGCGCGCGATGGCAAACATGCAAAAACGCCCCCGAACTACTTTGTATTTACTGTGAGCTTTAAGGCACTATTCCTCTAGTCTACGGTTTTATAGCTACGCCCTCCCCTTCTTCTTCTTCACCACGGCGATGTCCCCCGGCACCTATGCGCGCTCTGGCGCGGGAACTGGGCGGCCACGCCGGCGTCACCCGACCCTCCATGTCCTATCTAAGGGACCGATGGTTACCTCGATGACAATGCGCAGCGACCGAGGGCGATACGGCAAACAGGGGCGTTGTCCTGAGCTCCCTCCCCGGTGGTGGTCCTTTCCTTGTGATGGCGGGTGTGTTCCCGTGAGTGACAGCGAAGACGAAGCAAACAATTTAGCTAGCGAGCTCAAGGAACTACCCACGGAGACCATTGAGATGTCGGTTCGGCCGGAGCTGGCTCGAGCCGAGCTGGCCTCGTGCGTACCGATGATGCGGCGGTGCACGGTGATGGCACAGCCGAGTTGGGGGAAGGCTGGGCTGCTGTAAAGCAATGACTAAGGTGCGCGGGGTGCTCAGGAGGGTAAGACTAGGCTGGTGATGCAATGAATCACCACGGGGTGCTATGAGTAGGCGGTTTGCCCGTGGCGTGCACCCGTCCGGTCTTAAGGACCTGGCGGAGTGGTGATCTGGAATTGAGGCACCGTGCAGCGGTACCTGCAGTGCGGTGGGGTTGGTTGGGTGATCGGCTACCTAGCGGAGCCCAAGGTGTGACGAATTGGAGTATAGTGCTGCGGTCACGGCAAATTGAAGGAAGGGGCCCCGCCATGGCATGGCGACAGCGAAGACAGGGGAGCTTTGGCACAGCTTGGTTCGGCCCGGCTGTGGACATCAATGCAAAATACAAACACGCACAACTATGGGGAACAGGGGGACGTGGTCCAGGCGGCTATCCGCATGGCCGAACCCGCACGCCGATGAAACTCGGTACGGCGCCACAGCGGACAGTGCCGAACAAGAGAAGCACAGCGCAACGTGACGCCGAGGTGATGGTGGAGCAGGCAGTCATCCCACGCGCTTGCAGCCATGGTGAGTCATCAGGCCAGAGCAGGGCAGGGCAGGGCAGGACACGGTCGGTGTCCCGGACGCAGCGCGTCAGCCACGGTGATGTGACCCGCGCACCAGTGAGTGGCAGCAGGTAGCCAAGGCAGCAACGCCTAGACCCCCTGCGTGATGTACATTCATGGCGACAGTGAGGACACGGCTGGCGCTTCGGCGTCTTGTATTTGGCGAAGCCAGCAGCGGCGTAAGTCGAAAGCAATGGCGATGGCGGTCGCAAGCAAGCGCGGTGGTAGGCGGCCTTGGCCCATAGCGCAAGGGCCATGCGCATAATGTACACGCAAACGCAGCGATGGGATGCGTACTGGAGCGGCGCAAGACGTGTTGGCGAGCCAGCAACGGTGCTAGGCCAGCAGAGGGTGGTGACCGCGCTCGGAGCTAAACCACGTGCCGTGCACGCTTTTTAAAGTAGCTCAAAAACTCAAACCCGATACTCCAAACGCCAAACCAGTTGTTCGATGCGTAAGAGGGTACATAGGGCTATCAACCAGAGTCATGACATCTTGCCACTTCCTAAGCTGATCGCTCTACAACAATTGCCAAAAGTGGCTTCGTCGACCCAATTATAGACTTAACGCGAAACGAACAAACCGCGATGGTTTCGCGTCGAATTCAATTTAGACCTACTAGGTATGCTAGCTAACAAACCTTGTCCGCACATATTTCATTGTTGCCTATGAAGTACGTACTACCAACTCTAACAAAGTTCGCATAAACATTCTATAGCATTTTCGCTCAATAAAAATTCGCTTAGAATACTAAACAATATTAAACGACATGAAATGTAACCTTTGTTTCTTGTTTCAGATAAATGTGTCAAGTGACGTATATTGATTTATACTCCAAATTACACACAGGTACAAACAAGTATGATGCTCATGCAATGTTTTAACAAAATAGTACAATGTAACACCGAGGGTGTTACAGAAACCCTCAGCAAGTGTGCCCTCCATCTCTGAAAGAATGACATCCCAAATATCAAATGCAGTTTGCTGCACCAGAGAGTTCACTAACCACAACTGGATGTGAGTTAATCCCTCGCAATAACCAATCCTTGGGAGCAGAGTCCTCCTCATGATAGCATCAAGAAGCCAAGCTACAGGAGTAAGGTCCCGGGGTGTCCTGCTCGATCCTTTGCCGAATGGCTCTGTGAAGCATGGTCGGATCAGATCTGTGGGTGGCACAAGTCTGCCATGAGGGCATCTGGGAGGCTCTATCTGACCATAGCAAACCTCATGAAGGCGAATGGGTGACTCTGGAATCCTAAGAATCTCTCTGACCCTCGAGCTCTGTAGCCTGTAGTCACGGCCTCTGAATGCAAAGTGTATGAATCTGTGCCTCAGGTCAATCCAAAGTGAAGAGTAGAACTCATGGACCCTGGCACAGATTCACTTTGGATTGATAGTCCATCCAAGAAGGTCTGTCAACCCTGGCAGATAAGATAGATGGGGATGAATCTGCTCGCCTGCTGCTGCAACAAGTGACTCAATGGAGCAAACTCTCTGAGATCTGAATGCTACTCCACTATTCAAATAAGTATTATAGAAATCCTCCTACAGTGGCGTATAGAACTGCTCTGAAGCATGCTTGTCCCACCTCAGTGGAAACCAGTCCTCAAACTGCATGAAACGGAGCTGTTGCACCTACTTGCCTGTGGCTACCCTTAGGTCAAGGTGAGTCACTAGAGGCAGACCCTATGGTCTAGGAGGCAGACGAAAGCCCCTCCTCTGTGTCTCAGGCCTCGGCGACACCTAAGTACGTGTATGGCCAGAGCATCGAAGCTGAGGCTATGCTATCTGCTCTATCTGCTCAGTCTGCTGAGTATCCTCTGAATGCTCTGCTGGCTGTGTCTGCTGCTCAATAGTCTCCCCCTGAGGCTGACTCTCCTATAAAGTGACACGTCGTCCTCCAAGCATGACAGTCCTAGCTGGACTACCATGAAGACTCTTAACCCTCTCAACGGTGGCCCTCTGAGCTGGTGATAGCTGATCTGCAATACGGACACCACTCCTAGCTCCACCTCTCTCTGCTTGCTCAGCAGTGGCTACCACTGCTGCTGCTCTCTCAACCTACACATCAACGAGCTTCCACTTCTTTGTTGTAGTCTTCTTGGCCTTGCCTTTCTTCGGAGCAGACTGGTGAGGCAGAGGCCTCAGATCCTCATCATCGGGACCACCTCCGGCATTCTTGACTCATGCCATTGTTGGAGCGAAAGAAAACTACTGCCATGGACAAGAATCAACTGTCAACTATCACTTGCGAGGCTTGGGCTCGATCCGTACTCACGGGCTTGGCCCCTAGTTCACTGACAACTACAAAGACAACCACAAAAGCACTAACTCGCTGACGAAATTAGAAGACCCGATGAAGAATCAACAGAGGAAAGAACCATGGGGCACCACCGGAATCGACAAAGGCTAGGATTAGGGTTTGGCGAGGCAGTGCGGCGGCCGAGAAGACTTGGTGGCAAGGGAAATCGGTGGTGCAGGTGAAGCTCGGCAGTGGATGGCCCTAGTGGCGGTGCTGGTGCACGCACGATGAGGCAGTGGCGAGGGAGACGTAGGTGGCGGCGCTGATGTGCTGTGGGCGCATAGGAGCAGTGCGGCATAGGTGAGCATGGCGGCGCTGCTACTATGTGGGCATGGTGGCGTGACTACAGACAGCCGCGGTGGCATGGTTAGGGCATGGGAGCATGACGGTAGGGGCAGAGCGGGTGTGGTGGTGCTAGAGAAGACGCGGAGCAGGCATGGCTAGGGCTCAGGCGAAGTCGGTGCGGGTTCGGGCGATGCAAGGTCAAAGCGGCATACGAAGATTAGGTATATATGGTGCCCCCCTCGTGACGGATAAGAAAAGGAAATGAGTATTAGATCCACACGACTTCTACTGACCAGATGCACTAGTGGCAACGACCGGATGCTGCCACCTGGAGTCCAGTCGCAACAGAGAGGTCCAAAACCTCACAAGTCGTGACCGAACACATCTGGTTACCCTTGACCGGACGTAGCCAGAGTTTGGTCGACCTTGAAATCATCTTCTTCGCTTGACCAGACGTAGGGACACCTTCTGACCAGACGCAGGATAGGTACTGTCGGTGTTTCGAACAAACACCGGCTAGTAAATTTATATTTATGCGCGTTAGGCCTGGATGGTGCGCTAAAGGACACAAGATTTATACTAGTTCAGGCTGAATGTCCCTACGTCCAGTCTGTTGCTGCTCGTGTTATTAGCACTGAAAATGGTTCATAGTAGGGGGTACTAAATGGTCGAGAGAGGGACTGGTCCTAGGTCTCTCATGGAAGGGTCGAAAGGATGCCAAGAGCCTGGTGGCCGCTTGGCTGTGTGTGATGTGTGTTGTTTTGTCCGTCAAAAGTTGGTCCCCCTAGTGGGGAGCCCTGCCCTCCCTTTTATAGACCAAGAGGGGAGCAGGGGTTATAGATGGGAGAATGAGGAAAATACCAAGAGTATAGAAGGTCCTTCGAAGGATCCGGGTCTCCCTTTTTTCCCGCGCCTGCCCTGCATAACATGGCAGACCATGTCAGAAGTGGCGTGGTTGTTGATCTTCATAGGCCATGCCCTGGCCTCATTTAGCAAGTGGGTGCGTCCCGTCCTGCTCCCACGGGCGGCGTGTCGGACAGGGTTGTCGATCTCTGACCCCATGGGGAGCGGATGGCGTGGTGACTGCTCGTTTGCCGCTATAGAGGATGGGAGTCCCTCCTTGGAATGTAGTGGTTGTCATATGTCCATGTCGGGTTCTTCGCCTGGAGGCTGAAGGTGGCGCCTACAATTATGTAGGGCGAAGAGCACGTGCCTGCGACACTATTCAGGCTCTGCCACGCCTGGAAGCGTCTAAGCGCCCGTCCTGTCATGCTCTAACAGTACTTTCCTGTAGGGGCGTAGGGCAAGGTCCTCGATGTCGCGGTTGACCCGAACGTCTTGTCTTGACCCTGTGCCTATCATCATGAGGGAGCGGCGTGGCGGCGCTAGAGAAGGCGCGGAGCAGGCGTGGCTAGGGTTTAGGTGAAGTCGGCGCGGGTTTGGGCGATGCAAGGTCAAAGCGGCATACGAAGATTAGGTATATATGGTGCCCCCCGTGATGGATAAGAAAAGAAAATGAGTATTAGATCCACACGACTTCTACTGACCGGATGCACCAGTGGCAGCGACCGGACGCTGCCACCTGGAGTCCAGTCGCTATAGAGAGGTCCAAAACCTCACAAGTCGTGACCGAACACATCCGGTTACCCTTGACCGGACGTAGCCAGAGTTCGGTCGACCCTGAAATCATCTTCTTCGCTTGACCAGACATTGGGACACCATCTGACCAGACGCAGGATAGGTACTATCGGTGTTTCGAACAAACACCGGCTAGTAAATTTATATTTATGCGCGTTAGGCCTGGATGGTGCGCTAAAGGACACAAGGTTTATACTGGTTTGGGCTGAATGTCCCTACGTCCAGTCTGTTGCTGCTCGTGTTATTAGCACTGAAAATGGTTCGTAGTAGGGGGTACAAATGGTCGAGAGAGGGACTGGTCCCAGGTCTCTGATGGAAGGGTCGAAAGGATGCCAAGAGCCTGGTGGCCGCTTGGCTATGTGTGATGTGTGTTGTTTTGTCCGTCAAAAGTCGGTCCCCCTAGTGGGGAGCCTTGCCCTCCCTTTTATAGACCAAGAGGGGAGCAGGGGTTATAGATGGGAGAACGAGGAAAATACCAAGAGTATAGAAGGTCCTTCGAAGGATCCGGGTCTCCCTTTTTTCCCGCGCCTACCCTGCATAACATGGCAGACCGTGTCAGGAGTGGTGTGGTTGTTGATCTTTGTAGGCCATGCCCAGGCCTCATTTAGCAAGTGGGTGTGTCCCGTCCTGCTCCCACGGGCGGCATGTTGGACAGGGTTGTCAATCTCCGATCCCGTAGGGAGCGGATGGCGTGGTGACTGCTCGTTTGCTGCTATAGAGGACGGGAGTCCCTCCTTGGAACATAGTGGTTGTCATATGTCCATGTCGGGTTCTTCGCCTGGAGGCTGAAGGCGGTGCCTACAATTCTATAGGGCGAAGAGCACATGCCTACGACACTATTTAGGCTCTGCCACGCCTGGAAGCATCTAAGCGCCCGTCCTGTCATGCTCTAATAGTAATTTCCTACAGGGGCGCAGGGCATGGTCCTCGATGTCACGTGGTTGACCCGAACATCTTATCTTACCCTGTGCCTATCATCATGAGGGAGCGGGCGTGGCGGCGCTAGAGAAGGCGCGGAGTAGGCGTGGCTAGGGTTTAGGCGAAGTCGGCGCGGGTTTGGGCGATGCAAGGTCAATGCGGCATACAAAGATTAGGTATATATGGTGGCCCCCATGACGGATAAGAAAAGAAAATGAGTATTAGATCCACACGACATCTACTGACCGGATGCACCAGTGGCAACGACCGGACGCTGCCACTGAGTCCAGTCGCAACAGAGAGGTCCAAAACCTCACAAGTCATGACCAAACGCATCCGGATACCCTTGACCGGATGTAGCCAGAGTTCGGTCGACCCTGAAATCGTCTTCTTCGCTTGACCAGACGTAGGGACACCATCTGACCAGACGCAGGATAGGTACTATCGGTGTTTCGAACAAACACCGGCTAGTAAATTTATATTTATGCGCGTTAGGCCCGGATGGTGCGCTAAAGGACACAAGGTTTATACTGGTTTGGGCTGAATGTCCCTACGTCCAGTCTGTTGCTGCTTGTGTTATTAGCACTGAAAATGGTTCGTAGTAGGGGGTACAAATGGTCGAGAGAGGGACTGGTCCTAGGTCTCTGATGGAAGGGTCGAAAGGATGCCAAGAGCCTGGTGGCCGCTTGGCTGTGTGTGATGTGTGTTGTTTTGTCCGTCAAAAGTTGGTCCCCCTAGTGGGGAGCCCTGCCCTCCTTTTTATAGACCAAGAGGGGAGCAGGGGTTATAGATGGGAGAACGAGGAAAATACCAAGAGTATAGAAGGTCCTTCGAAGGATCCGGGTCTCCCTTTTTTCCCGTGCCTACCTGCATAACATGGCAGACCGTGTCATGGAGTGGCGTGGTTGTTGATCTTCGTAGGCCATGCCCTGGCCTCATTTAGCAAGTGGGTGCATCCCGTCCTGCTCCCACGGGCGGCGTGTCGGATAGGGTTGTCGATCTCCGACCCCGTGGGGAGCGGATGGCGTGGTGACTGCTCATTTGCCGCTATAGAGGACGGGAGTCCCTCCTTGGAACATAGTGGTTGTCATATGTCCATGTTGGGTTCTTCGCCTGGAGGCTGAAGGCGGCGCCTACAATTCTGTAGGGCGAAGAGCACGTGCCTATGACACTATTTAGGCTCTGCCACACCTGGAAGTGTCTAAGCGCCCGTCCTGTCATGCTCTAACGGTACTTTCCTGCAGAGGCACAGGGCATGGTCCTCGATGTCGCGGTTGACTCGAACGTCTTGTCTTACCCTATGCCTATCATCATGAGGGAGCAGGGTGCGGTTGTCAAGCGAGGTGAAGCAAGCCTTTGGACATCGGGTGAGGCGAGGTCCATCCTCGGACGTCGGGCGAGGTGGAGCCTAGCTTCTATCCGTTGGGCGAGGCCGAACCCAGCCCTCGGGGGTCAGGCGAGGTGGAGTTTAGCCCTAAGCCCTCGGGCGAGGCGGAGCCAGCCCACGGGCGTCGGGTGAGGTGGAGTTTATTCCTCAGGGGTCGGGCGAGGCGGAGTCTAGCCCTTAGCCCTCGGGTGAGGCGGAGCTGAGCCCTCAGCCCTCGGGCGAGGCAGAGCTGGCCCACGGGCGTCGGGCGAGGCGGAACCAAACTCCCGTTGTTCGGGCAAGAAGCGTAGTAGTGCTCTTGTTTGTTCGGGAGTTTTTATTAGTTCCACCTCCTTGGGTACCCCGGTATTAGGTCCCCGACAGAAGCCCCCGGGTGATTTGGACAGAGTCGCCCAAGGGTGTTTTGATTTTGTCGGAGTCAATTTGCCAGAGGGTGAGCGCGAGCGCAGCCAGTTGGTGTAACCCCCGAGCCCCCGGGTGATTTGAGTAGAATCGCCCGGGGGTAGTATCGGAGCCAATTCGCCAGAGGGTGCGTGCGAGCGCACTCGGTGGGTGTAGCCCCTGAGCCCCCGGGTGATTCGAGTAGAATCGCCCGGGGGTTAGTATCGGACCCTCCACGGGTAAGGCCGTAAGACTTGGTTTTTTGTCAATTGGATATTTTTTAGGGGATCGTGGTATCCCGTTCGTGGGGATTCCATTATGGGCCAGCCTGGCTGGGGCTCGACTGTGGATCGAGGCCCCGATGATACTCGTATTTTTGAGTCCTGGTCGTTTGCGGGCCCATCCTTCGTTGGGACGGTCCTTGGGCTCTGGGGCCCTAGGTGGGCCGAAAAGAACAGCTTTGTGACCCATGTTCCCTTGGTGGGAAGAGAGTCCTGGTCCGCTTGGGGAAGGCAAACCGCTCGGCGTGATTTTCGTGGGAAGTGATAGGGATTGCGTGCGCGTGTCCCATGATGTGACGCGGTGGTGCGTCGTGGCGGGCTCAGAGATCGAGGTGGACCGTTGCCCTTCTCACATCCGTTGTCCCTATAAAACCACGAGGTTCGCCCCTAGGGTTCCATACTTCACCTCCTTGCCCTCGTATTCTCAGCCTCCGTCGCTAATCGCTTGAGCTTCTCGCACCCACACCGCTCCCACCGTCAAAACTCGCTGCTGCCTTCTTCCTCGTGCTGCTCCCGCCATCGAATGGACCCGGGGTACAAATCCAACATCTCCCGTTAGCGCTTAGAGGGCCTTGTCCACCGAGGCCTCCTTTGCCCATTGACTGCCGCCGAGGAGTGGCGGCTACTCGGTGAAGAGGACGAGCCACAGCCGCTTGAAGGGTACGTCGTGTCTTTCGCTCACTTCCATGAGCGAGGATTCGCCGTGCCCGCCCATCAGTTTTTTCAGGGACTACTAGACTACTATCAGGTGGAGCTACAGCACCTTACCCCCAATGGGATCCAGCACATTGCGGCGTACGTCACCTTGTGCGAGGGGTTCTTGGGGATCAGTCCCCACATTGACCTATGGCGGTATCTCTTCACCATCAATCTTGTGAAGAGGCGGGTCGGGAAGCAAGATCTGCACGCGCCGATGGGGTGCGCCAGCATCCACCTCCGCAACAACCGGGCAGGGGCATACCCGCTAATGCGTTTATCCACCTCCAACAAGGGGTGGCATTCGCAATGGTTCTATGTCAAGAATGACGCCGCCGCCCCCTTGCTAGCTTTCACTGGGCGCTACATCTTGGAGGCCCCGGGGTCGTGGGGGTGGGGTGTGCTGGGCAAGGAAAAGAAGCAACTCAATGACCTTCTTGCTGCCATCCAAACTCTGAAGGATAGGGGCGTGAAGGGATCAGGGATTATCGGCGCCTACCATGCGAGGACGGTCGCGCCGCTGATGGCGCGCGCGCTCCCCCTGTATCAGATTTTGCCCGGAGCGTCGTTCGAAGGAACGATGCTCGTCGATGAAGCGCTCCCTCCCTCCGAAGTGGCGCATCGCATCAAGGAGGCGATGGAGCCTATGAAGGACTCCGTCGGCGCCATCCTTGACTTTGTGAATCCGGTGCCGGGGCATCCCCCAATGCGGCCGGAACCGAGGTTTGTTGATTTCATAAGTTTTCTTTCCCCTTGCTCCTCTTTTCACTTGAGTTTCTAACCCCCTGATGCTAACCTCAGGATAGCAGGACAAGCCAGGGGGGCTGTTCTTCAAGGACAGCCCGGCTCCGCTGCCGAAGGACCCAACCTGGGCGGCAGCGAACCGTGCCGTGGCTGGTTGGGACAAGAAGATGAGGGAGCTCGCGAAGAAAAAGGCGATACAGAAGCAGCAAGCTTGAGATCAAGGAGAGGAGACAAGCAATGAAGATGATGATGATGACGACAAGTCTAACGAGGCAACACCCGACGTGGATTGGGGTGACCTGGAGGATGAGGACTCACTGTCCATATAGGGACCCTTCCCATTCCACGTGGAGGGAAGCGACTCCATGAGGATGGTGGAGCCGGGCCTGCCCCTAGGTCCGGTGGGAGCCGGTGGATCCGTCGTTACCGTCGGGGTGTCGACGTGGGATCGGTGGATGGGAGGGGATGGAGCCGCGGCCATCCCCCAGGTGCTGGAGGAGGGGGCGGCTCCAATGCCGCGCCCCGTGAGCTGATGGAGGGGGGCGGCTCTAGCACCGTGCCCCGTGAGTAGACGGAGGGGGGCGGCTCTGTCGCCGTGCCCCATGAGCCGATGGAGGGGAGCGGCCCTGTCGCCGCACCCCTAGAGACAAGGGAGATGAGCCCCCCTACCTCAGGGCAGGGGGCGGGCTCGAAATGGTCCTGCCCACATGAGCTGGAGCAGGGGTCCGGGGGTTCGTCCCCAAAACATACCCACCGCTCGAAAGCGCCCGAGTATGTCATCGGTTCCCCTTGTCCCCCCCTTTATTTTTCTATCCTGATCTTATGCCTTTTTCCCTTTTATAGATTCTTATGACGGGGCCACCCTCTAGGGCCGGCGCCCAAGAAGAGCCTTGCCCTTTAGGCGGGATGGATGACGCTGCCTGACGTCGCCCCTATTTCGGGCAGGAGCGACATGACGTTGCGGCCTCGTTGGCCGGTCTGGTGGCGCCCGCGGTGGCGCCTGTGCTCTCGGTGGTTGTCGAGAAAGCGGCCGCGACCGTGCCAAGTCAGGAGCAGCCGGACACAGCCACGGTGGCATCTGAGGGGGTGGCACAATCCGTGCCCTCGGCGGCCCAAGTGACGGCGGCTAACGCGGGCCGGGTGAAGTCGGATGCAGCCACGGTGGCATCCGATGGAGCAACGCAGCCCATGCCGCCGGAGGCCTAGACGGAGTTGGCTGCGACTACGACAAGCCCGGTGGGGTCGGACACTACCATGGTGCATCCGAGGGTGTGGCACAATCTACGCCACCGGCGGTCCAGGCCATGGCGCCCGGGGTAGGCCGGATGGAGGAGGACATGCTGGAGGGTCTCCAGTCGTCATGGCAGTGGTGGAGAGGACCCGCAGAAGGTCGTCCCTGGCCCTGTTGTTGGGGGCAGCTGCTCCCCCATGTGGGGCGAGTCGCCGCTCCAATGGACAACCGCTCAGGACCCAACGTCGGTTCTTTTCTCGCTCGATGATGCTTCCGAGAGCATGGAGCGAGAGAATCTTGACATCAGGTTCTCGAGCTGTGATGGACGCCTTGAGCCAGGCCGGTGGTGCCCTACGCGAGATCCTCATTCCTTCTGGCTAGGTACCCACTTAATCTTCCTTCTTCATGTGTTTTTGTGTTTTCGTATTTCTGATACCGGTCTTCTTTTCAGTGTATCGTTGCTCGTAGCTGAAATAAATCCCGGTTCCTATGTGAGCAAAAGGCGGAGTGGGACAGCCTCACCGAGGAGGCCCGGCTACGAGGAGATGTGGGCACACAGCTTGCTATCGGCCAGCAGCTGGAGGCCGAGGCGCGTCGGGACGCGGAGGAGTTCCACGGGATGTTCGAGGACCTATCGATGAGGGTGAAGGTGGATGAGGAGGCGACCGCCAGGCTTTGAAAGGAGCGGGACAAGCTGCTACAGAAGGATGCCGCGGCTAGTGAGTGGGCTGGCGAGCTCCTGGCAGAGCTAGAGACGGAGCGGGACCTCAAGCTAAAGGCTGAGAAGAGGTCTGCGGCATTGCAGCAGAGGGCGGACTGGGACGCCAAGACGATCACACGGTTGCGCGGGAAGCGGGACGAGCTACGCCGGACCGAGGAAAGACTTCTCTCGGAACATAGTACAGCCCATGAGGATCGCGACCGGGCCATTCGGGAGCACGACGAGGCGCATGGGGTGGCCGACTCCCTCCGAGCGGATCTTGGAGTCACAGTGAACCAAAGGTTGGACACTGAGAGCGTCGCTGCCTGGCTGGAGAATGAGCTTACTGAAGTGTGAGGGATCCTCTGGACCGAGAGTGACGAGCATGACCTTCTGCAAGCTACTGTCGGGGTGGTCATCGATGCCCTGAGGGTGGTGTAGCCGGTGGAAACTAGCTCGCTCACGGCTCATGCCGCGGGTATCACGGCGCGGGTGGGCCAACTTGAGGAGGACGCCTTTCACGCCGGGATCACCCAAGCCTTCTCTGTCGCCCATTCCAATTATGATCGGGAGATCAACTTGGAGGTAATGATCCAAGGCTTCGCGCCTGTCTATGAAGATGCTGAGCTGGACGAGATGGAGATGGCGGTGGCTCCCCTTGCACGGAACCTGGCGAACAAGCTAAAAGAAGAGGTTCTCCCTTCATGGAAGTAGTTAGTTTGAATAAGTTTGATAAACACTTATCTGTAATATGTGAACAAGTGTCGGTACTTTCGTGTCCTAGAAACGGTTTCGTGGATTAGTTTCGTAATTTTGTTTAGTTTCATTCGGTCTTATCTTTTTTCCTTTTTGTGATGAAAAGAAGTTTATGTGATCCGACTCTTTCGCTCGTTTTTAGACCGTAAGGCCTGAGGTGTTTAGGGGAAATTTTGATTGTGCTGGTGAGCAAAATTACCATAGCCGTTCTAGGCGTGGGCTTTTTGCGGTCTTACCAATCTGTTCCCCCAAACCTTGCTGTTAGTCCTGATGCAAGGAAGAGGCCTGATGTAGTGACCTTTTCGAAAAAAGAGAGGAGGTATCCTTACCTTTATCAGCCCCCAAGTGAGATTCGACCCCTTGCGGTTGCTGGGGTCGGATGTTACTGGAGACCGGAGTGAGGGAAATGAACTTACATTTGTATTCGCTCATACCCCTTACTTAGGATTTTGGCGATCATTGTGTGACCATTGGCTCGGCCTTCCCGAGCCCCCACACGTGGTGGGGATTTGGTCAAGGGCCGGCCTGTTTCGTAACGTTTGTCCCATCCGCAATTCTTCGCAATTTGAAGGGATTGGGGTGGTGTCATTTGCCTCGATGGCTCGAATGACGTGCCTGATGAGCTCGCTAATGGAGGTGTCCGGGTGGAATCCGATCCTATTGCTTTGCGACTGAGTCAGCAAAGCCCTCGGGTGGCATTTCGTTGCTCCCTGCCCCACCTTCCAACAGATTCCCCCTCAATGGGGTTTCTATGGGCTCAGCTAGGGGCTAGTTTGAACTAGAAGGTTGAGATGACCCTATCCACCTCAATGCGGGTTGGGCAAAGGCCGCTGAGGCTCATCCGTGTTTTTCTCCCCTGGCTCTTGTTCAATGTGAGGCGGCCTTGGACCTTTTGCGGGTCAGCCTTCGAACCTCGGTCTTTCGATCTTGGATCGAGCGGCTTGAACCCCCGGGCCCTGTTAGGGTCTGATAGGGGTCGGCCGTGTTTCACGCGTTACCCCATCCTTGGTTTCCGCAACTGGAGGGGCTGAGTTGATGACACTTGCCTCGATGGCTCGAGCGCCGCGCTTAATGAGCTCGCTAACGGGTACGTTCGTGTGGAATCCGGGTCCATCATTTGCTGACGGGGTCGGCAGAGCCCTCAGGTGGCGCTCCACTACTTCTTAACCTGCCTCTCGGTAGATGCCCGAGCCGTTCGATAGGCTCAGGTGGCCCAATGGCCTCTCCTTGGTGGAGACTTTGTGGGTTTGGCTCAGGGTTGGAATCGAACGAGAAAAGGTCGAGATGTCCCTGTCTGCTTCTGAGCGGGGTTGGGTAGGGCCGCTGGGGCTCATCTTAGTTATTTCTCCATGGCTATGTTTGACATGAGGCAGCCTCGAGCCCTTTGCGGGCCGGCCTTCGAACCTCGGTCATTTGTCGTTTCGTATCGAACAAGGCGACTGCCACTTCGTGACGTGACATGAAGCGTTTGGGATGCAGCAACTGCATGAGCTTAATGTATGATTTAATTTGAAATGAAAGCAGGATTACCTTGGTGATATGAGCGATGGGATGCTCCTACCAGATGTGTCCGTGCAGGGTTTGGGCTCTGATGTTTGCGACGAGGTTGGAGTAACCTGCATAAGAATCGCTATTTTTTGTTTTTGTCTCTCGGCGGTGATTCGAGCTGCTTGATTGATTTAGTAGACCTGATAGCTTCCCCTCGAAGGGGGCTCTGCAGGGGGACCCCTGCAAACCCTTCTCAGGAAGGTGGGAGCTGAGGCTTGCGGTGCGGGGAACTATGAGTTTGGTTTATGCTGGTGAACAAAAAACACCGTAGCCATTGAGGAATAGGGTCTGGCGGTTCGTCCAGTTGTATTCAAAGTTTTATACCAACACACCGTGCCTCCGGTTTTTAAACGTAAAGGGGGGGGGGTTAGGCGAAGAGGGTGTCCAAACAAATAGACACCCTCGGTAGCCCCCGAGCAATGTCCATGCCCTTGCAGTTGCTGGGGTCGGTAGCTCGGTGAAGAAATTATCACCTAAAGTAAGTAGATAGAGGTACTTATCTTTTCAGCGGTCGTTTGTTCGTTGTTTTACCTGGGCCGCCCGATCGGCCTAGGAGGCCCATTGGGCTTTCTCTGGACGGAGGTTCCATCGTTGGGTCATTCCACGATCCTGCCTGGGGAAGCAGAGAGTCGCCTGCATGCGGGCCTGCCCTAGTTCTCGCGCCCGGGATGCATTAGTGGCGGGCCATGCCCAGGCAATGTCCTGTTTGACCAGGCAATGTCTTGTCGACCAGAGCGCATCCCACCGGTTGCGTCGCGTCCCCTCAGCTTTCTGTCAGCATTGATTTTGCATTTGCATTGAATAGGGGAAGGCAGAGAGAGTTTTTGTCCCCACCTTTTGCCTTTCCACAGCTGTTGAGCCCCTTCTTTAAATAGGGGGGGGGAGTTCTCGTCCCACTTCCTTGCCAGCCTCTATGCCTCCACTTCTTCTCCTTCCTTTCCACCGAATGCAGCGGTTCCTAAGTAGGAGAGGGTAATGCCAGGGAGAGAAGAACTTATAGATCCGCTCATGAAGCTGGGTCGTGATGTTGAGCTAGAGGCCATCCAACATAGATGAGATGGTGAGGGTCGCCTTTGCTGAGAAGGGGTCGTTGCCGTCGAAGGAGGAGGGGCATTGGAGGGTGCCGAGCGTTGTTGGCTTCGTCGTCGTCTGGTGTGGCCTTCCTTTAGAGGCAGGCGCCCCCCGTTTAGACGCCGTTGTCGAGGTTGCGGCTGATGATGATGGCGTAGTCCCCGGATGCCCCGATGGAGGGGCACCACAGTCGCCAGCGTGGTGCTCGATGTTGCAGATGACAGCTCCTTCGAGGATCCTACGGAGCGGCGGGACGTCGCTGATGGAGAGCGTGGCGCGGTCACCGATGGAGAGTGTGGCGTGGCAGCCGTAGTAGACGAACTGGCCCATGTACATGCCAGGACGTTGCCGATGGAGAGCGTGGCATGGCAGCCGTAGTAGACGAAATGGCCCGTGTACATGCCAGGTCATTGCCGATGGAGAGCGTGGCGCGGCGACCGTAGTAGTACTTGTAGTAAAGCTAGGCAGAGACTGTAATTGAATAAGTTTGTGGGGGAGCCCCCGAGTAAACAGTCTTTTGAATTTATGAGTACATTAGTCCTTTTCATGATGAAATCACTTTGTAAGTGGTGAATTTGTGCAAAGAATGAATGAACAAATTTTCATCTTTTGTTACGGCAAACAACTTTTCAGCTTCCCCTTTTTGTAGAAGAGGTTTTGGTGCCCTCCGACCCTTCCCATGGTTCAAGTTCTAAGAAACTAGGAGTGTGGGCGAAATAATTCTGATCATGCTAGTGAGCAAAGAGGTCGTAGCTACTGGGGCGTGGGTCGCCCGTAGTCCTACCAGTTGTACTCAGAATTTGTTCCCGAAATCTTAGTCCTTAGGACTTGTTATGAGAAGAACGGAAAACTTAGAGAATGTTTGCAAAGATAACACAGGAAGTGTTTGCAAGATAAACGTACTTGTATCATTTGTATCAGCCCTCGAGTGAGGTCTGACCCCTTGCAATGTGCAGGGGTTGGATGTCACTAAAGATCGGGGATTTCTAAAGACAAAAACTAATAAGGAAAATTGCATTTATTTAAGGGTAAAAACGACGTAGCTATTCGATGTTCCATGCGTTGGTGAAGATCTTGCCGTCGATGGTTTTCAACCTGCAGGCACCTAGACGGAGTACTTCCGCGATGATGTATAGCCCTTCCCATGGTGGGGAGAGCTTGTGGTGGTCCTTGTTACTCTGTACGAGGTGAAGAACAAGGTCCCCGACGTTGAAGGCTCGGTCCCGCACCCGTCGGCCGTGGTACTGCCATAGCGCCTGCTTTTACTTGGTCGAACGGAAGAGGGTGATGTTGCGGGCTTCATCTAGTTGGTCCATGGCGTCTTGGTGGGATGCCTTGGCTCCCTGTTCGTCGTATGCTTTGACTCTTGGCACTCCATAGTCGAGGTGCGTCGGGAGGATGGCCTCGGCACCGTAGACCATGAAGAAAGGCATGTAGCCGGTGGCCTGGCTTGGAGTTGTTCTCAGGCTCTAGAGTACTGCGGGGAGCTCAGCGACCCAGCGTGCGCTGAACTTGTTCAACCAGTTGAAGATCCTGGGCTTGAGGCAATGTAGGAGCATGTCGTTTGCTCGCTCGACCTGCCCGTTCGTCTGGGGGTGCGCGACGGCCACCCAATCGATCTGGATGTGTTGTTCATCGCAGAATCGAATGAATTTCCTACCGGTGAACTGCGTGCCGTTGTCTAAGATGATGGAGTTTGGTACAACAAAACGATGGATGATGTCGAGGAAGAACAACACAGCTTGCTCGGATTTGATCGTGGAGATCGGCGTAAACTTGTCTATGGTGACAAGTAGGTGGGTGAAGCCCCCGGGCGCCTTTTTGAATGGCCCAACTAGGTCGAGCCCTAGACCATGAAGGGCCACGTGATGGGAATCATCTGGAGTGCCTGGGCCGGGAGGTGAGTTTGCCGAGCGTATTACTGACACCCCTCGCAGGTGCGTATGATTTGCTCGGCATCGGCTACTACAGTGGGCCAGTAGAAGCCCTGTCGGAATGCATTTCCAACCAAGGTCCTTGGTGTGGCATGGTGACCATAGACCCCACCGTGGATGTCGTTTAGCAGAAGTTTTCCCCGTTTGCTAGGGATACAGAGCTGCAGGATCCCGGTGTGGCTTCGTTTGTAGAGTTTGCCCTCTACAAGAACGAAGGACTTGGCACGACGTGCGAGCCGTTGAGCTTCTATCTTGTCCGTCGGTAGTGTGTCGCGGAGGAGGTAGTCGAGGTAAAGCGTTATCTAGTCATTCAGAGGGTCGAGCTCTGCTGCTGGATCCTCATCAAGCTCCATGACCTCGGGGTCGGATGGAGCAGTCGGCGGGTTGGCCCTCGGGGCCGGATCAGATGGGCCATCATCGGCCCATTCTGACCCCTCATAGCGCACCGAGGGCTTGTGTTGATCAATGGCGAAGACATCCATTGGCACTGGCTCTCGGCCGGACGCTGCTTTCATGAGCGCATCGGCCGCTTCGTTGAGGCACCTTGGGATGTGATTGAGTTCGAGGCTGTCGAATCTATCTTCCAGCCGTCGGACTTCTTGGCAGTATGCCACCATCTTGGCGTCGTGGTAGCTTGACTCCTTCATGACTTGGTTGACGACCAGCTGGGAGTCTCCCCTGATGTCGAGGCATCAGATGCCCAACTCGATGGCGATTCGTAGGCCGTTGATGAGCGCTTCGTATTCGGCGACATTATTTGATGAGGGGAAATGGAGCCGAACCATGTACCTCATGTGGACCTCGAGGGGTGTTATGAAGACCAGCCCTGCGCCGGCGCCCATTTTCATCAGCAACCTATCAAAGTACATCATCCAGTACTCTTGATCAATGACCGCCGGTGGCATCTGGACCTCAGTCCATTCCTCGATGAAGTTAGCCAACACCTGGGACATGATTGCCATTCGGGGTGCATATGCGATGCCTTGATCCATCAGCTCGAGTGCCCATTTTGCGGTTCTCCCATGTTGTCCTGGCTACGGACGATCTCGCCGAGGGGGAACGACATCATGACTGTCACGGTGTGTGACTCGAAGTAGTGGCGCAACTTCCTCTTAGTGATGAGTACGGCGTATAGGAGTTTTTGGATTTGGGAGTAGCGGGTTTTGGAGTCGGACAGTACCTCACTGATGAAGTACACCAGGCGTTGTACTTTGAAGGCGTGCCCTTCTTCTTCCTGCTCTACTACCAGGGCGGCGCTGACCGCTTGTGTGGTGGCCGCTATGTATAGTAGGAGGGATTCTTCGTTGCTTGGTGGAACCAGGACCGGGAGCTTTGTTAGAAGTAGTTTGACCATGTCGAGCGCCTCCTTGGCCTCAGCTATCCACTCGAAGCGGTCGGCTTTCTTCAGGAGTTGATAAAGGGGGAGTCCTCATCTGCTGAGGTGCGAGATGAATCGGCTGAGGGCGGCGAGGCACCCTGTGATCCCCTAAACCCCCTTTATGTTCTGGATCGAGCCCATCTTCGTGATGGCTGAGATTTTCTCCGGGTTGGCTTCGATGCCGCGCTCGGAGACGATGAAGCCGAGCAGCATGCCCCTCGGGACCCCGAAAACACATTTCTTGGGATTAAGTTTGATGCCATTTGCTTGGAGTTTAGCAAAGGTTTTTTTAATATCGGCGACAAGGTGGTCAGCCTGTTTGGACTTAACTATGATGTCAGCGACGTAGGCCTCAACGGTCCGCCCGATGAGGTCCCCGAAGCAGTTGAGCATACAGCGCTGGTAAGTTGCCCTGGTGTTCTTCAGACCAAATGGCATTGAGATGTAGCAGAACGATCCAAAGGGGGTGATAAAAGACATCACGAGCTGGTCGGACTCTCTCATCGCAATTTGGTGGTAGCTGGAGTATGTGTCAAGGAAGCAGGGGGTTTTGCACCCTGAGGTTGAATTGACTATTTGGTCTATGCGTGGCAAAGGAAATGGGTCCTTTGGGCACACCTTGTTGAGACCTGTGTAGTCGACACACATCCTCCATTTCCCGCTCTTCTTTCGTACAAGAATGGGATTTGCTAACCACTCTGGGTGGTGTAATTCCCTGATGAATCCTGTGGCCAACAGTTTTGCTATTTCTTCACCGATGGCCCTGCGCTTTTCCTCATCGAAGCGGCGCAGGCGTTGTTTCACTAGCTTGGAGCCTGGGTGGATTTTTAAAGTATGCACGGCGACCTCCCTCAGGATGCCCGGTATATCCGAGGGTTTCCACGCAAAGATGTCTTTGTTGTCACGGAGGAAGTCGACGAGCGCGCTTTCCTATTCGGAGGAGAGCGCGGTACCAATGCATACCGTTTTACCCTCGGAGCTACTGGGGTCTACGAGGACCTCCTTGGAGCCCTCTACTGATTCGAATGACCCGGTTGATTTCTTCACGTCGGGCGCTTTTTCGGCAACCTCCTCCCTGAGGGCGACGAGTTCCCTAGAGGCGACGACCACGGCGGCATGGCCGCAGCATTCGACTTCGCACTCGTAAGCACGCTGGAAGGAGTGCCGATGGTGATGACCTTGTGGGGACCTAGCATCTTCAGCTTGAGGTATGTATAGTTGGGGACAGCCATGAACTTCGTGTAACATGGTCGCCCTAGGATGGCGTGGAAGGTTCCCGGGAATCCCACCACATCGAAGGTGAGGGTCTTAGTCCTGTAATTGGACTGATCCCCAAAAGTGATGGGTAGATTGATCTGTCCTAGTGGCACGGCCTATTTGCCAGGCACGACGCCATAGAAAGGCGCTTGGATCAGGTGGAGGTTCGTCCGGTCGACGCCCATCTCATCGACCATCTTGGCGTACATAATGTTGAGGCCACTGCCTCCGTCCATCAGTACTTTCATGAGTCACTTCGGGCCAACGATCGGGTCGCCGTAGGTGCGTCTACGAGCATTGATGGTGCTACGCGCGTCGTGATTGTGGCCGAGACGTTGATGTATCGGGACAGCGGTGTGCTGCCTGCCCCCTGGCGGTGTCTGGTGAACCGACATGTCCTTGGCGGGCCACACCGAGGGCGTGCGCTGGCTAGCATCAAGCTCACGTCACCGAGACAATGAGCTTTCCACATGCTGTGCTGCCGCACGCTCAAGCAACGTGCGAATTTCCCGGCCGGCCTGGTGATCCTCGGACGTCGCGACCTCTGGGAGGCCGTGAAGCAAGGCTATCACAGCAGCGATGTTTTGACTTGCCCGAGCGAAGTAAGGGAGAGTCCCGTGGTCGGTGAGGATCCTTTGGTGTACATTGCGGGCCGTGGTGCGCGCGCGCCCACCGTTTTCGCGGCGTTTGATCTCGCGATTGATGTCCGCGTACGCCGCATGAGCCCTTGTCCAGCCTCATCGATCTCCAGCTTCTGGGCTCTCAGCTGCTCCATCCTCACGCGAGATGGGTCCGCTACCTCCCCTATAGTCCTACCATCAGGGTTGCTTGTTGGGGTAGCCTCCTCCCCAGAGACGCTTTCAACGAGCCCCTTGGGGGTTTCCGCCATGAAGCATTCTTGGGAAGGGTGATGGCTCCCCCTGCTGGAGTCATAGCTAGAGGACGATCCTGGCTCCTCCGTGAGGAGCTTGTGGAGAGACTCCGTGTCATGTTCAATTGCCCCCACGAACTCGCTGTCCATGGGTGACTGAACCATGCGTAGTGCCAGAGGACGATCCTAGCCAGCGGTCGTCGTGGCGTTGCGGAGACTTAACGAAAATGCTGTCGGGGCGCTCCGCACGTGGCGTTCCAGAGAGAGGAGCACCTCCCTGGAAGGCCATGCCATGTCATTGTCGTTGGAAAGGGTGAGGCAATGCTGGTCCTCCCTGGACTGCTGGAGCCCAAGGGAGGCGCCGAGCTGGCCCCCAAGCCTCTTGTCGTCGAGGCCGATGGGGGGAGAGATTGGATGACAGTGTGAGCCCGTACCAACTTTCCTCCCACCGTGAGGATGAAATCTAGGTTCCTTAAGCGCACGTGTGCGCCTAGGACCCAGCTGATGTCGTGGTTAGCCATCCGTGGCCTAGTTTGGAACACGCAAAGTCCCCTACCTGGCGCGCCAACTGTAAGTGTTTCGAACAAACACCGGCTAGTAAATTTAGATTTATGCGCGTTAGGCCCAGATGGTGCGCTAAAGGACACAAGGTTTATACTGGTTTGGGCTGAATGTCCCTACGTCCAGTCTGTTGCTGCTCATTTTATTAGCACCGAAAATGGTTCGTAGTAGGGGGTATAAACGGTCGAGAGAGGGACTGGTCCTAGGTCTCTGATGGAAGGGTAGAAAGGATGCCAAGAGCCTAGTTGCCACTTGGCTGTGTGTGATGTGTGTTGTTTTGTCTGTCAAAAGTCAGTCCCCCTAGTGGGGAGCCCTGCCCTCCCTTTTATAGACCAAGGGGGGAGTAGGGGTTACAGATGGGAGAACGAGTAAAATAACAAGAGTATAGAAGGTCCTTCGAAGGATCCGGGGCTCCCTTTTTTCCCGCGCCTACCCTGCATAACATGGTAGACCGTGTCAGGAGTGGCGTGGTTGTTGATCTTCGTAGGCCATGCCCTGGCCTCATTTAGCAAGTGGGTGCGTCCCGTCTTGCCCCCGTGGGCGGCATGTCGGACAGGGTTGTTGATCTCTGACCTCATGGTGAGCGGATGGCGTGGTGACTGCTCGTTTGCCACTGTAGAGGACGGGAGTCCCTCCTTGGAACATAGTGGTTGTCATATGCCCATGTCGGGTTCTTCGCCTAGAGGCTGAAGGCGGCGCCTACAACTTTGTAGGGTGAAGAGCACGCGTTGCAACACTATTTAGGCTCTGCCACGCCTAGAATGGTCTAAGCGCCCGTCCTGTCACGCCCTGACGGTACTTTCCTACAGGGGCGTAGGGCATGGTCCTTGATGCCACGGTTGACCTGAACGTCTTGTCTTACCCTGTGCCTATCATCTTGAGGGAGCGGGGTGCGGTTGTCAGGCAAGGCAGAACCCTCCTTTGGACATCCGATGAGGCGAGGTCCGTCCTTAGACGTCGGGCGAGGTGGAGCCTAGCTCTATCCATTGGGCGAGGCCAAGCCTAGCCCTCGGGGGTCAGGCGAGGCGGAGCCCAGCCCTCGGGGGTCGAGCGAGGCGGAGTTTAGCCCTAAGCCCTCGGGTGAGGCGAAGCTGGCCCACGGGCATTAGGCGAGGCCGAGTTCATTCCTCGGTGGTCGAGCAAGGCAGAGTCTAGCCCTTAGCCCTTGGGCGAGGCAGAGCCAAGCCCTTAGCCCTCAGGCGAGGCGAAGCTGGCCCACGGGCGTCGGGCGAGGCGGAACCAAACTCCCATCGTTCAGGCAAGAAGCGCAGTAGTGCTCTTGTCCGTTTGGGAGTTTTTAACGTTCGATGGTTATTATTTCCACCTCCTTGGGTACCCCGGTATTAGGTCCCCGACAGGTACTATTTCAGTGTTCGGTCACTCCTGTGTAGCAATGGTTCACCTCCTGTGAACTGACCGGACGCTAGAAGCAGAGTCCGGTCCAGCCAGCGTCCGATCGCCCTTTTTCAGTGAATCTTCAATGTTCCTTCGCGCTGCCTATTCCAAATCAAGTCCCAACTTCAATAAGACCCAAGGAAACACCAATTGGGACTGATGTGAGTGACCTCTCTCAAACCCTCAAATTTTTCAAAATATTTTGCCTTAGGCTATACTTCTTTTTAAGAAAATAGGCAATAAAAGGGTAATCGAAAGGAAACGACAAAGCAACACACATGCATATGCAATGCAATACTTGAAAGTAATTCTAGTTGCTTGTCAAGTTTGATCCAAGGTTAAGCTTCTTCACACGCTTTTTGGCGGTTATCTTAACCATGTTAGACAAGCCCTAAATGCATTACCAAAAAATTAAACATGTTGTTTATCACAATGCAATGTAAGGGACAATACAAGCTCATTTTCGAGTAAAGTTACTAAAGTCAAGCACATTGAGCTCATTCCTCAACCGACAAAACGTAGCCTCATCTAGCGGTTTAGTGAAGATATCCGCCAATTGATCCTCGGTCCTTACACCTTCTAGTGATATATCATTCTTAGCAACATGATCTCTAAGAAAGTGATGATAGATATCTATGTGCTTGGTGCGAGAGTGTTGAACAAGATTATTAGCAAGTTTTACCGCACTCTCATTGTCGCACAAAAGAGGTATATTTTCTAGAACTACACCATAGACTAGCAAAGTTTGCTTCATGTAAAGTATTTGTGCACAACAAGCACCTGCGGCAATGTATTCTGCTTTGGTGGTGGACAAAGCCACACTATTTTGCTTCTTGGAGGACCAAGACACTAGTGATCTACCAAGCAAATGGCACCCTCCGGATGTGCTTTTTCTATCAATTTTGCAACCGGCATAATCCGAATCGGAATAGCCAACTAGTTGAAATCTAGCTCCTTTGGGATACCAAAGACCAATGCTTGGTGTGTGCTTAAGGTACCTAAGGATTATTTTAACAGCAACCAAAATGAGCTTCCTTAGGATTAGCTTGAAATCTAGTACACATACACACACTAAACATGATGTCGGCCCTAGATGCGGTCAAATATAACAAGCTACCAATCATAGAGCGGTAGAGAGTATGATCAACCGTTTTACCTTCCTCATCTAGGTCAAGATGTCCATTAGATGGCATTGGTGTCTTGATTGGCTTACATTCATCCATATTGAACCTCTTGAGAAGATCATTGGTATATTTCTCTTGAGAGATGAAAATTTCTTCTCTCATTTGCTTGACTTGAAAACCAAGAAAGAATGTAAGCTCTCCAATCATTGACATCTCAAACTCCGTCGACGTCAATTCACCAAACTCTTTGCAATAATCTTCATTTGATGATCCAAAGATGATATCATCAACATATACTTGACAAATGAAGATTTCTCCATCAAGCTTCTTGGTGAATAGTGTGGTGTCGACCTTCCCAATGGTGAAGCCCTTCTCAATGAGGAAATCCCGAAGGCGTTCATACCAAGCTCTTGGGGCTTGCTTAAGCCCATATAGCACCTTGGACAACCTATAAACATGATTAGGATATCTAGGGTCTTCAAACCCGGGAGGTTGATCAACATAGACTAGTTCATTTATGAAGCCATTTAGAAGTGTACTTTTAACATCCATTTGATATAATTTCATTTTGATGCGATGCATATGCAAGGAGGATACAAATGGCTTCAAGTCTTGCAACCGGTGCAAAGGTCTCTCCAAAATCCAACCCTTCAACTTGAGAGAACCCCTTTGCTACTAGTCTTGCCTTGTTCCTCACTACAATGCATTGATCATCTTGCTTGTTGTAGAACACCCACTTTGTTCCAATGACTCTTGCACCTTGTGGTCGCTCTTCAAGAGTCCAAACTTCATTGCGAGTGAAGTTGTTCAACTCTTCATGCATGACATTTATCCAATCTGAATTTTGAAGAGCTTCTTCTACATTTTTAGGTTCAACGCAAGAGACAAAAGAGTGATGTTCAATACATGAAGCAAGTTTTTGAGAGCGAGTCATTACACCCTTTGAAGGACTCCCTATGATGAGATCTTGTGGATGAGCTTGTAGTAGAGGTGAATTTCTTCTATCAACCACTTGAGGGGGAGGTTGTGGAGCATCAACATCTTGAGCTTGTGCCACCATTTGATCATGAGAGACATGAGTATCTTTATTTTCTACTCTCCCATCTTTATCACCATCTTGTGGCACATTTGATGAAGAAGGTGGATCAATCACTTGTACATCATCTTTAGGCTTGATGTCTCCAACCGGAATGGTCTTCATAGCCTCCCTCAATGGTTCATCACCTACATCATCAAGATTCTCATGTGCTCCTTGGGAGCCATTAGATTCATCAAATTCCACATCATATGTTTCTTCAACCAAGCCAGTGGCATGATTAAATACTCGATATGCTTTGGACTTTGATGAGTAACCAACAAGAAAGCCAATATCATAACGTCTTTGAAACTTCCCTAGGTGTTGCCGCTTCTTGTAGATGTAGCATTTGCAACCAAATACCCAGAAGAATGAGACGTCTAGCTTCTTCCCATTGAGCAACTCATAAGATGTCTTGCCAAGAAACTTTTGAAGGAATAGGCGGTTGGATGCATGACATGCGGTGTTGGTAGCTTCCGCCCATAGAGCTTTGGGTGTATTGTACTCATCAAGCATTGTTCTTGCAAGTGTGATAAGTGTCCGGTTCTTTCTCTCTACTACACCATTTTGTTGAGGAGTGTATGTTGCGGAGACCTCATGCTTGATTCCAACTTCATCACAATAAGCTTCAATGTTTGTGTTGTCAAACTCTTTTCCATTATCACTCCTTATCTTCTTGAGCTTCACTTCAAACTCATTTTGTGCTCTCTTGGCAAACTATTTGAAACATGATGCAACTTCGGTCTTGTCATGAAGGAAGAATACCCATGTATATCTAGAGTAGTCATCAACAATCACAAGACAATAGAGATTTCCTCCCAAGCTCTTGTAGGTTGTTGGTCCAAATAGATCCATGTGAAGGAGCTCTAGCACTCTTGCTGTTGACATTTAAGCTTTTGTAGGATGAGTGTTTGCAACTTGCTTGCCGGCTTGACATGCACTACAAAGCTTGTCCTTCTCAAATTTCACATCCTTCAACCCTCTCACCAATTCATTCTTCATAAACTTCTTGAGTGAGCTCATCCCAACATGAGCAAGTCTTCTATGCCATAGCCACCCAAGTGATGTTTTGGGGAATAGGCATGTCTTCAAGTTAGCATCTTTGGAGGTCAAATCCACTAGATAAAGATTGTTGTATCTAAATCCCTTGAATATAACTTGATCATCATCTTTCTTAGATACAACCACTTCTTTCTCGGTGAACAAGCATTGAAAACCAAGATCACACAATTGACCAACGGATAGCAAGTTGAAGCTCAATGAAGTGACATATAGCACATTTGAAATTGAATGATCATTTGATATTGCCATTTTGCCCAATCCTTGGACTTTGCCCTTTGAATTATCACCAAATGTTATCCTTTCTTGGCCATCTACTTCTTCATCTAGTGAGGTGAACATACGAGGATCACTGTCATATGTTGAGTGCAACCACTATCAATTACCCAGTGACTTCCACCGGTCTTGTAGTTCACCTACACACAAGAGATCAAGCTTGTTTAGGGACCCAAACATGTTGAGGGCCCTTGACTTTCTCAACAAGTGACTTTGCAACCCAAATTTTCTTAGGCCTATTCTTATTGGGAGGTCCTAAGAATATGACTTTTATTTTTTCACTAGAGTCCTTTCTAAGCATGTAATGAGCATTGAAAGCAAAGGGTCTAGCGTGCTTGGGCAAGGGTTGTGGTGGGAGTTTGACACTCATGGGCAAAGTGACTTCTTGTCTACACTCAAAACACCTCTTTGGCTTTGGCTTTGACTTGTGTTGTTGTTGGTGTTGAGGTTGAGCCTTCTTCTCTTGATGTGCCAAGTACCCAATGCCACTTCTATCCATCTTCATCATGGTATTCATGAGTAGCTCACTTTGAAGATGTTGACCTCTTGTAAACTTGCTCAAGCAGATGTTCTTTTTCTATCTTGAGCTTCTTGTTCTCTTCTTTGAGTTCATCATGATTTTTCTCCATCTTTAGTCTCTTGTTCTCTTCTTTGAGCATCTCATTCTCAAGAGCTAGACACTATCATGGTCAAGGTTCTCTATCATGATGGTGTTGGTGGTTGGTAGCTTTTCAAGATCTTTCTTGAGCTTCTCATTCTCATTCTTGATCTTGACATACTCATCATAGTTGTCGGACTCAACCACTTGCTTGCCTTTGCAACTAGAACCTTGCTCAATGATCTCAATAATCAAATCATCACATGATGTAGCTATATCAATCTTAACAACTTGGTTAGTAGCATCATGTGGCTCATTGGATAAAAATTTATAAGAGATAACAAGATTATCATGATTAACCTTGAGGTTGGTATACTCTTCTTTTAGCATATTGTAGCTAATAGTGAGCTCATTATGTATCCCCTCAAGTTTATCATGTTTTTCTTTATGATCTTTTTAGATGATTTGAGCTCCTTGAGTTTGGATGACATAGTTTTGTTTTCTTCTCTAAGCTCAACACTAGCTTTTTCAGCTATGTCACATTTAGCTAAGAGTGAGTCATTCTCAAGTTCTAGATTTTCATTCTTAGTCTTTCTAATGATCTTAGTGTATTGATTTAGCAACTTGACAAGATCATCATATGAAGGTGATTCAAATTCATCATCACTATCACTATCATCATTGCTAGCATGATCATCACCACTACTATTATCATTTCTTTGTACCTTTCGTTCACCCTTGGCCATAAGGCATAGGTGTGTAGAGGATGATGGCGGTGGTGTCGGTGAAGATAGTGAAGAGTCAATCACAATAGCGGACACCTTCTCGTTCTCACTATCATCATCAGATGAGCAACTTGATGAATCAATATCTATGAGCCAATCACCGACGATGTATGCCTTGCCATTCTACTTCTTGTGGAAATCCTTCTTCTTGCCTCCTTCTTGTATGGCTTGTTTTTCTTCTTCTCATCATTATCTTCATCACTTGAGTCATCTTTCTTGCCCTTGTACTTCTTGTACTTGTCTTTCCTGGGCTTGGGGCATTGATGAGCTAGATGACCAAGTTCTCCACAATTATAGTAATCCATCTCGGAGATTGGCTTCCTTCTATTGCTAGTGAAGAACTTCTTCTTTTTGCTGTCAAACTTAACACCGTTCTTATTGAGCTTCTTAAGCATCTTAACGGTTCTTCTCACCATGACAGCAAGACTTGCATCATCAATTTCATCATCACTTGAGCTCTCATATTCAACTCTTGCTTTGCCCTTGCTCTCTTGGCTAGCCTTGAATGCTAAGTCTTTCTTCTTGGTGGAAGAAGAGTAATCTTGTGATGTGATGTGGATATACATCTCATGTGCATTGATCTTTCCCAATATTTGAGTTGGTGTAGCGGTGGAAAGATCACCTTGATGAAGCACGGTCACAATATGCCCATATTTGTTAATGGGGAGGACACTCAAGATTTTTCTTACAATATCGGAGGGTTGCATTTGTGTAAGTCCAAGCCCATTGACTTCCTCTACAAGAACATTCAAGTGTGAGTACATCTCATTAGCACTTTCTTTAGGAAGCATCTCAAATGAATTAAGCTTTTTCATAACTAGATGATAGCGTTCCTCATGCTCACTCTTTGTTCCTTCATGGAGCACACAAATGTCTAACCATAGTGCATGGGCATCCTTGTGGTTCAGCACACGGTTAAACACATCTTTGCAAAGGCTTCTAAAGATGGTGTTTCTAGCCTTTGCATTCCATTTTTCATAATTGACTTCATCGCCTTGAAGGTGTGTGGGATCCTTATGTTTTGGGAAACCTTGAGAGGTGGCTCTAAGAATTCCAACATCTAGAGCTTCTAAATAAGCCTCCATGCGGATTTTCTAATAAGGAAAATCATCTCCCTCAAAGATAGGAGGAGGTCCACCTCCATGGGACATCTTTCTCTAGGCGGTTAAGCCTAATTTAGTGAGCATGAGGCTCTGATATCAATTGCAAGGATCAAGATGCCTAAGAGGGGGGGGGTGAATTGGGCTAATTCTAAAATTCATTGCAATAATTAAACCCTACACTTAGCCCACTTCACCCCTTGTGCCTAGAATGTGTTCCTATTGTTCTACCGCACAAAAGTTTTGCACCCTAGGTTCCAATCCTACTCTAGCATGGCAATTCTAAGAATGTAAAGATAAGAAATGAATTGCTCAAATGTAAATGCTTAAAGTAAAGAGAGGAGAAGGAACGCGGCGATGCTTTGCCGAGGTATCGGAGAGTCACCACTCCCCACTAGTCCACGTTGGACCACCCGCGCAAGGGTGTAGCTCCCCCTTGATCCCTGCAAGGATCAAGTGCTCTCTATGGGCTGATTCTTCGACACTCCATCGTGGTGAATCGCCTACAACCGCTCACAACTTGAGTTGGGTCATCCACAAGCTCCGCCGGATGATCACCAAACTCCCAATCACCACAAAACCATCTAGGTGATGGCAATCACCAAGAGTAACAAGCACAAACTCTCACTTGACCACGACAAGCCTAATGAGTAGGGTGGATGCACACTTGCTACTCTCCTTGCACTAATGAGGCCTCAATCTTGGATTCTCAAATCTCAATCACCTCACTAGGCTCTTGCTTTCCTTTGCACTCTCAAGGGTGTTTCTCAGCTGAACAAATGGGCAAGAGGCCTCCTTTGGACTAGTGGAGTAAGTATTTATACCCCACTCATTCAAAACATAACATTTGGAGGCTGAGTCATCACTATGCGGGGTGACCGAAGGCTCCGGTCAGTTATCCCTGCCACTGTGTCAGAAAGAGCCATTAAGTACTGACCAAACTCTGACCTGCGTCCGATTAACACTGACCGGACACGTCCGATCACGAAAACTACTCTATGGAGCCTTACTGGTGTTGACCAGACGCTGGCACCCAGAGTTCAGTCACTTTGCTGTTCAGCATCCGGTCAGTTACTGGATCCTAACCAGCGTCTGGTGAGCACTGACCGGACGCGTCTGATCAGGAATCTCCCTCTCTAGAACCTCTTTGGAGTTGACCGGACGTAGGAACCCAGCATCCGGTCACTTTTCACTCAGCGTCCGGTCATAACTAGACAACTCTAGTTGATCAAATGAACTGACCGGACTCACCCTTCAGCGTCCGGTCACAACCAGACCAGCGTCCGGTCAGTCATTTGACCCTCCATTCACTTCCAACTCGAAATCATATCAGAATGAAGTTTGCTTCAATTGATCTTAGGGCTACTCCAGAGCTACCTAGTGCTAGATTTGACAAGCATGCACCACACCTAACCTACTGGACTCACCTAGGTCAAGCTACTAGTCCATTACCATGACCTAACTTAATTGCCTCTACAAAACACACGTTAGTCATAGTAATCTCGTATTGTCATTAATCACCAAAACCCAACTAGGGGCCTAGATGCTTTTAGGTCTTGATTGTGGTCCATGTGTACACCTCTATGTAAGCACAAAGGATCCAAAATAGGCCTTCTTCTATAGGCGGATAGTACCCTGAACCGGCGGTGACATAGCATTTCATCAAGGCAGGAGTACGAGGGTTTTGAAGGACATTTTGGAGCCCTGGCGGGAGGCAAAAGCATAGACAAAAGAGCGGGGCCGACCTCTTCACTCAGAGTGTGCAACACTTTGAACCCTGACTGCTCCATGGCTGCATCTAGCTCCAACTCCTCCTAGTGGTCGGCACCATCCTAGGGCGCCGTCACAAGAAGAACACCAGCTTCGAGCGAAGGAGGCAACAACAGGAGGGGGCCGCCTGATGAGATCCTAACATATGGGTATGTGAAACCTTAGGTCCAATGATTCCCGAATGAAGAAGACCCCCCAACCAACCCCTCTTGGATCGCCTAGGGGCTAAACCCATCGGGTACGCTCGCGTGCACCCTCTAGAGAAGAAACCCTGCCGAGCCTGATGACACCGCGACCTCTGCTTGGGGCTCGGGGCCTCGCCCGAGCCCTGAGGCTCCCGATCTAGGCCAACAGTTTGGCTTAGACCTTGGCTCCTTTCTAGCCAATGACGCCAGCTAAGGCCCAGGCGCAATAAGACGCACCTCGAGCTACCAAGCCTCGGGGGCTCCCAAGCGCTACCCCTTTGGCATGGCATTGCCGGCCACTTTCCCAACAAGGTCACGCACGGGGCCTGACACAAGAAGACAAAGCTTCCTCGTGGTGTCTAGGGGATCATAGGCTACTGGGCCCGTGTGTCAGCCCCTAGAGCCGACCTCCTTCACCGCCAAGAAGACTCCAGAAGGTCTACCTAGGGGAGGTCGGTCCAAGCCAACACAGCCTGAGCCACAAAGTGTTAGAATAGAGTAGACAAACCATGCCCAAGGCTTCTTCAGCTCCATGACACTGCCACGGTCCACAGCGCATCGTTGCTAGGCCCTCCTGGACTCTGGCGCATGTAGACCATAGACTTGCTCCCCCAAACTGCTATGTACCCGACCTATCTCGTTATATAAGAGATAAGGTTGGACCTAGGGGGAGGATCATCAGAAGACTAATCGTTCCATTCCATTCCATTCCTTGGCCTCTGTTCAGCATCGAGAGCAAGGCAACCCAGAGAGGAGCACCGAGAGCTCCTCCACCGCATCCCATCGTCTTCCTCCTCTTCGATGAGAGGAAGGCTCCACCGGCGGTGAGGCAACCTTAGGATTAGCACCGAGCTAACCCCCTACCAAATCTCTCTACAACCCTATTGTAACCCCTCGATTTTGAGTGATTTTGAGTATAGGGATCATCAGCTGCTAGATGTAGGGCCCCGATTGGCCCGAATCAGGATAAACCATTGCGTCCTCTCTATGATTCTTGTGTTCTTGAGTCCACCCGAGCCACTGGAGACCCGTACTCTGACAATGACTCGAACAGCAATGCTTACCATTTTTCCAACACTGTGACAGCTGGCGCGCTAGGTAGGGGACAGCGTCAAGTGCGGTTCAGGCTCTACGGTGGTCGGAGCCACCTGCCTCGTCGCGCAGAGCAAGCGGTACCGCCCTAGATGGGGGCGTCTGCTTCCCCGGCAAGTCCCCCAGCATAGCCAGTGCGCTCTTCAGCGTAGGAGCCCCGCACGGAGAAGGGCTCGCTTAGTGAAGGGATCGACATGCTAACTTCACAAAATAGCTAAGTTTTCTAGCCATTAAGCTCTTTTCCATGCATTCTTCACCTCTCAAATTACCATTGGGGAACGCAGCCACCCAGCTCAAATCAACCTGCTTTTGGGCCACGAACCTCCTCGCCCCAATCTCGTGGTCGGGGAGCAAAGATGCCATGTTCTCCCTCTCCTGACCACCGGACAGGATAATCTAATGCCCTAACACCACACGGGCATGACCCAGGCTAACAGAAGCAAGCATCGAGGACGCTCCCCATGGAGATGAACAGAGCATGGAGTGGGAGCAGTGATGAAAGCGCAAAGATTTGAAAGGTGGGCACGCCCCCCATGTCACAATTGTTCAAAAGGGGACAAAAGCCCTAGAATTACAGCAGTATGTTTTACAGCCTAGTCCTTGTGTAGGTCACGGGGGCGCCAGAGGGCCAGCGGGAGTATCCTCCTCTTCTGAATACTCGTCAATCAGCAGCAGCCAGTCATCGATGATGCCCACAGCAACAGCAACCAAGGGTGCCACCACGCTCTTGGCTTACTTTAGCTCCTTGTTGGAGGTCTCCTTGGGGACGCCCAGTGCCACTTCTCCCAAGTCAACCTGTGAGAGCTGAAGCTTCACCAAGGTTAGGGCTGCGGTGGCCCCCTAGAGGACTGCACTCCTAACAACTCATGAAACATGCACCACAAGGGTGCGCACCCGCCCGACGAGGTCATGCTCCTCCTCCGGGGGTGGTGGGAGGAGACGGGCTTCGCATGCCTCATGCGCACCGGCAATGAGCCCCTATAGCTCCGCCCGCACCACGTCTAGCTCCTGCCCATGCTCCGCTAGGGCGGTTTGGCCATCCATCAACACCTTCACCACCGCCTACAACTCCATCCATAGGCAGTCGCACTTCACACGTGTCTTGTCCACCTCCTTGTTCAGCCAAAGGACCTTGCCATGCTCATCTGCAAGCTCCACCTGCAGCCCTATGTCGTGCAAACAAAGGAGAACCAGGTTTATGGTGGCCCGAAATGAAAGACCCTGCCCCAGGGGTGAAGGAAAGAAGGAAGAGAAGAGGACGCACCCGTGATGAGATACTGGGTCTCATGAAGCTCAAAATGGGTAGCATCCCTCGTGGTCTCTAGCAGGCCTAGGGAACCCCTCAGCTCCATGACCATGCCCTCAGCCATCCAGTGGGCCTCCTCCACCTCTACGACCTTCTACCGGGACACCTCGGCCCTCGCCTCCACGATGCGCTTGGCCTCTTATTCCATCGCCAACTCAGAATCCAGCCATGCCACGGCACTACATGCCCCATCATGCTCCCTAATGAGCGCCTCCGTTAGTGCCACCACTCGGTCGCTGGGCAGAGGACAGGGGTTGGGCAGCAAGGTGGGAAAAGACCTCTCGCCTCCTCCAGAGGGGTCAGAGAGCGCCTGTGGAGCAACCTTCTCCCACTCTCGGATGAGGTCAGACTTCCTTTGGGAGAACTGGAGCAGTGCCTGCAGCAACAACAATAAGGAAGCTCAAGCAAAGCCTCGACACCGACTATGGTGTCATAATTGTCTAATCAATTCCCACCCGCAGGAGTCATATATCCCCTGCTGAAGACCGAAGAACTCCCACGTGCGGCCCTTCATCTCCGTGAAGGAGCCATAGAAGAAGGCAACCAGCTCATCGAAGGCACCGTGCACTTCATCAGCTTGAACCATGTGTCCGCCTCAGGGCTACCGACCCGCACATGTGGTAACCCAGCCAGCAGCGCAGGGGGAACCGGCGTGGCCACCGATGAGGAACCGGCCTCCTCATGGCTCGGGGCCGGGGGAGATTAGGGACAATGGCCTCCGCTCGGTCCGCCTCTGCTTCGGGGGGGCAGGTCCCCTAAAAGAGGGGCTCCCCCCATGGCACCAGATCCCATCAGACGCGCTGGGGTCACAGCGGTCGGCCCCTCCACGATATCATCCGGCCTCAACTCCCTGCTCACTTAGGGTGGTAGCAATGGGCGATGGCACACCTTTAGTACCAGTGGCCGACGTGGTGCCCCCACACCGCCCGTAGCCCCCATCAAAGAAGACTCCCTACAGTCAACATCAACGCTGTCAAACAACAAACATGTGACCTTCAAACAGCAGAAAACTGATCAATGAAGGGTCTTGCCTGCTGCTCGAAGAAAGCCTCAGGTAGAGCGCCTCTTCTGCGAAGGCGCCCCTGTCCCAGGGGAACTCGAATAGGGGCGCCTCCCAGCGGCCCGGGTCGAGGGCGAACCTCCCAAGGATAGGCCAGGGGACGCGCCCCCCGGCCATGGGGAAGAACTCCCAAAGGCGATGTCGGCCCCCTACCCCTCAGGGCTAGGGGGAATAGAGACCTCCCCTAGACATAGGAGGTCATCGGGTCTCGACTCAAACATTGAGAATGGGGCCGGGCCTTCATCGATTGCCAGCTCCCCCGACGCTAATCCAAGCACCATCCACATAATCCCCATCATGGACTCCTCTAGGAGGTGACCCTCCACCATCGTGGACTGGTCCCCTAACCCAAGGTACTCCCACATCAGGACTGGCCGCACCATCAGTGGGAGGATACAGCGGAACAACAACAACCGGAGCACCATTTGGCTAGTCAGCACGATGTTCCTCAGGGCGGTGATCTGGTCTAGTAAGCTCTCGACGACCTTGAGGGCATGGACCTCCACGACCCTCTTCCAAGATGACGATGCCAATAGCCCCAATCGGTCAAGGGAGTAGGCTGGCAGAGACCCGGAGGGATTAGAAAGGTAGAACCATTTCTGGTGCCACCCCTTCTTAGAGGTGGGGAAGGAAAGATCTAGGTATTGCAGCTTTAGGTTGTTGCATAGCTGGATGGTGGCGGCACTGATCCATTGCATGGATCCATCGTCATACTTGTTCAAGTTCAATTTGAAGATCCTCCTCCACAAGTCAAAGTGGGGCTCGATCCCCAGATAACACTCATAGAGGGTGACGAACACCACAAGGTGCACCACCCCATGCGGCATCAAGTCATGGTGCTATAGCCTAAAGTAGCGGAGGAACCTCCCCACAAACGGATGCATAGGGACCCCAAACCCAGCTAGGTGGAAGGGGACGAAGAAGACCTACAACTCTCCTAGTGCTGGTTCGGACGCCTCTGGACTCAGCAAATCCCATCTGGAGGGGGGAAGAATCAGCCACCCCTAGGCCACCTCCAATATCTTGCCTTCGGCCTTCAAAGTGTCCCACTCTACCATTGCAGACTGGCTAAGGGTGAATCCAAGCGGGATCGACGGTGCTCAGATGGAGAAGCAATGGGGAGCAAAAATGAAAGGTGCGCCCACTCTCCCCCAATCCAGGCTTTTTATGACCCGAGCATGCAGGAGTGAACGTGGGCTGACCCACATGCCCTGCCTACTCCACGCACGCCTTCTCACAGGACTTGAGGGGATCCAGCTCCCCTCGGGCCCACCGGCTTCGTCGATGGCCTAGATCCGCACGCACCAAATGTCGTGGCTCCTCCTTCGCCAGACCTGCTCCATGTTGCCTCAATGTTCCATCTCCCAGACGAAGTGGGATGGTGCAGGGTGCACGCCATAACACCTCCACGAGGCACAATGGACCAGACGCCATCAACCGTCTGCTTAAGACATCAGCGAAAGGATGTGCCCAAAAGCCACCACTCCCACGGATAGGGAGGCCCCACGACGACCTTGAGGGCTGTGCTAGCTCCCTAGATGGAGCAATCTGACCCCTCGATCTATGGGTGCTCGGGTGATGCACCCCTCTCTGCTCCTTCATCTCCATCTCCATCCTAGCTACAGTAATTTTGTTGGATCCATAGATGAAAATGCATCTTCTTGTTCTAGAGTTTGTGGCCTTGTATATCCATGGAGTGCAGATTGTGAGCCTTATTGTCCTCAGTATTGGTTCACCAAATAAGTGCTTTGTGAACAAAGTCGATGACCTAAATGAAAGTGTACCAATGGATGTGGATAGGGTTGTAGTGGTCAAGGCTCGGGATGACATGGAGATTGACAACGATGCCGTGGAGGTCGACAATGATTTGCAGGATATTATGGAGAATCACAATGATCCCATGGAGGTCAACTAGAATCTACATGGAGAATGATTAATTATGCAACCAATGATGTACATATGAAGCCTTTTATTTTTTGCATAGTGTCGGCCTAATTAGTATCTGCATTTTAGCTTTCAGCATGCTTGTTAGCTTGGTAGTATCCACCTACTTATTCGGTATGAATGTATGGAACTCAAGTTGGATTCCTTTCAATCCGAGAGTACTGGCATTGTGCTTTCCTTATGTTTTCAAAGTGTGTAGTTTGGATTTCTTTCAATGTAAATATGTGTGCCTTATTATTCACCATCAAACTCAAGTTGGCTTCCTTTCGATCTGAGTACTGGAATTGTGCTTTTCTTAGTTTTCTAAGTGCGCAGTTTCGCTTTGTTTCAATGCCAAATGCTAAGATTGTGTGCCTTAGTGTTCATCACCATATGGTATGGTGGTCTTTGGGTGATAATAGGACCCAGCCGCTGGTGATGGTACTGTGCATTCACCGCCGCTTAGTTGCAAAATTTCTAATCCCACGTTTGAACCCTCCCACGTAGAACCGATGAAAGTTCGATTCCCACATGGCCTAAAAGTTACGCAGAGAGCAAGCAACCCCTTCCCAACATCCCCTTAACCTCCCCCCCCTCGTCGCCCCCTCCCTCCCCCACACACATAGATTTTCTTGTCCTCATTGCTGTTGTTCATCATCGCCACTCCTGCTCATCAACACTGCTCAACTCTTGCTTCATGCTGATGCGCATCACCGGCTTGCCCACACAGATACACCGGCACACGAGCTGCTGCTATCACCGGCGTTGCCACTCATGCTCACCACTGCTAGATCCAAAGGCAAGTGTAATAAGGCCTTACTTGTATCGCCGTCCCTTCTCCTCAAAACTCATCTCCTTACTAATGTTTATTGATGCAATTACACGGTAGGGCAGTCTCATCTCTTCGGCTGGTGGTGTCCTTCTAGATGAAGGAGGCCCGCAATGTGAGGAACGAAGTGGATAGCTGAAAGGTCCTAATGGCTAGAGGGGGGTGAATAGCCTAATAAAAATTTCTACAACAACACTTAACAAAATGGTTAAACAATTATGAGGCGAAGCAAGAGTTGCGCTAGCCTACTCAAAATGCAAGCCACCTACCACAATTCTAGTTTAGATAGTATCTATTTACACAATAGCTATGACACTACCCTATGTTAGTGTGCTCTCAAAAGCTAACTAAAGAGCCACACCAACCAACCAAGCAAGCTTTCACAACTAACTACACTAAAGAGCTTGACAACTAGTTTATGGTAATGTAAAGATAGTGATCAAGAAAGTTATACCGCCGTGTAGATGAATGAACCAATCAATCACAAGAGTGAATAACAATGAAGACCAAACACCTCGGAATCAAAGGATGAACACAATGATTTTTTACCGAGGTTCACTTGCTTGCCGGCAAGCTACTCCTCGTTGTGGCGATTCACTCACTTGGAGGTTCACGCGCTAATTGGCATCACACGCCAAACCCTCAATAGGATGCCACACAACCAACACAAGATGAGGATCACACAAGCCACGAGCAATCCACTAGAGTACCTTTTGGTGCTCCACCGAGGAAAGGTCAAGAACCCCTCACAATTACCATGATCAGAGCCGGAGACAATCACCACCCTCCGCTCGACAATCCTCGCTGCTCCAGGCCGTCTAGGTGGTGGCAACCACCAAGAGTAACAAGTGAATCCCGCAGCGAAACACGAATACCAAGTGCCTCTAGATGCAAACACTCAAGCAATGCACTTGGATTCTCTCCCAATCTCACAAAGATGATGAATCAATGATGGAGATGAGTGGGAGGGCTTTGGCTAAGCTCATGAGGTTGCTATGTCAATGCAAATGGCCAAGAGAGTGAGCTTGAGCTAGCCATGGGGCTTAAATAGAAGCCCCCACAAAATAGAGCCGTTGTACCCCTTCACTGGGCTCAACGCGGGGTGACCGGACGCTCTGGTCATATTGACCGGACTCTGGACCCAGCGTCCGGTCGCCCGATGTCAGCCACATGTCACACTGCGTTCAACAGGAGTCATCTGATCTCAACGGTCATCTGTTGACCGGACGCTCCGCTACAACTGACCGGACACTGAGTCTCCAGTGTTCGATCATTTCTAGTAAGGTTCCAGAAACGTATTTTGCCGATCGGACTTGTCCGGTCATGCTTGACCGGACCCTGCCAGCGTCCGGTCAGATGCTGACTTCTGTCTGTGCTGTCTGACAACATGACCGGATGCATCCTTCCAGTGTTCGGTCGCTGAGTGACCCAGCGTCCGATCAGGAACCGACGCTGGAGTCTTCACTGCTACACATGACCGGACGCGCTGGTCCCCCAGAGGCCAGTGTATGGTCACTGTATAACCAGCGACACTTACTCCTTTTCACTTCTATCTTCTTCACCCTTGCTCAAATGTGCCAACCACCAAGTATATCATCTTGTGCACATGTGTTAGCATATTTTCACAAACATTTTCAAGGGTGTTTGCACTCCACTAGATCCTAAATGCATATGCAATGAGTTAGAGCATCTAGTGGCACTTTGATAACCGCATTTCGATACGAGTTTCACTCCTCTTAATAGTACAACTATCAAACCTAAATGTGATCACACTCTCTAAGTGTCTTGATCACCAAAACAAAATAGCTCCTACAAAATATTCCTTTGCCTTGAGCTTTTTGTTTTTCTCTTTCTTCTTTCCAAGTCGAAGCACTTGATCATCACCATGCCATCATTATTATCATGCTATGATCTTCATTTACTTTGCCACTTGGAGTGTGCTACCTATCTCATGATCACTTGATAAACTAGGTTAGCACTTAGGGTTTCATCAATTCACCAAAACCAAACTAGAGCTTTCAATCTCCCCTTTTTGGTAATTGATGACAACCCTTATACAAAGATATGAATTAAAATTCAATTGAATCCATGTTGCTTGTCCAAGCATATTTACCATGTGTAAAAGGATATGGACAAGTTTCATGAACTCCATATGGTAGCAATTGCTCCCCCTACATATGTGCTAAGAGTTTGGATTGTAGCTTGCACATATGATTAGATAGGAAATATAGGAGACAATGTCTACCAAATGATGCTAAGGTATAAAAGATGGACCTTTGAAGCGTGATACCAATCGGAGTGCACCATTATACCATCCTTAGCATTATGGTTAGCTTAGATACCATTTAAAATCTTTGATAGCTAGATACCGCTTGTAAAGCTTTGTAAAAGATACTACTTGAAAATCTATTTGGAATAGATATCATTTGATAATACTTGGAAATGATACCACTTGTGAATAAACCTATGCATGCTAGATTTTCATTTCATCATTCAAGCCTACAACTAACATATACCACACAAGCATGGATATTGAAATTTAAAACTTGTGCTATGCAAGCAAACATATGAAATGCACATTCAAATGCACCATACAAGTTTATGAGCTTGCTCCCCCTACTTGTGTGCTTAAGATTTTAATTGATCCCTATTTTAATTGATCCCTTTCCTTTGTCATATCTCTCCCCCTATGTGAAATTCTCTCCCTTTCACTATCTTTGTACACTATTCTCTCCCCATTTGTCATCAATGACCATAAAGGTTCAAAAAAGTAGATAATACCATTTGTAGGGTCGAGATTATCAATGTCAATCAATGGGGTGAGGATCATATTCTCAAATTTGGTTCAAACTAGATTAGTTGCCAAAGATATTTAACTCGGTTTGATCCAAGGACAAGCTTCTTCACACCTCTAAATAAGGGTTATCTTGTACCATGTTGAGTTAAACACTTAAAGCTCATTTTCTAGATTAAACACTAAGTTTGCAAGCCCACAAACATGTCATATGCTACCACTAGATCAAGTCAAGCATAGAAGTGATAGTGATACCATATAAACATCAAATTCATTTGATTTTCATGAATGAGCCTAATAAAATGGAGAAATGACTAGATGCACTAAACGTGTCCTTAGCAAGGATGGCGCCAATCAACTTTTACCTTGGATTGCTCAAAGGAGAGGCATGTCATATAAGTGGGGGTGCATCAACACATATTTGAGAAATCCAATATGTTCAACTCATTCCTAAGCTTGCAAAACCTTTTCTCATCCAATGGCTTGGTGAATATATCGGCAAGTTGATCTTCGGTGCCTACACTCTCAATGCAAATGTCCCCTTTTTGTTGGTGATCTCTTATGAAATGGTGGCGGACATCAATGTGCTTTGTTCTTGCATTTGAACCGGATTGTTGGTTAGCTTGATTGCACTCTCATTGTCACATAGCAATGTCACTTTCTTGAACTTAATTCCAAAGTCACTCAAAGTGGCCTTCATCCAAAGTACTTGTGCACAACAACTACCGGCGGATATGTATTCGGCTTCGGCGGTTGATAATGCAACACTATTTTGCTTCTTTGATGACCATGAAACAAGTGATCTTCCCAACAATTGACATGTGCCCGAGGTGCTCTTCCTTTCAACCTTACATCCCGCATAATCCGAGTTGGAGTAACCAACTAGCTCAAACTTTGCTCCTTTGGGATACCACAAACCGACATTTGGTGTATGCTTCAAGTACCTCAATATTATCTTTGTAGCCTTCAAATGACTTTCTCTTGGTGAGGCTTGAAATCTTGCACACATGCATACACTAAACATGACATCTGGCCTTGATGTGGTCACATAGAGTAGGCTTCCAATCATAGACCGATACAATTTTTGATCCACCATATTTCCACTTGCATCACTATCCAAGTTACCATTTGTTCCCATTGGTGTGTGTTGACATCGTTTTTTGCACGTGTCAAAATGATCGGAGTGGACTGATCGGCAAGGGGAAAGTTACTGTATACTCTGATAACCGATGAAAGCCAGCTTGTAAAGATGGTGGCCGATAGCTGGTGGTGGTCGATGGAAAGGTTGATTTAGACTCAGGCGTTGCCGATGAAGGAAGATTTGAAGACTACTGCCGATGAAACAGGGAGTATGCCGATGAAGGAAGACTTGAAGACTACTGCCGATGAAACAGGGAGTATGCCGATGGGAAGGAGGACGGTGAGATTTCCATCGTAATTGAGGCGGACAGGGAAATAGATAGGAGTTGATTTCCTTTTCTATATTTGTTAGAGTATGACTCATGTAAGAGTCACGTGTTTCCTTAGATATGGGCTTGGTGTCCTAGTTGTGTTTGGTTGTGTCTCTTTAGATCAGGGTATAAATATGGAGCGAGGGGCAATGTAATAAAAAAAAGGAATCAATATCAAAACCAAGTTTTACTCCTATTTACATCTACTTATTTACATCTACTTATTTTTCGGCGACTTCGTCAATTTGCATATTTTTCTTTTTACGAGTTCTCATTGATTCGGGAGTTGCATTGTCTCAAGGCGACCTTCGGCGATTCTCGAGTTCAGCGTGAGTACCCCTTGGCCGTGACTTTCGGGCGATATCGCTGTTGTCGGGACCAAAGTGCTCGTATCTTCATCCTTGTCGATTAATGAGTCAAATCGACCGCACGCCTCTGGATATCGATTCGGTATTAGCCCTTTGTGTTTGCAGATCCACTTTTGCATCAACACATCTTTTGGGCACGCCGGTGGGACCAATCAATCCGATCAATATGTTCAATTCCGAGATCGATGCGGGGAACATTATCGCGGTATCGAAGAAGATCTTAAGGAAGAGCAGAGAGAGGCTATGGAAAAGGTGAGAAGAATACAGTGACTTTTGTCGAAATCGTTTAGCTTTGAACAAGAGTGGACAAGTCATCCGAAGCAAGATTTGTTGTTGCCTCGGCGAGTTACCTTTGACTCCAATCTCGTAAACTTCAAGAGATGGTTAATTCTCGCAATAAATCATGCTTTGATTAATCATTCCAATGTGCTGTCCAACACTTTGTTCATATCTTCGTGGTTCGAACTCTCAAAGAAGGACAAGCGCCACCGCATTATGTTGGGCCTACCTATCACCAACCAGAACCGGCATCTGTCAATACTCCATCGGCTCCCTCGGCCGTTGTGGGTACAGAAGTTACTTCTTCTCCAGTATCGGCAGAGTTTACCTAATATTCAATCTACACCGATACGATCAGATCCGGTACTACCAGGAGGACGAATTCAGCTTAATACAGATCTATCGGCATCAGCTATGTCAGGTCCTGTGTCTCAAAATAGCCAGATTCCTGCTAATTGGTGGGGATATGGTATGCCTCCGGAGTCATCTGCTTTCAATCCTGGATTACCTCAAGTGTTTGATGCAGTAGGAAAAGCTCCTATACCATCGGCTGTTTCGCCGATGGCCCAAGTGCCTCAATATGCCACAGAACTCTTGTGCAACCAACTCTGGGGGTTTCGGATGCCTTTGGTTCAAACGCCCAGTTCAAATCTATCGGCAAGCTTACTGCCGATACAGCAGAAAGCCCCTGTTATGAGTCAAACTGGGGTTCAGTTTATGCCTCAAGCTGGTTATAATTATCCAACAATGTCAGCAAATTATCAGCCATCGGTAAGTTTTGTACCGATGAGTTCTAATAATGGTTGGTCGTGATAGCATGCTCAAAGACATACGATTCAAACAAAATCGGCGGAGTTGCGTGGATTCAACAAGGTCATATGCAAGTTGGTTTTCGAGAATCAAGCATCGGCAACTCAAACCGATGAATCCTTTCCAACAGTTAATGGACCACAAGTAACGGCAAATATGCCGATTCTTTGGAGATCGTGGGCCACAAAGATATGTGGAAGGATATCGCAGGTACCTGTGAGAAATTCAGCCATTACAACAGGAGGTCGATGCTTTTTGGGCCAATAAGATAGCAGAAATTATGAAGGATCAGTTTGGGATAAAGCCTAAGGTCAATACTTATTCTTATCGGACTCCATACCCTCCTGCATATGATTTAATTCCTCTCCCAAATCGGTACAAGGTACCAGATTTCACTAAATTCTCTGGGCAAGATGATACATCAACAATGGAACACGTCAATCGCTTCATTATTCAATGTGGAGAGGTAGCTAGCAGAGATGAATTAAGGGTTCGATTATTTTCATCATCTTTGTCTGGATCGGCATTTACATGGTTCATTTCATTACCACCGAATTCTATTATTACTTGGGCTGATCTAGAAAAACAATTTCATAAGTATTTCTTTGCTGGAATCCATGAAAAGAAGCTTACCGATTTGGTAAAATTGAGACAGCGTAATGATGAATCGGTAGAAAGCTTTGTGCAAAGGCTAAGAGATGTAAAGAATAAGTGCTACAGTCTGGTGCTGGATGATCGGCAGCTTGCCGATCTGGCTTTCCAAGGGTTATTGCCACATCTTAAAGACAGATATGCTTCTCAGGAGTTTGAAAGTCTCAGTCATCTTGTGCAAAGGATTTCTGATCAAGACACTAGGGTTTTTGAACCTAAAAAGAATTGGAATAAAAAAGTATCATTTGTTGAAGGAGTAGGAGATTCTGATTCTGATGAAGAACCAGTTATCGGCTTGGCTGAGTGGGTTAAGAATAAAAGGCCGATATCTTGTCCCTTTGGTCAGAAAGAGCCAGAAAAGTTTACCTTTGATATCACCAAGGCCGACAAGATATTTGATCTTTCGCTTCAAGAGGGCCAAATTAAAGTCGTCACCTAATCATGTGATCCCATCGGCAGAAGAATTGAAGAAGATCTTGTAATCGCAAATGGCATAATGCAACTTCACACAAGACAAATGAGTGCAAGGTGTTCAGCAACAGTTACAATCGGCTATTGAATGGGAGAATTAAGTTTGGTACTTCCAATGCCCAGAGGCCGATGAAAATTGATCAACACCCTTTTCCGTAAAAATACGTTGGAGGCCAAAGGAAGACCAAGGTATTGACGCCGAGGTCAGCCGAGAAAACGCGTCGTTGGATCCCCAACATCGGATAACTACCGATGATGCAAAAAGTAAGGGTTCTTTGGGAGAAAGCGAGAGTTCCAAACAACCTCCTCGACTGGCATTGTGATTACTCATCGAAGGCAAGCAGGGTTGGCGTCGATTGTAATGATCGATATCGACAAACAAAGCAGGAAGAAAGACGTCGGGAAGAATGGCATCGGCATAAAGATCATTGGAGGTGCCCATTTTTATCCATTCTTTGGGAAGAAGGTATTAAATTGCTAATCTGTTGAAAATTGCCCGAGTGCAATGGTTATTATGGGGTCAATCGGTCGAGAAAGGAGGTTTCAACCGGCAATCGTGGTTTATTTATCAATGAGCCGATCGAGGCGCGAGCATCGATGCATGATCTATTTCAAAGCGAACTTAGTGTACATGAAAGGCTTGGTAAACGCGCTGGATATTTTCCAAGGAATCAAGAGGAGCTTGAGGAAATGGCAAATGCAAGAGTTCCGATGAGGAAATATTCTACAGGACCCTAATATACGCCGTGTAGAGTCAACTAGGACTGTTATCACCGGTTTGGAAAACCAAGTTTCCTCGATGGTGCCCGGAGGGTCGATAAAGACGCAGAGAAGGAGGATGCAACGTGGCGTCGGGAGGATTTATACCATGAGGAAAATTCCTCCAATGAGAGGTCCGGTCATCGGCGAGTGGCAAGTAAAACACAAAAATAAGGGTCCATCGGCAGATGTTAATATGGTATTCATATTGTCGATGGAGTTTTTGGCACTATCCGATAATGAGGAAGAAGTTGTTCTCTCTCGATCAAGTAGCTCGATTGACACTAGATCCAATGATGGTGTTTTTGAGAAACCTACCGATGACGAGAGAGACAAAGATCTTAAGGCTTTGTTTGTGAAGGGCGAGTTGATGGGCAAACTGTGTCTAAGGTACTTATTGATGGAGGGGCTGCGATTAATATTATGCCTTATGTGATGTATCGGAAACTTGGTAAGGAGATCAAGACTTGACCAAAACCGATATGATCTTTGAAAGATTTTGAAGGCAATGTGTCACCGCTAAAGGGGCGATGTCGTTGAATTGACCATCGGCTGACAAAACCCTTGCCGACGACGTTCTTTTTGTTATTAACGGCAAGGGTGCATATAATCTGCTTCTAGGGAGGGATTGGATTCATGCTAATTGTTGTGTTCCTTCTACAATGCATCAATGCCTCATATGATTGGATTGGGGGTAAGATTGAGGTTGTCCCGGTGATTCTTCTTATATCATCGCATCGGCGTAATCAGATACTTATGAGCGAACTAAATGCATATCGGGAGAAGCTTGGGAAAAAGAGTTCTTAGAGTTGTTGATTATGAAATTCCACCGATCCAAGCGAATGGGTTCGAAGAAGAGTTTTAATGGATAGGTTTTCCGATGATGGAAAATTAGGTCAAGGGTTCACATCGGCGGATGATTTAGTAGAAGTAGATATCGGTGATGGCGATAGGCCAAGACCTACTTTTATTAGTGCTAAGTTAGATTCCAAGTGTAAGCAAAGACAAATAATTGATGTGTTAAAAGAGTATAAAGATTGTTTTGCTTGGGATTATCTTTGAGATGCTCGGATTAGACCGATCGGTAGTTGAACATCGGTTACCTATCAAATCTGGATTTCGCCACATCGCCAGCCATTGACAGCGCCGATGCAACCCTAATATACTTCCTGATATTAAGGCCGAAATAACTAAATTAATTGAGGCAAAGTTTATTCGACAGTGTCGATATGCAGAGTGGATCTCTAATGTGGTTCCTGTTTATAAGAAAAATGGAAAACTTCGTGTTTGTATTGATTTCAGGAATCTCAACAAAGCCACACCGATGGATGGCTATCCAATGCCGATTGCTGATTTATTGATTGATGCTGCAGCCGGGCATCAAATTATCACTTCATGGATGGTAATGTGCTACAATAAAATATTCATGGCTGAAGAAGATATTCCCAAGACTGCTTTCAGATGTCCAGGTCATGTGGGGTTGTTTGAGTGGATAGTTATGACGTTTGGTTTGAAAAATGCCGGCGCTACTTATCGAGAGAGCTATGAACTTTATTTTCATGAATACATCGGCACCTTAGTGGAGATTTACATTGATGATGTGGTGATTAAGTGCGGAGATATCACAAAACATTTAGCCGATCTACGAAAGATCTTTGGAGTGCACAAGGAAGCATGGATTGAAGATGAATCCTAATAAATGTGCATTTGGTGTATCTACAGGACAATTCTTGGGTTTTATGGTGCATCAATGGGTATCGAAATCAGTAGGAAGTCTATTGATGCGATTAACAAGGTGGTTGCTCCTGTCAATAAGACTGAATTGCAATCTTTGATCGGTAAGATTAATTTCATTAGAAGCTTCATATCTAATCTATCGGGTAAGATCAAGGCTTTCATCCACTACTTAAATTGAAAGCCGATCAGAATTTGTATGGGGAGCCGAGAAAAGCGATTAGCCCTCGATGAAATTAAGAAATATTTAACAAATCCTCCAATTGCTAGTTCCACCTCAACACGGGAAGCCTTTCGAGTTATATTTGTCAACCGATGATCTGATTATCGGTTCAGCTCTTATTCAAGAATTTGAAGGAAAGAACGTGTTATTTATTATTTGAGCAGAAGATTAGTGGATCTTTGAGGACGAGGTATTCGCCATCGAAAAATTATGTCGTGTTTATACTTTTCTTGTGTCAAATTAAGGCATTATTTGTTATCCGCCGAATGTACGGTCATATGCAAAGACGACGTAGTCAAGTACATCTTTGTCAATGCCGATATTAAGTGGTAGAATCGGCAAGTGGATTTTAGCATTATCGAATTTGAACTACGTTACGAATCGACTCAAGGCGGGTTAAAGGGGCAAGTTATGGCTGATTTCGTCACTCAAAGATTGTAATAGAGTGGACTCTGGAGATTGCCCTTGGACACTTTTCTTCGATGGGTCCACATGTGGTGAAGGAGCAGTGTATCGGCATTGTGTTGATTTCACCTCAAGGAAGGAAGTATGAGTTTTCATTACCAATTGTTGCTACATCGACAAACAATCAGTTTGAATACCAAGCCTTGATAAAAGGGTTAGAATTATCAAGGAAGGAGATACGTCTTGATCTTTGTTGAAATCTTTGGTGATTCTATGCTAGTTATAAATCAATTGGCTGGAATTTATGAATGCCGAAGTGAAGCTTTGATTTCAGATTATGAAAAATGTTTGCAATTGTTGAAAGGATTTAGAGATTTTCGTCTTGAACATCTCTCGATTGCATAATGAGGAAGCTAATCGACTAGCTCAAAGATGCTTGTGGTATCACCTATTCAGAAGTGCTAACATCGGCAGTTGATACCGAAGGATTTGGAGGAAGGAGATTGTCGATTATTTAAAGGATCCATATAGAAAGGTTGAGAGACGTATAAGGTTCGAAGCTACCAAATATGTGCTCCTCGATGATGAATTATATTATCGAACTATAGATGGAGTTTTACTTAGATGTGTTAGCAGTAATGAATCGAAAAGCTTGATGGGTGAAATTCATGAAGGAGTGTGTGGGGCGCATCAATCGGCTTTCAAGATGAAGTGGATGATCAGAAGGAATGGGTACTATTGGCCGACTATTCTTGAAGATTGTTTTAAATATTTTAAAGGATGTCAGGGGTGTCAAAAGTTTGGTAATATTCAAAGAGCGCCTGCATCGGTTATGAACCCAATAATCAAACCGTGGCCGTTCTGGGGATGGGCTATTGATCTCATTGGTCAGATTTATCCGCCATCGAGTAAAGGACATAAATTTATTCTGGTTGCTACCGATTATTTCACAAAATGGGTTGAGGCAATTCCTTTAAAAAAGGTGGCATCGGTTAATATGATTGATTTTGTGAAAGAGCATATTGTTTACCGATTTGGTATTCCTCGGACTATCACTACCGATCAGGCACTATGTTTACATCGGGGAGAATTTGATGAGTTTTGTAGGTATGGGAATTAAAGTTTTAAATTCTTCTCCATATTATGCTCAAGCTAATGGTCAAGTCGAGGCTTCTAACAAAGGGATCATCAAACTCATTAAGCGCAAAATTGAAGAATATCCTAGGAGGTGGCATACTGATGATTAAATGAGGCCTTGTGGTCATATCGGATGTCATGTCATGGTGCAACCAAAGTAACGCATATATCGGTTAGTATATGGACACGATGCAAGTATTGCCTTGGGAAATTAAAGTTGGCTCTAAGCGAATCGTTCTCAAAATCGGTGATGACCGATGATTATAATACTCTTATGAAGGATGAGTTGGAAGATGTGGCGGGTCATCGGTTAAGGGCTTTAGTTAGCATCGAAGAGAATAAGAAAAGAGTAGCCGATGGTATGACAAGAAGGTGAAGGTCAAGGAGTTTCTTGATGGAGATCTGGTCCGGAAATTGATTTTACCGATTGGGACTAAAAGTTCAAAGTTTGGAAAGTGGTCTCCCTAATTGGGAAGGTCCATATCGGATAAATCACCGTTCTCAGTAACATATATTCTAGAAACCCTCGAAGGGTCGTGTTTCCCAGAGCATTAAATGGAAAATATTTAAAGAAATATTACCCTAGTATCTGGATGGATGCATAAAAGTATAAGTTCCGATAACAGTCCTATCGGCTAAAATTATGCAAGGATGTCAATGTCTCATAAAGTGCCGATACAATAAACAAGATTACAAGTTCAACAAGGATTGGATAGCTAATATCGCACGCAAGCGAATCTGGTTGACTTCCTCCATTTCTTTGGTATCGTCATCGGCAAAGCACCTCCACAGCTTGAGTTTTTTTCTTCATGGCCAAAGCTTTATGAGAGCTCGGATATCTCTTTCTTCTTTGAAGGGCTTTGATGGCATTGGGTAGCTGGCTTTCTTCTTGTTGGGCATGAGTTAAGGCTGCATCGACTTCTTTCAATTCAGCCAATAGAGCCATCTTCCTTGCCGATAAATCCAAGATTTTCTGCTTAAGTTCAGCACCGAAGTCTGCAAGTTGCCGATGCCCTTGTGCTTCTCATCGGCAATTTGTTTCAGATTTGTAGCATCTCTTCTTTGAGTTGAGCTCGAGCTGCTCTATCGGCAATACGTTGAGTAGCCCGTTGATATTGTAGTTGGCGGCTTTCTAAATGGGTCTTTGGGAAGAGTACTTCTTCAACATCGGCGGGACCTCGCCACGGATTGTTTTGAAAATTGCCTTTATGGGTCCGAGTCATCTACCGGTTAGGCGGTATCCTCTGTAGCAAGTTCAGGAGAGCTTCCAACTTGGTCTTAGTTTCGCCAATATTGTTCCAAAGGCAAAGGAAGAACTTGTTTCCTCTCCATCATCATCGAGACGTCAATAGCAAAGGAGAATAGGCTGTTTGGGGAGTCTTGTTCTTGAGGAAAAGAAAAGGAGGTCGATTAAGGATAAGTATGAGTATTGTAAATCAGCTAGGTTAATCGGTTTACCTGTTTCAATGCAATTTCCTGTGCTTGACTGGAGGAAGCAACCTGGAGTATGCCGTGTGGGGGATCGGCTGAGCTTGCCGATGGGATATCCTCTGTAACTTCATCGGTGGTTGGCTCTTGAGGTATGATGACCGATGACATTGGGGTAGATGTAGGGATCGGCATGGACCTTTGTCGTTTTGGTTGTGCCTCAAAGATTCGTTAAAGCTTTGCGCTTTGCTTGGGCATCGGCAGCGATTGGTGGGGGGGCATCGGCACTTGTTGGTTGTGAAGCTTGGATATCCGGTACGCTTGCCGATGTACCCAATTATTGCCGCACAAAACAAGTGTAAGGTATAATATTTAATGAGATAAAATGAAAAGTCAAGAGGATACCTCGAAGGTTTGTCAAAAGAAGTGGTGCTTGATATCGGAGGAATTGCCGATGACGATCCAAAATGACAGCTCTTACCCCCGATGGTTAATGTTAATACGATTTGTGATCGGCATAAGTAGAAATAAACAAGGTTGTTACCTTGAATGCCTTGACCAAGGTTGTAGCAAAGACCCGATGGAGTGGCCCTAGTCAGTAGCTAATTTGGACTTAGAGGTGATGGTCTTGGTACGGATCTTCGGTGAGTCAAAGCGGTTAAGGTGGGGGCGTTGTAGCCGATTGATGATATCGGAGAAACAGTGAAGATCGAAGGGTTTCCACTTTTGCTCACAGATGGTCTTTGGGTTGTTAACTTTGTCATAAGAGAGTCGCCATCGATATATGAAGGAAAAAGGAAGGAGTTAAAAGAAACTTATCTGCGTCATCGTGGATGGCATATTCAGGGTCGATCATGTGCCGATATGTGTGAGCGAAGTTGCAAACAGTTGTTCCTTCCACTCTCGCCACCATTGCTTATATGACTTCGGTGATGAAGGATCTTGGCGCCCGGTGGATATATCAACATCTCGTAGCATCAAGATCGGGGAGAGTTGTACTACCTTGTTCCATCTGTTCCACGGTGATTGTTTCCGGTTTGATCACATCGGCAAAGTAAAGTTTGATTGGCGAGTTGCCCAAAAGCCAATTGACGGGATACCGCCGATGGATTGTAAAATTCATACGTAATGTTGGTGTTTTTCCGCTACCAAATGTATTTTATTGGAATTGCCCTAGGAGTAATGATGGCCATCATGAGTTCCTTATCCCGATTCGTGGTGTCATCAAAGCAAAGTTGAAAAGAAGGGGAATCTATTTTCCTCGTCAATATAAGGTACCCAGGGCCCTATGATCACGAGAAAGACCATTGTAGAAGCTTTGGAAGAATCTGCGATCCGGTCTTCATTGGCCTCTGTTCGGGAAGGACAATTATGGCTTCACCAAAATTGAGGGGTGAGCGTGTTGCCGATTCATCGTCCCCGAGCACATGGTCTTCAAAGCAATTTCTCGTGGGAATTGTTGGGCAAAAAGTCCCATTGCAAACGTTTGTGCATATGTGCATTCAACCACATGTTGATAAACCACCACGGGCCTCCTAGGTTGCCGATGGGTTCGCCAAGCGAAGTTTTCGAGACACTTGATGAAGAAGATGATAAGTGGAGCTCGGAAGGTATCGCCAAGAGGAAACCTTACACCATTAGCCAAAAGTTCATTGCTGGGGAGGAAGGCGTTGGTTGGTCCCTCTTGATCGACCACGTAAAATAAATTTTTCTAACCACATATTCAAGAATGTGGCATGTTCCCCTCTGGTTAAGTGTCCCGGTCTTTCGGTATTCTTGAATGTACCCCGTCCAACCACCGATGTTGCGGGTATTCACCCTATATTCAGATTTTCTACCATAGATGGAGCCTTCATCGGCAGTTGAAATATCCAAGCCAGTGAGCATGTGGACATCGGCAAGTGTGGGAGTAGATGGGCCATGTCCAAACATAAAAGTGTTTGTTGTGTCTGACCAGAAGTAAGCAGCTACAATCATCATTGATTCATTCTTCTGCATATCGGCAATAGATAGCCTAATGCATTGGTCTAACTTCCGTTCTGCCCAGTATACTTGCATCGATCTATTAACCCTCAAGTACCAATCTTTCCACCCTTTGGTGGTCTTGGGCCAAGATCGGAATGTGTCTTTCCATAAATTCAGAGAGAAATTTTGGGCTCTAAAAGGGATTCTGTTAACCTCTGCATTAATCAGATCAGTTGGATCTGGGTTGCCCATTGGTCCTAGGCATTGGACATGCGGCTGATCGGTTGGAATAACTAATTTGTTGCGCAGTTCCTAAGTTTAAAGGATCCGGAGAACAAAAGAAAGGAAAAATCACCAACTGTATGGATTTGCGAAAACTAGGGGGATCAAAGTAAAAGGTAATGGAAGTGGAGCGAACCGCAGGGACGTTGAAGTTGATTGCCATTATCTTGAGGAAGATGGGGGCACGAGCCGGAGACTTGAGGTTAACATTTGGAGAAGAGTTCTTGTTGGTTGAGGTCGTATAGCTTGTTCGTTTCTGAGTCGCCACCAAAAAGAGAAAATGTCAAGATTGGGGTGCGAGGGTAGAAGGCGAGTGTTAGGAGGAATCTATTTATAAGCCGCTTGGGGTAGGGGTATTTTAGACTTATCTCTATACTGCGCGCATGTAGGTCGAGGTGGTTCGGGATGGATATGGTAACTGTTTGCACGATAATCGGGATTGTGCAGATGAGTTGATGGCAAGTAATCATGATTTGGAAGAAGTATCGATCTGAGGATATTTTAATTCTGAAAACGACAGCATTATCATGTTAAGATCTTGCCGATGGGTTATTGTTTTGGTATCTTGATCATAATCAAGGCAAGAGTGGTTGGCGATTGTGCGATGTTTACTGAAGTGCGTGAATCAGGATTAGATTTGATTGGATTTGATAACAGATCAAGTTTTGGCTTGGAGAATGAGTTACGGTAATCGGGCGAAGGCAAATGTTATCTAGAGTAAATTTCGGAGCATTAATGGTTTTATACTCCGAAATTGGGGGGCATGTGTTGACACCGTTTTTTGCACGTGTCAAAATGATCGGAGTGGACTGATCGGCAAGGGGAAAGTTACTGTATACTCTGATAACCGATGAAAGCCAGCTTGTAAAGATGGTGGCCGATAGCTGGTGGTGGTCGATGGAAAGGTTGATTTAGACTCAGGCGTTGCCGATGAAGGAAGATTTGAAGACTACTGTCGATGAAACAGGGAGTATGTGTGGCAGAACCTCCTAAATTATAGGGCCCACATGCACCTGTCACTGTCCAACGACCTTTGACATATATGCATATGTTACCGATAACTTAAGAAGACTGTCGGGTGTCCGCGGGGAACCCCGAATCATCCACGATTTCCGAGCAGGATCACATTACAGAGTCATTGCAGTATTACAACATTTATTCAAATATCTACACCAGAGTAAATCAGCGGAAGTCTTACAATAACTTAGTTTACAAAACATTTATTTCAAACCTTACAAACTAAGTTCGATTATTAATACAAACCAAAGTAGGGGAGTGGCATTATAATATATACAAAACACACAAATATCGCTCATTACGCTTAAAGGCCACACACATTACTTATCATCATCGCCTTTGAACAACAGGTCATATGCAAAGACGATCCAAAACAGATCGCTCATGAGCCTCACCGCAACAAGGGTCAACAAACCACGAGTACGAAAGTACTCAACAAGACTTAACCGAAATAAAAAGCGATAAGACTCGGGAATGCGGGCTCGTGGATTCAAGGTACGGCTTTAGCAATAATCAAAGTTCTTTTTGCGTAAAAGCACTTTAACAAAATTCTTTGTATCAATATTTAAAATCTCATAAGATCATATACAAAGTCGACATGATCCGTATTGAGATCATGAAACTTCATATCCAACACTTTCTCGAACCATTCTCAAGTTCGATTATTAATACTACGATGATGAGCAGAGAAGTGAGTCTCCATAACCGAGGAGCAACGACGATTTGAACCGATTATAAACCAATTTGGGAATTCCAGACCACACGACATATGTAGGTCCCGACCTACATATACCAACCTACCCTTGGATCCTCTAAACAAGAACGGGTCCGCGCCACCCGAGAATACTGATACTCACACTCCAGCCCATTGCCACATGGGTACACGCTATTCCGCCATCTCTCCACTCCCGGTCTTGCGAGTAGCCATTCTCGTAATAGAATAGCCAAGTTAAGGCTTACCGGAGTATGTGGTTAGTACTACAAAGTCTCACCTACAACAGTTCACCAACGGTACGGACCTTAATCGACACAGGCGGAAAGAACCCGCTCACAAGACATTACCAGGTCTTGTGGCTCACACACACCGAGTCCGCCCGGTCTAGATTTATTACTCCACATTACCATATCACATGATAACATAAGTAACCAAAGTTCCATTTAAAACTCGCAGGTGACAGGCAATCACCCAACTTTGATCGGTCTAAGCAGAGCTAAGCATAACTAGGCATATACGATTTTAAACGGGTAACAAGGTAGATATGGAACAACAGGGTTGATAATGCAACAATTAGGTTTCCACTTGACTTCTAATCACTTAATGCAGTATTGAAAAGCAAAAGCGAAATCAATTTGTAAAATACAAGGTAGGGTTATATGCATCCGGGGCTTGCCTTCGTTGATGGAAAAGTCCGGCTCTGCGACGTTTCACAAGTCTTCGATCCGACCTCAACAGACGAGATCAACCTCCTCGCAACTTGATTAACTACCACTTGTTCACCTTCGTTTACTACGTAGTAACATTGCCATGCTTAACATGATGTGGAATACGAAACATGATGCTCGATGATGGATGCAAAATTAATAAATTGGATACAATTTTTCTTCGTGATCTGATTACAAACCAAACTAACCAAACCATATCCAGAATCGATGTGACCACGCTAGCACCGATCACTTTGGTGAACTCTCCGACCACTACGGTGAACTATCCGACCACTACGGTGAACTCTCCGACCACTACGGTGAACTCTCCGACCACTACGGTGAACTCTCCGACCACTACGGTGAACTCTCCGACCACTACGGTGAACTATGCGGAGCAAAAATCGCGTCGGTGAGGGAGAGAACCGGCGATCGCGATGATCAAAATGAGTAAACAACAATCGACTAAAGACTACAAGATCGAAACGAAGCTGTAAGAACACCGACATGACAAACGGCTCACGAAAAGCTCTCAGCCACGATGACACGCCCGCAGCGGTGAAGTTCTTGACCTCGAGGAAGAAAACGTGGACAGCGAGTTCTCGGCAATTTCGAGCGACCAAGGCTAGTCATTTGGATTCGCAAGAAAAAAGACGGAACTAGGGACGGCCTTTACCGAGATGGCAACAGCGGTGGTGAAAACAAAGGAAGAAAACAGCGATGACGACGTCTTGGTAATTATAGCGCGGCGCAAAAGCTCAAGGAAGCCACGACGGAGCTGCGGCGGCAGTGACTGGAAAACAGAGGAAAGGAGCGGGGCAAACGGCGACGGCTCTGGTTAAAAAGGATGGCCAGGAAACTCAAAGAAGCCACGACGAAACCATTTCCCTCGCCGGTTGCGACGCCTTGAACTGCCACGCAGCATGATCGAAACAAGCGAAGCTTCGCCCGGCGGTGTAAGCGCATAGCGGTGAACACTATTCATCGAAATTACAAGTTTGCCATACGCCCAAAATTCACAAATTACTCTCAAATTTTCATAACAACTCAAAAATCTCCAAAAACAAAAGTTGTTCAAAATTGAAAGTTCTACAACTTTGCTTCTATAACCATCTCCTAATTACATCTAGATTTTGAAATGGATTTTCGAGGGTAGGATTTAAATCTTTGAAAAGCAAGGTTTTCTCGAAAAATTCAAAATCCAAACAAACTTTGAATTTAAGTCAAACAATACAATTCAACACATACCACATGAATATAAACTTGTTTTAGTGTATGCATCTCAAAGTTTTCACCAAATGCCAAATGCTTTGCAATGCATATGATGACATGTCGGGTTTTAGTATTTTAAACACCGAGGTGTTACAATCCTTCCCCTAAAAGAAATCTCGCCCGAGATTCAAAACCATAGAGTAAGTAATGGAAAAGGAAATGTGTTAATCCAAAACATCCGAACTTTTCAATAAAACAACCGAGGTTTCTTTACAAAACACTATTTGTAGTAACCGAGCTCAACTAACATTATTCTAGTCTATAATGACGCAAGAAACTCGGAAACTTTTCTAGCAAGGAATCTTCCGATTCCCAAGTAGCTTCCTCTTGAATGTTGATTCCATTGTATCTTGTAGAACTTTATTGTCCTCCTTCGAGTAACACGATCTTTACGATCCAACACTCGGATAGGATATTTCGAATAAGTCAAATCTGATTCAAGTCCTACCCCTTCAATCTCAACATTGCGCGCTCAAGCACTCGGAGACACTTCTTCAATTGAGAAACATGGAATACATCATGCCTTTCTGCGATAGATGTTCCGGTAATTTCAAGCGATAGGCCACTTTTCCATATCTTTCCAAAATTTGAAATGGTCCAATATATCGAGGTGCTAACTTGCCTTTAACACCAAAACGAGTAACTCCCTTCATTGGTGATACTTTAAGATACACAAAGTCCCCTTTGCTAAACGTCAATGGTCGACGCCGTTTATCTACATAACTCTTTTGTCGGGACTGAGCTATCTTCAAATTACTTTGTATTTGCCTAACCTTGTCTTCTGTTTCTTTCACCAGATCAACTCCAAAGAATCTTCTTTCTCCGGGCTCAAGACCAACTCAACGATGTTCGCATCTACGACCATAGAGTGCTTCAAATGGAGCCATTCTAATGCTTTCCTGATAACTATTGTTATATGAGAACTCAGCCAAAGGTAAGCATTCGTCCCACTTGTTGGAATAATTAAGGACACAACACCTTAACATATCTTCAAGTACTTGATTGACTCTTTCGGTTTGTCCATCGATGCATGGATGATAAGCGATTACTATCTGAGGAGCTTGGTACCCAATGAAGAATGCAATTGTTTCCAAAAGCGGAGACAAAGCTGTGTACCCCTATCGACACTATGGTCTTTGGTACTCCATGTAGGCTCATAATTCTTGCTAAATATATCCACGGCATATTGGACAAGTAGAATATGTATTCGGATAGGAATAAAATGTCTTGACTTGGTTAGTCGATCCACAATCACCCATATTGAGTCAAATCCCTTTGATGTCTTGGGTAGACCAACAATAAAGTCCATACTTATATCTTTCCACTTCCAAGTGGAATAGGTAATGGTTGTAATTCTCCAAATGGACCTCAAATGTATAGCTTTCACTTTCTGACAAGTATCACACTTTGCTATATACCTTGCAATTTCTATCTTCATTTTGGTCCACCAAAACCTTTGTTTTAAGTCATGGTACATCTTGTTGCTTCCCGGATGAATAGATAACCTAGAAGCATGTGCTTCTTCAAGAATTGACTGCCGCAATTCGAGAACCTTTGGTACTACCAGACGATTCTTGAACCATAGCACACCTTCATCATCTATGCTAAAGCATTCCGCTTTTCCATTTATAACTCTTTCCTTGATATGGGCTATACCCTTATTTTCCTTCTGAGCAGCAATAACTTGATCTCGAATAGCGGCTTCAACAATTATGTTGGTCAAACTTCCTTGTTGAATTACCTCCACCTTCAACTTCTCCATCTCTTGACATAAGGTCAAACCCATTGTTCTTACTTTCAGGCAATTGCAATAACTTTTGCGACTTAGAGCATCTGCAACCACATTTGCTTTTCCAGGATGATAATGCACTTCTAAGTCATAATCTTTAATCAGCTCTAACCATCTTCTTTGTCGCATATTCAATTCTGACTGAGTAAAGATATACTTTAAGCTCTTATGGTCTGTATATATATGGCATGTATTACCAAGTAGGTAATGCCGCCAAATCTTCAAAGAATGGACCACAAGTTGCTAACTCCAAATCATGAGTCGGATAGTGCTCTTCATGTTGCTTAAGTTGCCTGGATGCATAAGCAATGACTCGGCCTTCTTGCATCAACACACATCCAATACCAATACCCGACGCATCACAATAAACGTCAAATGACTTCTCGATGTCAGGTTGGGCTAATACTGGTGCAGTGGTCAACAATCTCTTCAAAGTCTGAAAAGCCTCTTCACAGTCAGACGACCAAACAAACTTGACTTGGTTCTTCAACAACTCAGTAATGGACTTTGACACTTTAGAGAAATCTGGAATAAACCGACGGTAATACCCCGCCAATCCTAGAAAACTCCTAACTTCATGAACTGTGGTTGGCGGTTTCCAATCAAGAACATCCTTCACTTTGCTTGGATCAACAGCAACTCCTTCCGCTGACAAGACATGTCCAAGAAATTGTACTTCCTTAAGCCAAAACTCACACTTGCTGAACTTTGCATATAGTTGATGTTCTCTCAAACGAGTCAGAACAATTCTGAGATGTTCCGCATGTTCTTCCTTACTCTTGGAATATACTAGAATGTCATCAATAAACACCACAACGAATTTGTCTAGCTCAGGCATGAATACTGAATTCATCAAATACATGAAATGAGCTGGAGCATTGGTCAAACCAAAAGACATGACCAAATATTCATATAATCCATATCTTGTGGTAAATGCCGTTTTGGGAATATCTTCGGGCTTTATCTTGATTTGGTGATATCCACGACCTCAAATCTATCTTGAGAAAACTTTGGCTCGGCCATTGATCAAAAAGCAAATCTATCCGAGGTAATGGATACTTATTCTTGATGGTCACTTCATTCAAGCGGACGGTAGTCGACACATAACCTCAAGGTCTCATCTTTCTTTTTCACAAAAATGGCGGACATCCCCAAGGTGATGAACTAGGTTGGATAAATCCCTTATCAATCAATTCTTGCAAGCTGAGTCTTCAACTCGGCTAACTCCTTAGGTGGCATCCTATAAGCTCTCCGAGAAATCGGAGCTGTTCGTGTTTCAATTCTATGTTAAACTGGACATCCCTATCCAGTGGTAGACCGGGTAATTCTTCAGAAACACATCAGAAATTCACATACTACCGGGATATCTCTAATCTCTTTGTGGCGGTTGCACAAACTTTGCCCTTGATCTTCTTAAGGTTGGAAGTTGGATAAGAAGTTGAGAAGCACTAGTGGCAAACTTACCCTTATAGTTCTATTCAAAGCATTTATAATGACCTTATCTTTGATACATCCAATTCATTCCCAAAATCACATCTATATCACGGTCCTTTAGGATAATCATGGTAGTGGGAAAAATATGCCCACCTGTGTTTATGGGTACCGGTATACCATTTCCTTAGTACGACGCCCCCAAGCATTTGTATAAAGAAATTTTCCTTTGTCGTCCCAATTGAAATTTCATACTTCACAACAAATGCTCTATTGATGAATGAATGCGATGCGCCAGAATCAAAAAGTATAACTGCAGGATGATTAGCAACAGGAAACATACCCATCATCATTGGCTCTCCTTGAGAATCTCCCAGCTTGAATATAGAACACCTGTCCTGTCTTCCTTTCATCTTTGCCCTTCTGAGCATTCTGATTGTTGCCCTTATTCTGGGCCTGACCTTGTTGATTGCTAGGGCTCTTCTGAAAATTGGGATTGTACTGTTTCGGATACGGACACTCCCTCGAGAAATGACCAGGCTTGCCACAATTGAAACAGGGATACTTATGACCCTGAGATGTTGGAGTATTGACACGTAAGTATTCGAGGTGGATCTTGATAAGTTGTAGCAGAGACGGACATTTGATTGCTTGGCCGCTTGAAAGCGCGGTGGACGATAAGGAGGGCGATTATGATTAATCGGATGATAAAATCCCTCCGCCTCTTTGGATTTCCCCAAAAGATCCAGACGGCATACCCTTTTTCTTCTTGAACTCCCTATGTCTTGCCGATACTTTGCCTCGAAGCAATTGCAATATCCACGGCCTCATGATAAGTGACATTGGTACAATTTGTCATCATAGTCGCAATTTGGTATTCATACCTCTCATGAACCATTTCTTTTCTTTGCATCGGTGTTGACATGTTCGGTGCATATTGTGACAGTGATTGAATCTTCCTACATACTGCATCACAGTTTGATCCCCTTGCCTCAAAGCAAGGAACTCTTCCAACTTCATAGCCATCACTCCTTCAGGGATATAATGGGCTCTAAAAGCAGTACGAAACTCTATCCAAGTTAATGGAACACTGCGGGTTGCATGGCCATAAGGTTTGCATACCAAGCACCGGCTGCACCTCTAAGTTGCTGGGCGGCAAACACTGGCTTCTGAAACTCCGTGCAATGAATAAGATCAAATTTCTGTTCCATGGTCCTAAGCCAGTCATCAGCCTCCAATGGTTCATCAGCCTTAGTGAACACTGGGGGTTTGGTATCGGTGAAGTCAACATATGTAGCCTCATGCCCGTTATGATTGCGTCCGCGATTTCTATGCATCTGATTTTGATTACTTTGAGCCATCTCATGAAGCAAACGAGAATTTTCCACAGTCACATTGACTAATGCGGCAATAGCATCAGCCAGATTTGTTGGCATTGGTGGCGGGTTAGGGATATCATCATCATCTTGTGAAGTACCAGGAATATGCGATCCCCGCGTACGACGCATCTGCTCATAACAAACCAAACTTTATTCACAAGCCTTTATTCAAAGATCCTAAAGCTTACTACAACGCATTACATCGGTGCCACTTATTTAAACACAAGACCACATCTAAACAAGACTACTTAACTTAACTAGAAGTAATTATTTCACAATTCTACTCCTTTTCGCGATTACATCAAACTTCAGGCTCGGTATCCATTCCGGAAATATTACCGCCTTCATTATCACTTTCATCAATCATTACTAATTCTTCGGGATCTTCTTCTCCCTCTTCTGATTCACTCCCATCGGCAATGATAACACCGGGATCCAATGCATCAACTTGGGGTTCATGATTTGGATCTAGGAGATTGCTTAGCCTATGAACTTCCTCATGCAGATATGTATTATGCTCTTCTAAGTCTTCTACATAAAATTCTAACTCATGAGTTCTAACTCTAGCTACATTTTCCCTATGCCAAGCTTCATTCCTTCCTTCCACTGTACGAACTAACATACGTTCGCAGTTCCTGTGAGCTGTGGTAAGACGCCTTAATTGTTCCTGTAATCTGCCCACCTGAATGGCGTCCATAGCCCTATCTCTAGTAGCTTGGGCTAACTCTGCAGAAATCCTCTGTATCTCCGCCTGAGGATCAGGCCTAGCGCTGCTACTGCTAGCACCATCATTCCTAGGGGCAAGTTGGTGACGAGGAACTCCTTTGGGTCCAGTGGACTTACGGGGCGTCATCTTGGCACGAGCCATACTGTAGGAAACCAATTTAATCCAAGTAAGACCACTTGATCAAAGTCTAAAGAGCAGCTATGATGGATTACATTCCTCAAATCAGACTCACTACTCAATTCCAGACTAAGAGGTGAAGGAAGTAACGAGTGAATTATTCATGATGCATGAATCGTTCTTACGAACAAAAACATCAAAGTTTATAATGCACAAAAACAACATTTATTTTTTTATATAGGGCATAGTAAGATTACTACTCCACCACACAAGACCCTTTTAATCAAATAAGGAATGGTGAGAAAGAAATAAGATAAGTCAGAAGCAATTTGGACCAAATTAATCAAGTTAAATTTAGTCATCTCAAATCATTTTGAAGTTTTCGTAAACCAATACCACAAAAACTTTGTAACGATCGCTCTGATACCATTCTGTGGCAGAACCTCCTAAATTATAGGGCCCACATGCACCTGTCACTGTCCAACGACCTTTGACATATATGCATATGTTACCGATAACTTAAGAAGACTGTCGGGTGTCCGCGGGGAACCCCGAATCATCCACGATTTCCGAGCAGGATCACATTACAGAGTCATTGCAGTATTACAACATTTATTCAAATATCTACACCAGAGTAAATCAGCGGAAGTCTTACAATAACTTAGTTTACAAAACATTTATTTCAAACCTTACAAACTAAGTTCGATTATTAATACAAACCAAAATAGGGAGTGGCATTATAATATATACAAAAAACACACAAATATCACGCTTCGCCTTAAGGGCCACACATTACTTATCATCATCATCATGATTGAACAACGGTCATGCAAAGACGATCCAAAACAGATCGCTCATGAGCCTCACACGCAACAAGGGTCAACAAACCACGAGTACGAAAGTACTCAACAAGACTTAACCGAAATAAAAGCGATAAGACTGTGGAATGCAGTGCTCGAGGATTCAAGGTATGGCTTTAGCAATAATCAAAGTTCTTTTGCGTAAAAGCACTTTAACAAAATTCTTTGTATCAATATTTAAAATCTCATAAGATCATATACAAAGCTGACACGATCCGTATTGAGATCATGAAACTTCATATCCAACACTTTCTCGAACCATTCTCAAGTTCCAGTTATTAATACTACGATGATGAACAGAGAAGTGAGTCTCCATAACCGAGGAGCAACGACGATTCGAACCGATTATAAACCCAGCTGGGAATTCCAGACCACACGACATATGTAGGTCCCCGACCTACATATACCAACCTACCCTTGGATCCTCTAAACAAGAACGGGTCCGCGCCACCCGAGAATACAGTACTCCACACTCCAGCCCATTGCCACGTGGGTACACGCTATTCCCGCCATCTCTCCACTCCCAGTGCGCGAGTAGCCATTCTCGTAATAGAATAGCCAAGTTAAGGCTTACCGGAGTATGTGGTTAGTACTACAAAGTCTCACCTACAACAGTTCACCAATGGTACGGACCTTAATCGACACAGGCGGAAAGAACCCGCTCACAAGACATTACCAGGTCTTGTGGCTCACACACACCGAGTCCGCCCGGTCTAGATTTATTACTCCACATTACCATATCACATGATAACATAAGTAACCAAAGTTCCATTTAAAACTCGCAGGTGACAGGCAATCACCCAACTTTGATCGGTCTAAGCAGAGCTAAGCATAACTAGGCATATACGATTTTAAACGGGTAACAAGGTAGATATGGAACAACAGGGTTGATAATGCAACAATTAGGTTTCCACTTGACTTCTAATCACTTAATGCAAGATTGAAAAGCAAAAGCAAAATCAATTTGTAAAATACAAGGTAGGGTTATATGCATCCGGGCTTGCCTTCGTTGACGGAAAAGTCCGGCTCCTTGACGTTTCACAAGTCTTGATCCGACCTCAACAGATGATCAACCTCCTCCGCAACTTGATTAACTACCACTTGTTCACCTTCGTTTACTACACGTAGTAACATTGCCATGCTTAACATGATGTGGAATATGAAACATGATGCTCGATGATGGATGCAAAATTAATAAATTAGATACAATTTTTCTTGTGAGACAGATTTACAAACCAAACTAACCAAACCATATCCAGAATCGATGTGACCACGCTAGCACCGATCACTTTGGTGAACTCTCCGACCACTACGGTGAACTATCCGACCACTACGGTGAACTCTCCGACCCACTACGGTGAACTCTCCGACCACTACGGTGAACTCTCCGACCACTACGGTGAACTCTCCGACCACTACGGTGAACTATGCGGAGCAAAAATCGTCGGGGAGGGGAGAACCGCGATCGCGATGATCAAAATGAGTAAACAACAACCGACTAAAGACTACAAGATCGAAATGAAACCGTAAGAACACCGACATGACAACGGCTCACCGAAAAGCTCGCCCGGCGACACACGCCCTTAGCGGTGAAGTTCTTGACCTCGAGGAAGAAAAACGTGGACAGCGAGTTCTCGGCAATTTCAAAGCGACCAAGGCTAGTGGGTGGATTCGCAAGGAAAAGATGGAACTAGGACGGCCTTTACCGAGATGGCAACAGTGTGGTGAAAACAAAGGAAGAAAAACGACGATGACGACGTCTTGGTAATTATATAGCGCAAAAGCTCAAGGAAGCCACGACGAGCTGCCGCAAGCGGCAAGTGATCGGAAAACGAGAGGAAAGGAGGCGGGGCAAACGGCGACGGCTCGTTAAAAAGGATGGCCAGAAACTCAAAGAAGCCACGACGAAACCATTTCCCTCGCCCGGTATGACGCCTTGAACTGACGCGCTTGATCGGAAACAAGCCAAGCTTCGCCGGTGTGTAAGCATAAGCGGTGAACACTATTCATCGAAATTACAAGTTTGCCATACGCCAAAATTCACAAATTACTCTCAAATTTTCATAACAACTCAAAAATCTCCAAAACAAAAGTTGTTCAAAATTGAAAGTTCTACAACTTTGCTTCTATAACCATCTCCTAATTACATCTAGATTTTGAAATGGATTTTCAGGGTAGGATTTAAATGCTGAAAAGCGGGGTTTTCTCGAAAAATTCAAAATCCAAACAAACTTTGAATTTAAGTCAAACAATACAATTCAACACATACCACATGAATATAAACTTGTTTTAGTGTATGCATCTCAAAGTTTTCACCAAATGCCAAATGCTTTGCAATGCATATGATGACATGTCAGGTTTTAGTATTTTAAACACCCGAGGTGTTACAGTATGCCGATGAAGGAAGACTTGAAGACTACTGCCGATGAAACAGGGAGTATGCCGATGGGAAGGAGGACGGTGAGATTTCCATCGTAATTGAGGCGGACAGGGAAATAGATAGGAGTTGATTTCCTTTTCTATATTTGTTAGAGTATGACTCATGTAAGAGTCACGTGTTTCCTTAGATATGGGCTTGGTGTCCTAGTTGTGTTTGGTTGTGTCTCTTTAGATCAGGGTATAAATATGGAGCGAGGGGCAATGTAATAAAAAAAAGGAATCAATATCAAAACCAAGTTTTACTCCTATTTACATCTACTTATTTACATCTACTTATTTTTCGGCGACTTCGTCAATTTGCATATTTTTCTTTTTACGAGTTCTCATTGATTCGGCGAGTTGCATTGTCTCAGTGCGACCTTCGGCGATTCTCGAGTTCCGCGTGAGTACCCCTTGGCCGTGACTTTCGGGCGTATCGCTGTTGTCAGGACCAAAGTGCTCGTATCTTCATCCTTGTCGATTAACAGGTCAAATCGACTGGCACGCTCTGGATATCGATTCGGGTATTAGCCCTTTGTGTTTGCAGATCCACTTTTGCATCAACAGTGTGCTAATGGCTTTGCTATCACTCATGCCAAACTTCTTGATCATGTCCTTGATATACTTGCCTTGACTCACAAATGTACCATTCTTCAATTGCTTGATTTGAACACCAAGGAAGAGTAACTTAACTCTCCAATCATGGACATCTCAAACTCATTAGCCATCATCTTTCCAAACCCATCACAAAAGTCTTGATTGGTTGATCCAAATATGATGTCATCAACATAGATTTGCAATACAAATAGATCATTTCCAATCTTCTTGATGAAAAGAGTGGTGTCAACCTTGCCCATCATGAACCCTTTAGAGAGTAGTAAGTCCCTCAATCTCTCATACCATGCTCTAGGTGCTTATTTCAAGCCATACAATGTCTTCTTCAACTTGTACACATGGTTGGGCTTCTTATCATCTTCAAAACCAGGAGGTTGCTCAACATATACTTCTTCATTGATGTAACCATTGAGAAATGCACTCTTAACATCCATTTGATAGAGCTTGATGTTGTGGGCACAAGCATAGGCTAGCAAGATTCTAATTGCTTCCAATCTAGCAACCGGGGCATATGTTTCTCCAAAGTCAAGACCTTCAACTTGTGTATAGCCTTGTGCTACCAATCTTTGCTTTGTTCCTTACTACTATCCCATCTTGATCTTGCTTGTTTCTAAAGACCCATTTGGTTCCAATCACATTGTGTCTCTTTGGTCTCTCTACTAATTCCCAAACTTGATTTCTTGTGAAGTTATTCAATTCTTCATGCATAGCATTCACCCAATCAACATCCTTCAATGCTTCATCTATCTTCTTTGGTTCAATGGATGACACAAATGAGAAGTGCTCACAAAATGAAGCCAATCTTGATCTTGTTTGAACACCTCTTAAAATATCACCAATGATAGTGTCCAATGGATGATCCCTTGCAACATTGGTTGGTTGGAGGATTGGAACTTGATTGCTTGCACTTGCTTGATCATTGGGTTGAGATGATGTACTAGCCACTTGATCTTGTTCATTGTCATTAGAGCCACTTGTACTAGCTTGATTTGTATCATCTTGCAAATTTGAGTTAGAGAGCACTAGCACTTGATCATCTTAATCATCATTCACTTGCCTAGGCCTCAATTCACCAACATCCATGTTCTTCATGTCATTTGAAAGTTGAATGCTTCTAACATCTTCCAAGTTCTCATTCTCTACTTGTGAACCCTTGGTTTCATCAAATTCAACATCATGAACTTCCTCAAGAGTACCACTATCCAAATTCCAAACTCTATATGCTTTGCTTGTAGTGGAATAACCAAGTAGGAATCCTTCATCACATTTCTTGTCAAACTTGCCCAATCAGTGCCTTTCTTCAAGATATAGCATTTGCAACCAAAGACCCAAAAATATGCAATGTTGGGCTTTCTACCATTCAAGAGCTCATATGGTGTCTTCTCTTTCAATGGGTGACAATAGAGGCGGTTGCTACAATAGCAAGCCATGTTGATAGCTTCGGCCCAAAAGGATTGACTCACATTGTACTCACTAAGCATAGACCTTGCCATATCAATGAGTGTTCTATTCTTCCTCTCAACAAGGCCATTTGATTGTGGAGTGTACTTAGCCGAGAATTGATGTCTAATTCCAAATTTATCACATAACTCATCAATTCTAGTGTTCTTGAACTCACTACCATTGTCACTTCTAACTCTCTTGATGGTTGTTTCAAACTGATTGTGAATGCCCTTGACAAATGTTTTGAATGTTGCAAACACATCACTTTTGTCCACTAGAAAGAATACCCAAGTGTATCTAGTGTAATCATCCACTATCACAAAGCCATATTTGTTACCACCAATGCTAGTGTATTGTGTTGGCCCAAACAAATCCATGTGCAATAACTCAAATGCTTTACTAGTGCTCATCATGCTTTTCTTAGAATGGGTGTTTCCATCTTGTTTTCTGGCTTGACAAGAGCTACAAAGCTTATCCTTTTCAAATATAACATCTTTCAAGCCTCTAACCAAGTCATGCTTAACCAATCTATTCAATTGTTTCATTCCAACATGACCAAGCCTTCTATGCCATAACCAACCCATACTAGACTTAGTGAACAAGCATGTAGATAATCTAGCTTCACTAGCATTGAAATCAACCAAGTATAGATTCTCATATCTAAAGCCTTTGAAGATCAAGTTAGAGCCATCTACACTTATGATCTCTACATCATCTACCCCAAATATGCATTTGAATCCAAGATCACATAATTGAGCCATGGATAGCAAATTGAAATTCAAGCTCTCTACTAGCAACACATTGGATATGCTCATGTAATTGGATATTGCAATCTTACCAAGCCCTTTGACCTTGCCTTTGCCATTGTCACCAAATGTGATACTATCATAACCATCATTGCCATTGGTGTTGATTGAGTTGAACATTCTTGCATCACCGGTCATGTGTTGAGTGCACCCACTATCAAGAACCCAATGCCTTTCTCTGGCTTTGTAATTGACCTACAAAAGAAAATCAATTTGTTTTAGGTACCCAAACTTGCTTGGGTCCTTGAAGGTTAGTCACTAAGCTCTTTGGTACCCAAATGGCTTTCTTCTTTGAGCCCATCCATGGTTTACCAATGAACTTAGCCTTCACACCATTTGTACCCTTAATAAGCATATAGCATGAATCAAGCTTAAGGGAGGATACATTGGCATTTTTGCTCTTGTTGGTGCATTCATGCTCTTTATGACCCACTTGCTTGCAACTAATGCAAAACCGACTATTGTTCTTCACAAAACTAGTCTTGTGAGGAGCAAAGGCCACCTTGCCTTTCTTGGGGGTATAGCCCAATCCCTCTTTGTAGAGAGAAGCTCTTTGGCTACCCAAGCACATAAGCAAGCGGTCCTCACCACCATAGGCCTTAGCCAAAGTGTGAGTGAGCTTATTGACCTCCTTCTTGAGGTTCTTATTCTCAACCATTAGTGAGGCATCACAAGTGAAACCAACACTACTAGATGAGGTGGAAGTAGAAGTACTACAAGAAGGGTTAGCGGGAGCAACAATGATAGGCATAGGTGATGATTCATTAATTAAATCACAAGTTAAGCCTACATCACAAGTATCAACATGCTTCTTTTTATTTTGCTCATCAATCAAAGAGGAATGAGCCTTTTCAAGCTTTTTGTGAGCTTTGCCAAGCTTCTCATTGGCTTCCTCTAGCCTCTCATGAGATGCATTGAGCTCATCAAAGGCTTGCTTAAGGGCTTTTAGTTACTTACGCAAGCTTTTGCATTCCCTTCTCTTGATGTCAAAGTGTTCTTTAGCATCTTCTAGCATGTCAAATAATTCATCCTTAGTAGGTTCATCATCATCACTATCACTATCATTTTCATTTTCATTATCATCATCATGTTCTTCATCACTTTCATCATCACAAGTTTGTACCTTAGTGGCCTTAGCCATGAAGCATGATGAAGAGTCAAAGAGAGAAGGATTCTCATTGATAGCAATGCTTGCAAGAACCTTCTTCTTGGTGGTCTTGTTATCATCACTATCATCGTCATCATCACTTGAGGAAGCATCACTATTGTAACACCCTAAAATTAGCTACTTTCTAAAAAGAGTAAAATAATTTCTGTTAATTGTTTTGTGCTCATAAAAACATAGATAAAAGAAAACTTTCTTTAAATTAAATCCAACATAAGGGTAGCAACATGTTTGCGCATACATGCAGTTGCATTGGTACTTTTGTGATGAGTGGTTTGGATGCCGTTGCATTGGTACTTTTATGATGAGTGGTTTGGAAAATAAATTCAAATCTCAATCTTCAAAATATTATTTTCAAGTAGTGGTTTAAAAAGGAATTGAAAACTTGCAAAAACAAAAGTTAGATAAGATGCTTTGTTTTTAAAATTCAAAGGCTAGAAAAAAATATTTTAAGACGCGTTAGAACGATGCCTCTCTTTTCGGGAATCTTTCTGACCTTTTTCGAGCTTAAATTCCTATTTCTTGAAGCTTTGTCTTTTTCCTCAATCAATTTAAAAGTCTTTTCTAGGAGTAAAACCACTTTGGTTGTGTTCCTTATCCTTCCATCTATCCCTAAGAATTTTTCTGGAATTTTTCGGAGCTCAGAGATATTTTTCGGAGCCTAAATAGTAATTCCCGATTTTCTGTAATTATTTTAATTCCGAAAATCAATAATGGCTAAAATATCTTCACTTTCCAAAATCGACAAACCCTACGTATATATATATGCCGGTGTAGCCCTCGACGCGAGGATTCCAGAAGTACAACCCGTTTCGCGATCCGCCACTCCTATCACCGTAGATCGGACGCCGAAGTTCGAAAAAGCTAGGTTTTCGGCGAACTCTTCGGCGAGCTTTTCCGGCCAAACCGTCGCGTTCCGTCGTCCACCACCACCACCACGAGGTAGATCTCGTCGTCCTCTACACCGTCTTGCCATCCTTTTCACGAATCCGTGCCCGTTCATCGTTTCCCTAACCTCTCTCTTTCTTCTTCGGTGAGGATCCACCATGGTCGGGTCGACATGACTTCTTCGTTTTTCATTGCTCAAGGCCAGAAGACTCATCTCCGCCCTTGGTCGCGCTTCCCGGTGCCCGACCCCAAGCTCCCCACGCACCATAAGCCGACCCCATCCGCGCTCTGCGATGCGAGACCACGGCCAGCAGCCGCCCAGCTCAGTCTGCGTCTGGGTGTGCAGCGTGTCGCCGCCTCGCGCTGCTCGGCTCCTTCGTCTGGCCATGCGCCACCGTCGGCGGGCCGGGCGAGCCCCCGCTGCCGAGGTCCTCGCGCCTCTGCCGGCCGTCCCCGACTCCTCCCACGAAAGCAGCGTTTTTCATTCATGACCACGTCACGTCATCGCCGAGGGAAGAAGAACATAGAGGTACGGATGTAATTATTTACGATTTTGCCATCCCTGTTATTAATCTCCGTCGTTTAATCGCTTTTAGCTCCGTTTGATTCGTTCCGATTGCGTTAGTTTCGTGTCATCGAGATCTATGCAGTAGAGTTATTAGTTTATATGTCACATGTTTATAAATTTATTTTATTAAAATATTAATTGAGTCTATAATTAATTAATCGTTGTTTAATTAAAGCCGATTTAGATTTTTGATTCGAGTCGATTGCGCGAGTGTCATCGCAATGGGTGATACGTGTTCATGACGATGTGTTCCATGTTACCTTATTACGCTTTTATAATTAAATATTAAAATGATTAAGTATGCGTGCAAACAGTTTTATAATTAAGTAATATATGTTTCATATCTCGACAATTCATGTATAATATTAATATGATTAATTGTTGATATTAATATTCTTTTCAATTATAAATTTGGTTAGTTTAAACCCGTTGTATATATGATAAACTTGTATAGGTGCTCTCACATGCATTTTACTGTTGCAAAGTTTAAGTTTAACTTGCTTAATCTACGTGACAACATTTATAAATAAAACATGATTACTCTAACTCAGTTTCTAAATTAAAATATAATTTGACTAATGCTACGTGTTAGCAGTGCCATTTAGCATGTCTTATATCTCAAAATTTTATAAGTTAAATGTTAATTTGTTTAATGGTTATGCAACTGGGTTTATAATTAAAAGCAACTTAGGTGAATACATCAGTCTTTCATAAATCACTATCATTATGATTAATATCGACATTAATACATTTTTAATTTATAGCATGCTTAGTTCAACTTCAACACATGATGCTTTCATATGGCTTTTGTCACATGTACTTTAATCTTTCCAGTTAAATGTTTAAATGACTTAAATGATATGAGATATTTTTATAAATAAAATATAATTAGCTTTAACTCAACTTTTCAAATTGAATACGTTCTGAGTAACCTGAGTGGGTACTACTCACATAGTTTTCCTTAATTAACATGAATCAAGCTCGTAAATGTTTCTTTTGTAATATATATAAAACTGTTCGGTAGTTGTTTCTTCTTAACGATAGTTTCGTTATCGGCATGTTCTACGCAGTGGCGTCAGTAGTTCTCATGTTACTCAAATGTGTTTTAGCAGTTAAAAAGTTAATTGTATTAATACTATCACTTGCATCGTTTTCGGAATATAAAGTCAATATAGGTTTTATACTACGCTCTTTCTTAAGCAATAAATCAAGTTGATTAATTAGAATATTTACATGTGTTTCTACAGTTAAAATAAGTTAAATGGATAGGTTTTATTTTCCATTGCTTCGTTAGTCGTTTTTTCGTTGAATCGCGTATAGCGTGTCTTTTGCATTTGTGTATTCGTAGCGATATGCCGTTATGCTTATTCTATTGGTTGGTGTATTGTTCTCATATATTCTTGTTTGTATGCCATGTATGGATGTTTGTGTGGTGATATATGGTTCAGTCAATCGGTGAGGTTTACGTGGTGATTAAGAAGCTGTTCTCTGAAGACTAGAAGTTGAGAATTGGAAAGCAGAGGATTGGAAGTTGGATACTAAAGGCTTTTGAGCGTATTGCTTTGGGGGAAAAGCAAGTTAAGGCAAGTATAGCATGGGATTATCCTTGTTACCTATTCACATTTAACCACTTAATTCATATTGCATGTGTCTACCTTGTTGCCAATAAGGATATCCTAGATATTTGATATCTTGTTCCTTGAAAACCTTTGGGATACTGCATTGGGATAGTTTTTGCTAGTGCTTAATCAAAACCATGATCTTGTAACTTGACTAATGATATATGCAATAAACATTAAAACATGACTTTTTAGTAACATGGAAACAGGGGGCTGAAGTGTTTATATGCTTCAGATTCCTCTCCCTAAGGACTTATCTGTAAGCGATCATCCGGGACTTACAGTACAGCTGTGAGGGCCATATGGCTCTGGCTTTAGCTCAGTATGAGGATCTTTTCTAGCTTGTTAGTGGTTACCTTTGAGGCGCGGGGTATGTTTCCTTTGCTGCTAGGAAGTGTGTACCGTGCTGCGATGCCCACGCTTGCCACTCCTAGAGATGGGCCACATACGCCTGGCGGCCCTAACATGTTAGACGAATTCTTTGAAAGGCTTTATAGTGAACCCTGCCGACCTTCCTTGGAAGTGGGTCAAGAGAATAGCTACCTCGGGCGAAAGGGTAAATCACAACTCACAGTGAACGTGTACAAACTCTGCAGAGTATAAAACTGTTATAACAGCCGTGCTCACGGACACGAGCGGCCTTGGACCCTTATGGAATAGAGATGATCACTAATGGATAATGATGATGCTAATAATTGATTGTTTATGCTATACATTAATCATGTTTACCTGATCATGTGTTTATGGGAATGATAAATCCTTTGCCACTCAATTGCTTAAGAAAATGACCTATTAAAGCTAATCGCAGTAAACCAGTGTCAGCCTTTTGAGCCTCATGAACCCCATGATATAATTGTTAAGTACGACATGTACTTACGCTTGCTTTACTTTTCTATACAATGGATAAAAATCCCGGATGGGTACCAGATTGCTGGTTTGGAGGAGTTAGGCTTGTGGTCAACCAGTCAGTCGTCCCTGTGGATTTGAAGTCTTCGCCAGAAGATCGGAGTCGACTTTCCGCTGTCTTTACTCTGAGGTTATTTTCCTTTTTACTAATACGTTATGTAATAAGTATTGTCTCTTGATATTATCCTTATTTGTGGCTATATGTGAGATTTGACTTCCTGGGCTCACATATAGTGTGTATCTGGTTTTGTCTTTAAAACCGGGTGCTACAAAGTGGTATCAAAGCAATGCTGACTGTAGGACGCAAGCCTAGTTAGCACTGGTCGTTTCTGAAAACCTATTTTTCAATAAAATTATTTTTCCACCTCCTTGACTCATAGAATTGAATATTTCCAATCCTTGTCCTATTGTCTCCTCTCCTTGATAGCTTCCTTTGAGCTATACTTTCTTATCTCCTTGAGTTGTTGTTCTTGATCTCTTGTAAAACTTTCTTGTCTCACCTCTATTCAAATTACCAAAGCCCTAATAAGAAGTTTTCCCTTAAGAATGTCTACCAAGTAGCTAGAAGGAACGATTAGCAACGAGCTTGTATTTTGTGTTGGATGGTTTGTCCTTATGTTATGGTTGAGTTGAATCTTTGTAATGAGTGTAGTGAATTTGTGGGTTATGCTCACAATTTCATTTATATTGAAGGTTTAAGGTATAAGGGATAAGGAAATAAATAGTTTGGGTTCTATTTCTCTTGTTTCCTGTTTTCAGTCTTCCGGAGCAATCTAACTTCTATGGCCTATGTCTCCAACCTCTGGGCAACCAAAAATTCTGATAAAATTCTGGGTGAAAGCAGACTTCAAGATCTTTCTTTTCCCAAAAGAGTCACCTTGATAGCATTACTGGTTTGGGAGATATAAAAATCATAAGGCGATACATCTGCGCTGTCTGGAATCTGGAATAGTTTCTGTTGAGCAAAGATTTCGACCAAGTTAACTGCAAAATCTGAAGAAGTGGTCTAAAAGAAAGTTGTGGGGAATTTTATAATCTTTCCAACGATTCAAGATGCAACTTTATTGGATAAATGGAACTCGAGATATGGATGTTTTTCTGTGCTGCTGTTTTCTATCTACGGGAAGGATCGATTTTTCTTATTCTTATCTATGTCCACAAGCTCTCTAGGATGTCAGAGGATGATAATACACCTTGAAGAAAGTTACATGTTGGATGTTGGTGCCCCTATCTCATCTCTTCTTAAGGGGGGTAGCCAAGCTAAGAGTGTTGTGAGTTGGTGAACCACATGGAGTTCGGATCTACGTCTAGATTGATCTTCGAGCTAGCTATGGTTGGGAGTTCGATCTTCACGTACCTAGGATATAGACGTATACAAAGAGTTGTAAGAATGCTCAAGACTAAGATTAACTCTTGAAAAGAATTGGATTGGTTTTGATTTCTATTTAAAGCTCTTTCCTTGAAATAAAATCTTCAAAAGATGTTGGAAAATGAATTAACAACCTTTGGATTCAAGAACTTTGAAAAACTTCTTCAAAAGTTGATTTGAACTAAGTTCAAAAAGGGTTTAAGTTTGTTTTCTCATTTTCAAGAGTTGGTATTCGAAACTTAATTTCAAAAGTATTTCACCAAAGAATAAGAATTGATTTGAAAAGAGTATTAAAGTTTAAAAGATTCAAAAAGAGTTGCTAAAGACTATATTTGAGACATTCAAAATTTTGATTTGAAGTTTGAAAGACTCTTTTGCATTAAAACTCATTCAAAAGAAAACAATTTGATTTGAACTGCTTCACTCAAGGTTTTAGTTAAAAACAGATATTCATAAAAATTTTAAAAGTATCTTATTTCTAAAACTTCAAAGTGAAATCAGATTTGAAAACCCACTTTGCTTTGAACTAAATTTCAAAAAGAATAAAATGTATTTGGTTACTCTTCAAAGTGTTATTCTAAAAACACTTTTGAACCATTTTATTCTAAAACACTTTGAAAATGACTCTAGAGTGTTTTTAAAATGTGTTGTTTGGAAAAGACCGATTAAAAAAAAAATTCGAGTTGTCTTATTTCAAATTTTATTTGAAAGGTGTTCAAAATGCTTTGAAGATATTTTACAAAAATTTGAAAATTTTGGTTCAAAAGTTTGCAACAATTTGCATTTGGAAATGGAGCACTTTTGGCTTTGAATTAGAACTAAGTTTGATTTCAAAACAAAGCTTGAAAAGAAAAGGTTTGAGTTGATTTCAAAAGTGTAATTCTAAAAGAAGTCTTCCAAAATGGTTTGAAAGGGTTGAAAACTATTTGATTTGATTTAATTCTCCAAAAGTTTTATTCCAAAAAGAACTTGAACATGTGTTTGACTTCAAAAGAAAATGGGAATTGAAAACTTACTCTCTTCATTTCTAAAGTAGTTTTGAAATTGATTTGGTCTCGATTTTAGAAATCCCAAAAGAGTTCATTCAAAATGATTTGAAAATGAAGTTCGAATGTTTCATTTGTTTTCTAAAATCTTGAAATCCCTTGTTTGAAACAGATTTCAAAAGAACACTGAGTTGATTTGTCTACTCTTTATCCGAGATTTGATTATAAAGTCAAGTTTTCAAAAGAGTTTGAAAAACAAAGCTTAGTATGTTTACCGAGTTTCCAATGATTTGAAATGGTTGGGTTTATTTCAAAACCTTAAAAACATTTATTCAAAAGAGTTTCAAAACATGGTTGAAATATTTTCTTGAGTTGAAAATATAAACGTATTTTGAAAGCTATTTCAAAAGGAGTTGAAAAAGAAAATTTGTTCGGTTTTGATTTAAAGTCTTCCTTTTGAAAAGTAAAACTTTTCAAAATACATAAAAAAATGAACCATAGAATTCAAAGTTTTGATTCAAGCTAAGCAAGATCTTTTGGAAGCTTAACATATGGATAATAAGATTCATTGGAACAGATTAAGAGAAGCAACAAGATCGGACTTGGAATAAGATGGAATAAGAGTCTGCAAGAGTAGCCACGTGAAGAATTCTCATACAACACAAGGTGAGTATCAAGATGGTGTTGCTCAAGGAAGTGAAGAAGATCTCAAGTTGAAGTATCCCTTTCTTCTTTGCTTTTTCTTTTCAAATCTGGGGACTTAGATTCATCTTAAGGGGGTAGAATTGTAACACCCTAAAATTAGCTACTTTCTAAAAAGAGTAAAATAATTTACATTAATTGTTTTGTGCTCATAAAAACATAGATAAAAGAAAACTTTCTTTAAATTAAATCCAACATAAGGGTAGCAACATGTTTGTGCATACATGCAGTTGCATTGGTACTTTTGTGATGAGTGGTTTGGATGCCGTTGCATTGGTACTTTTATGATGAGTGGTTTGGAAAATAAATTCAAATCTCAATCTTCAAAATATTATTTTCAAGTAGTGGTTTAAAAAGGAATTGAAAACTTGCAAAAACAAAAGTTAGATAAGATGCTTTGTTTTTAAAATTCAAAGGCTAGAAAAAAATATTTTAAGACGCGTTAGAACGATGCCTCTCTTTTCGGGAATCTTTCTGACCTTTTTCGAGCTTAAATTCCTATTTCTTGAAGCTTTGTCTTTTTCCTCAATCAATTTAAAAGTCTTTTCTAGGAGTAAAACCACTTTGGTTGTGTTCCTTATCCTTCCATCTATCCCTAAGAATTTTTCTGGAATTTTTCGGAGCTCAGAGATATTTTTCGGAGCCTAAATAGTAATTCCCGATTTTCTGTAATTATTTTAATTCCGAAAATCAATAATGGCTAAAATATCTTCACTTTCCAAAATCGACAAACCCTACGTATATATATATGCCGGCGTAGCCCTCGACGCGAGGATTCCAGAAGTACAGCCCGTTTCGCGATCCGCCACTCCTATCACCGTAGATCGGACGCCGAAGTTCGAAAAAGCTAGGTTTTCGGCGAACTCTTCGGCGAGCTTTTCCGGCCAAACCGTCGCGTTCCGTCGTCCACCACCACCACCACGAGGTAGATCTCGTCGTCCTCTACACCGTCTTGCCATCCTTTTCACGAATCCGTGCCCGTTCATCGTTTCCCTAACCTCTCTCTTTCTTCTTCGGTGAGGATCCACCATGGCTGGCTGACAGCTTCTTCGTTCTTCGTCGTTCGGCGCTGCAGCACCATCTCCGCCCCTTGGTCGCGCCTCCCAGTGCCCCGACCCCAAGCCCCCACGCACCGCAAGCCGACCCCATCCGCGCTCTGCATGCGAGACCACGGCCAGGCAGCCGCCGCCGCTCTGTGCCGTGCGGGTGCAGCGTGCGTGCCTGCTGCCCTGCTCTGGCCTGTCCCGGCGCTGCGCCGCCGTCGGCCGGCCAGCAGGCCCCGCGGCCGAGGTCCCTGCGCCTCTGCCGGCCGTCCTGGACTCCCTCCACGAGCAGCAGCGTTTTTCATTCATGACCACGTACGTACTGCTGAGGGGAAGAAGAACAGAGAGGTACCAGATGTAATTATTTACGATTTTGCCATCCTGTTATTAATCTCCGTCGTTTAATCGTTTTAGCTCCGTTTCAGTTCGTTCCAGTTGCGTTAGTTTCGTGTCATCGAGATCTATGCAGTAGAGTTATTAGTTTATATGTCACATGTTTATAAATTTATTTTATTAAAATATTAATTGAGTCTATAATTAATTAATCGTTGTTTAATTAAAGCCGATTTAGATTTTTGATTTCGAGTCGATTGCGCGAGTGTCATCGCAATGGGTGATACGTGTTCATGACGATGTGTTCCATGTTACCTTATTACGCTTTTATAATTAAATATTAAAATGATTAAGTATGCGTGCAAACAGTTTTATAATTAAGTAATATATGTTTCATATCTCGACAATTCATGTATAATATTAATATGATTAATTGTTGATATTAATATTCTTTTCAATTATAAATTTGGTTAGTTTAAACCCGTTGTATATATGATAAACTTGTATAGGTGCTCTCACATGCATTTTACTGTTGCAAAGTTTAAGTTTAACTTGCTTAATCTACGTGACAACATTTATAAATAAAACATGATTACTCTAACTCAGTTTCTAAATTAAAATATAATTTGACTAATGCTACGTGTTAGCAGTGCCATTTAGCATGTCTTATATCTCAAAATTTTATAAGTTAAATGTTAATTTGTTTAATGGTTATGCAACTGGGTTTATAATTAAAAGCAACTTAGGTGAATACATCAGTCTTTCATAAATCACTATCATTATGATTAATATCGACATTAATACATTTTTAATTTATAGCATGCTTAGTTCAACTTCAACACATGATGCTTTCATATGGCTTTTGTCACATGTACTTTAATCTTTCCAGTTAAATGTTTAAATGACTTAAATGATATGAGATATTTTTATAAATAAAATATAATTAGCTTTAACTCAACTTTTTAAATTGAATACGTTCTGAGTAACCTGAGTGGGTACTACTCACATAGTTTTCCTTAATTAACATGAATCAAGCTCGTAAATGTTTCTTTTGTAATATATATAAAACTGTTCGGTAGTTGTTTCTTCTTAACGATAGTTTCGTTATCGGCATGTTCTACGCAGTGGCGTCAGTAGTTCTCATGTTACTCAAATGTGTTTTAGCAGTTAAAAAGTTAATTGTATTAATACTATCACTTGCATCGTTTTCGGAATATAAAGTCAATATAGGTTTTATACTACGCTCTTTCTTAAGCAATAAATCAAGTTGATTAATGAGAATATTTACATGTGTTTCTACAGTTAAAATAAGTTAAATGGATAGGTTTTATTTTCCATTGCTTCGTTAGTCGCTTTTTCGTTGAATCGCGTATAGCGTGTCTTTTGCATTTGTGTATTCGTAGCGATATGCCGTTATGCTTATTCTATTGGTTGGTGTATTGTTCTCATATATTCTTGTTTGTATGCCATGTATGGATGTTTGTGTGGTGATATATGGTTCAGTCAATCGGTGAGGTTTACGTGGTGATTAAGAAGCTGTTCTCTGAAGACTAGAAGTTGAGAATTGGAAAGCAGAGGATTGGAAGTTGGATACTAAAGGCTTTTGAGCGTATTGCTTTGGGGGGAAAAGCAAGTTAAGGCAAGTATAGCATGGGATTATCCTTGTTACCTATTCACATTTAACCACTTAATTCATATTGCATGTGTCTACCTTGTTGCCAATAAGGATATCCTAGATATTTGATATCTTGTTCCTTGAAAACCTTTGGGATACTGCATTGGGATAGTTTTTGCTAGTGCTTAATCAAAACCATGATCTTGTAACTTGACTAATGATATATGCAATAAACATTAAAACATGACTTTTTAGTAACATGGAAACAGAAAATGAAGTGTTTATATGCTTCAGATTCCTCTCCCTAAGGACTTATCTGCAAGCGATCATCCGGGACTTACAGTACAATTTGTGAGGGCCATATGGCTCTGGCTTTAGCTCAGTATGAGGATCTTTTCTAGCTTGTTAGTGGTTACCTTTGAGGCGCGGGGTATGTTTCCTTTGCTGCTAGGAAGTGTGTACCGTGCTGCGATGCCCACGCTTGCCACTCCTAGAGATGGGCCACATACGCCTGGCGGCCCTAACATGTTAGACGAATTCTTTGAAAGGCTTTATAGAGAACCCCGCCGACCTTCCTTGGAAGTGGGTCAAGAGAATAGCTACCTCGGCGTAAAGGGTAAATCACAACTCACAAAGTGAACGTGTACAAACTCTGCAGAGTATAATAAAATCATATAATGTACCGTGCTCACGGACACGAGCGGCCTTGGACCCTTATGGAATAGAGATGATCACTAATGGATAATGATGATGCTAATAATTGATTGTTTATGCTATACATTAATCATGTTTACCTGATCATGTGTTTATGGGAATGATAAATCCTTTGCCACTCAATTGCTTAAGAAAATGACCTATTAAAGCTAATCGCAGTAAACCAGTGTCAGCCTTTTGAGCCTCATGAACCCCATGATATAATTGTTAAGTACGACATGTACTTACGCTTGCTTTACTTTTCTATACAATGGATAAAAATCCGGATGGGTACCAGATTGCTGGTTTGGAGGAGTTAGGCTTGTGGTCAACCAGTCAGTCGTCCCTGTGGATTTGAAGTCTTCGCCAGAAGATCGGAGTCGACTTTCCGCTGTCTTTACTCTGAGGTTATTTTCCTTTTTACTAATACGTTATGTAATAAGTATTGTCTCTTGATATTATCCTTATTTGTGGCTATATGTGAGATTTGACTTCCTGGGCTCACATATAGTGTGTATCTGGTTTTGTCTTTAAAACCGGGTGCTACAAAGTGGTATCAAAGCAATGCTGACTGTAGGACGCAAGCCTAGTTAGCACTGGTCGTTTCTGAAAACCTATTTTTCAATAAAATTATTTTTCCACCTCCTTGACTCATAGAATTGAATATTTCCAATCCTTGTCCTATTGTCTCCTCTCCTTGATAGCTTCCTTTGAGCTATACTTTCTTATCTCCTTGAGTTGTTGTTCTTGATCTCTTGTAAAACTTTCTTGTCTCACCTCTATTCAAATTACCAAAGCCCTAATAAGAAGTTTTCCCTTAAGAATGTCTACCAAGTAGCTAGAAGGAACGATTAGCAACGAGCTTGTATTTTGTGTTGGATGGTTTGTCCTTATGTTATGGTTGAGTTGAATCTTTGTAATGAGTGTAGTGAATTTGTGGGTTATGCTCACAATTTCATTTATATTGAAGGTTTAAGGTATAAGGGATAAGGAAATAAATAGTTTGGGTTCTATTTCTCTTGTTTCCTGTTTTCAGTCTTCCGGAGCAATCTAACTTCTATGGCCTATGTCTCCAACCTCTGGGCAACCAAAAATTCTGATAAAATTCTGGGTGAAAGCAGACTTCAAGATCTTTCTTTTCCCAAAAGAGTCACCTTGATAGCATTACTGGTTTGGGAGATATAAAAATCATAAGGCGATACATCTGCGCTGTCTGGAATCTGGAATAGTTTCTGTTGAGCAAAGATTTCGACCAAGTTAACTGCAAAATCTGAAGAAGTGGTCTAAAAGAAAGTTGTGGGGAATTTTATAATCTTTCCAACGATTCAAGATGCAACTTTATTGGATAAATGGAACTCGAGATATGGATGTTTTTCTGTGCTGCTGTTTTCTATCTACGGGAAGGATCGATTTTTCTTATTCTTATCTATGTCCACAAGCTCTCTAGGATGTCAGAGGATGATAATACACCTTGAAGAAAGTTACATGTTGGATGTTGGTGCCCCTATCTCATCTCTTCTTAAGGGGGGGTAGCCAAGCTAAGAGTGTTGTGAGTTGGTGAACCACATGGAGTTCGGATCTACGTCTAGATTGATCTTCGAGCTAGCTATGGTTGGGAGTTCGATCTTCACGTACCTAGGATATAGACGTATACAAAGAGTTGTAAGAATGCTCAAGACTAAGATTAACTCTTGAAAAGAATTGGATTGGTTTTGATTTCTATTTAAAGCTCTTTCCTTGAAATAAAATCTTCAAAAGATGTTGGAAAATGAATTAACAACCTTTGGATTCAAGAACTTTGAAAAACTTCTTCAAAAGTTGATTTGAACTAAGTTCAAAAAGGGTTTAAGTTTGTTTTCTCATTTTCAAGAGTTGGTATTCGAAACTTAATTTCAAAAGTATTTCACCAAAGAATAAGAATTGATTTGAAAAGAGTATTAAAGTTTAAAAGATTCAAAAAGAGTTGCTAAAGACTATATTTGAGACATTCAAAATTTTGATTTGAAGTTTGAAAGACTCTTTTGCATTAAAACTCATTCAAAAGAAAACAATTTGATTTGAACTGCTTCACTCAAGGTTTTAGTTAAAAACAGATATTCATAAAAATTTTAAAAGTATCTTATTTCTAAAACTTCAAAGTGAAATCAGATTTGAAAACCCACTTTGCTTTGAACTAAATTTCAAAAAGAATAAAATGTATTCGGTTACTCTTCAAAGTGTTATTCTAAAAAACACTTTTGAACCATTTTATTCTAAAACACTTTGAAAATGACTCTAGAGTGTTTTTAAAATGTGTTGTTTGGAAAAGACCGATTAAAAAAAAATTCGAGTTGTCTTATTTCAAATTTTATTTGAAAGGTGTTCAAAATGCTTTGAAGATATTTTACAAAAATTTGAAAATTTTGGTTCAAAAGTTTGCAACAATTTGCATTTGGAAATGGAGCACTTTTGGCTTTGAATTAGAACTAAGTTTGATTTCAAAACAAAGCTTGAAAAGAAAAGGTTTGAGTTGATTTCAAAAGTGTAATTCTAAAAGAAGTCTTCCAAAATGGTTTGAAAGGGTTGAAAACTATTTGATTTGATTTAATTCTCCAAAAGTTTTATTCCAAAAAGAACTTGAACATGTGTTTGACTTCAAAAGAAAATGGGAATTGAAAACTTACTCTCTTCATTTCTAAAGTAGTTTTGAAATTGATTTGGTCTGATTTTAGAAATCCCAAAAGAGTTCATTCAAAATGATTTGAAAATGAAGTTCGAATGTTTCATTTGTTTTCTAAAATCTTGAAATCCCTTGTTTGAAACAGATTTCAAAAGAACCTGAGTTGATTTGTCTACTCTTTATCTGAGATTTGATTATAAAGTCAAGTTTTCAAAAGAGTTTGAAAAACAAAGCTTAGTATGTTTACCTGAGTTTCCAATGATTTGAAATGGTTGGGTTTATTTCAAAACCTTAAAAACATTTATTCAAAAGAGTTTCAAAACATGGTTGAAATATTTTCTTGAGTTCGAAACATAAAACGTATTTTGAAAGCTATTTCAAAAGGAGTTGAAAAAGAAAATTTGTTCGGTTTTGATTTAAAGTCTTCCTTTTGAAAAGTAAAACTTTTCAAAATACATAAAAAAAATGAACCATAGAATTCAAAGTTTTGATTCAAGCTAAGCAAGATCTTTTGGAAGCTTAACATATGGATAATAAGATTCATTGGAACAGATTAAGAGAAGCAACAAGATCGGACTTGGAATAAGATGGAATAAGAGTCTGCAAGAGTAGCCACGTGAAGAATTCTCATACAACACAAGGTGAGTATCAAGATGGTGTTGCTCAAGGAAGTGAAGAATATCTCAAGTTGAAGTATCCCTTTCTTCTTTGCTCTTCTTTTTCAAATCTCGGGGACGAGATTCATCTTAAGGGGGGTAGAATTGTAACACCCTAAAATTAGCTACTTTCTAAAAAGAGTAAAATAATTTCTGTTAATTGTTTTGTGCTCATAAAAACATAGATAAAAGAAAACTTTCTTTAAATTAAATCCAACATAAGGGTAGCAACATGTTTGCGCATACATGCAGTTGCATTGGTACTTTTGTGATGAGTGGTTTGGATGCCGTTGCATTGGTACTTTTATGATGAGTGGTTTGGAAAATAAATTCAAATCTCAATCTTCAAAATATTATTTTCAAGTAGTGGTTTAAAAAGGAATTGAAAACTTGCAAAAACAAAAGTTAGATAAGATGCTTTGTTTTTAAAATTCAAAGGCTAGAAAAAAATATTTTAAGACGCGTTAGAACGATGCCTCTCTTTTCGGGAATCTTTCTGACCTTTTTCGAGCTTAAATTCCTATTTCTTGAAGCTTTGTCTTTTTCCTCAATCAATTTAAAAGTCTTTTCTAGGAGTAAAACCACTTTGGTTGTGTTCCTTATCCTTCCATCTATCCCTAAGAATTTTTCTGGAATTTTTTGAGCTCGAGAGATATTTTTTGAGCCTAAATAGTAATTCCCGATTTTCTCGTAATTATTTTAATTCGAAAATCAATAATGGCTAAAATATCTTCACTTTCCAAAATCGACAAACCCTACGTATATATATATATGCGGCGAGTAGCCTCGACGCGAGGATTCGAAATACAGCCCGTTTCGCGATCCGCCACTCCTATCACCGTAGATCGGACGCCGAAGTTCGAAAAAGCTAGGTTTCCGGCGAACTCTTCGGCGAGCTTTTCCGGCCAAACCGTCGCGTTCCGTCGTCCACCACCACCACCACGAGGTAGATCTCGTCGTCCTCTACACCGTCTTGCCATCCTTTTCACGAATCCGTGCCCGTTCATCGTTTCCCTAACCTCTCTTTTTCTTCTCCGGCGAGGATCCACCATGGTTGGCTGACAGCTTCTTCGTTCTTCATCGTTCGGCGCTGCAGCACCATCTCCGCCCCTTGGTCGCGCCTCCCAGTGCCCCGACCCCAAGCCCCCACGCACCGCAAGCCGACCCCATCCGCGCTCTGCATGCGAGACCACGGCCAGGCAGCCGCCGCAGCTCTGTGTCGTGCGGGTGCAGCGTGCGTGCCTGCTGCCCTGCTCTGGCCTGTCCCGGCGCTGCGCCGCCGTCGGCCGGCCAGCAGGCCCCGCGGCCGAGGTCCCTGCGCCTCTGCCGGCCGTCCTGGACTCCCTCCACGAGCAGCAGCGTTTTTCATTCATGACCACGTACGTACTGCTGAGGGGAAGAAGAACATAGAGGTACCAGATGTAATTATTTACGATTTTGCCATCCTGTTATTAATCTCCGTCGTTTAATCGTTTTAATTCCGTTTCAGTTCATTCCAGTTGCGTTAGTTTCGTGTCGTGGAGATCTACGTAGTAGCGCTATTAGTTTTCATATCACATGTTTATGAATTTATTTTATTAAAATGTTAATTGTGTCTATAATTAATTAATCGCTGATTAATTAAAGTCGATTTAGGTTTTTAATTTCGATTCGATTGCCTGAGTTTCATCGTAATGGGTGATACGTGTTCATGACGATGTGTTCCATGTTACCTTATTACGCTTTTATAATTAAATATTAAAATGATTAAGTATGCGTGCAAACAGTTTTATAATTAAGTAATATATGTTTCATATCTCGACAATTCATGTATAATATTAATATGATTAATTGTTGATATTAATATTCTTTTCAATTATAAATTTGGTTAGTTTAAACCCGTTGTATATATGATAAACTTGTATAGGTGCTCTCACATGCATTTTACTGTTGCAAAGTTTAAGTTTAACTTGCTTAATCTACGTGACAACATTTATAAATAAAACATGATTACTCTAACTCGGTTTCTAAATTAAAATATAATTTGACTAATGCTACGTGTTAGCAAAGTGCCATTTAGCATGTCTTATATCTCAAAATTTTATAAGTTAAATGTTAATTTGTTTAATGGTTATGCAACTGGGTTTATAATTAAAAGCAACTTAGGTGAATACATCGTCTTTCATAAATCACTATCATTATGATTAATATCGACATTAATACATTTTTAATTTATAGCATGCTTAGTTCAACTTCAACACATGATGCTTTCATATGGCTTTTTTGTCACATGTACTTTAATCTTTCCAGTTAAATGTTTAAATGACTTAAATGATATGAGATATTTTTATAAATAAAATATAATTAGCTTTAACTCAACTTTTCAAATTGAATACGTTACGAGTAACTTTGAGTGGGTACTACTCACATAGTTTTCCTTAATTAACATGAATCAAGCTCGTAAATGTTTCTTTTGTAATATATATAAAAAGCTGTTCGGTAGTTGTTTCTTCTTAACGATAGTTTCGTTATCGGCATGTTCTCTGTGATGGCATCGATGAGTTCTCATGTTACTCAAATGTGTTTTAGCAGTTAAAAAGTTAATTGTATTAATACTATCACTTGCATCGTTTTCGGAATATAAAGTCAATATAGGTTTTATACTACGCTCTTTCTTAAGCAATAAATCAAGTTGATTAATGAGAATATTTACATGTGTTTCTACAGTTAAAATAAGTTAAATGGATAGGTTTTATTTTCCATTGCTTCGTTAGTCGCTTTTTCGTTGAATCGCGTATAGCGTGTCTTTTGCATTTGTGTATTCGTAGCGATATGCCGTTATGCTTATTCTATTGGTTGGTGTATTGTTCTCATATATTCTTGTTTGTATGCCATGTATGGATGTTTGTGTGGTGATATATGGTTCAGTCAATCGGTGAGGTTTACGTGGTGATTAAGAAGCTGTTCTCTGAAGACTAGAAGTTGAGAATTGGAAAGCAGAGGATTGGAAGTTGGATACTAAAGGCTTTTGAGCGTATTGCTTTGGGGGAAAAGCAAGTTAAGGCAAGTATAGCATGGGATTATCCTTGTTACCTATTCACATTTAACCACTTAATTCATATTGCATGTGTCTACCTTGTTGCCAATAAGGATATCCTAGATATTTGATATCTTGTTCCTTGAAAACCTTTGGGATACTGCATTGGGATAGTTTTTGCTAGTGCTTAATCAAAACCATGATCTTGTAACTTGACTAATGATATATGCAATAAACATTAAAACATGACTTTTTAGTAACATGGAAACAGGGGGCTGAAGTGTTTATATGCTTCAGATTCCTCTCCCTAAGGACTTATCTGTAAGCGATCATCCGGGACTTACAGTACAGCTGTGAGGGCCATATGGCTCTGGCTTTAGCTCAGTATGAGGATATTTTCTAGCTTGTTAGTGGTTACCTTTGAGGCGCGGGGTATGTTTCCTTTGCTGCTAGGAAGTGTGTACCGTGCTGCGATGCCCACGCTTGCCACTCCTAGAGATGGGCCACATACGCCTGGCGGTCCTAACATGTTAGACGAATTCTTTGAAAGGCTTTATAGAGAACCCTGCCGACCTTCCTTGGAAGTGGGTCAAGAGAATAGCTACCTCGGGCGAAAGGGTAAATCACAACTCACAGTGAACATGTACAAACTCTGCAGAGTATAAAACTGTTATAACAGCCGTGCTCACGGACACGAGCGGCCTTGGACCCTTATGGAATAGAGATGATCACTAATGGATAATGATGATGCTAATAATTGATTGTTTATGCTATACATTAATCATGTTTACCTGATCATGTGTTTATGGGAATGATAAATCCTTTGCCACTCAATTGCTTAAGAAAATGACCTATTAAAGCTAATCGCAGTAAACCAGTGTCAGTCTTTTGAGCCTCATGAACCCCATGATATAATTGTTAAGTACGACATGTACTTACGCTTGCTTTACTTTTCTATACAATGGATAAAAATCCCAGATGGGTACCAGATTGCTGGTTTGGAGGAGTTAGGCTTGGGGTCAACCAGTCAGTCGTCCCTGTGGATTTGAAGTCTTCGCCAGAAGATCGGAGTCGACTTTCTGCTGTCTTTACTCTGAGGTTATTTTCCTTTTTACTAATACGTTATGTAATAAGTATTGTCTCTTGATATTATCCTTATTTGTGGCTATATGTGAGATTTGACTTCCTGGGCTCACATATAGTGTGTATCTGGTTTTGTCTTTAAAACCGGGTGCTACAACTATCCCAAGTGACCACATATGAACCACCCTTCTTCTTCTTGAAGGTCATCTTGTCCTTCTCTTTCTTTTCCTTCTTGTCCTTCTTCTTGTTCTTCTTCTTGTCATCATCATTGTCGCTATTGTATGGACATTGAGCAACAAGATGATCTTTGCTTCCACACTTGAAGCACCTTCTTGACTCTTCTTTGTTCTTGGATGAAGACTTCTTTATTCTAGCACGGTAGCCCTTCTTCACCATGAACTTGCCAAATCTCTTGACAAAGAGAGCCATCTTCTCATCATCATCATCATCCCATGAATCATCTTCTTCACTAGATGTTTCTTGCTTAGCTTTGCCCTTGAATGACGTGGCCTTGAATGCCACACTCTTCTTCTCATCCTTCTTCTCATCTTTCTTCTCATTCTTTTCTTCCTTCTCATCTTCATCTCTATATGTATCATCGGTCTTGATGTCTCCCAACACTTGGTTTGGTGTCATGGTGTCCAAACCACTCCTTACTAGAATAGTGACCAATGTGCCAAATCTTGAAGGCAAACATCTCAAGAACTTGTGGGAGAAGTCCTTGTCCTTCACCTCTTCTCCAAGTGCTTTGAGATCATTGACAAGCACTTGAAGCCTATGGAACATCTCCGACACACTCTCATCCTCCTTCATCTTGAAGCTTGCAAACTTCTCTTTGAGAATGTATGCCTTTGCACCGTTCACGGCTTTAGTGCCCTAAAATGATTCTTCCAACTTCTTCTAAGCCTCATGAGCCATCTCAATATTCTTGATTTGCTCAAATGTTCTCTCATCAATTGCATCATGAATGGCACTTAGAGCAATGTCATTGTTTTGGAGAAGCACCTCTTCGGCCGCGGTGGGATTCTACGGATCTTCAATCTCAATTTTGGTTTCTACCACCTTCCAAACCTTCCTATTGATTGACTTGATATAAGTTGTCATCTTAGCCTTCCAATAGGGATAGTTGGAGCCATCAAATTGGGGTGGCTTCTTTGTGTTATTGATTTGAGCCATTTTTACACCGAAGGTTGTTAAGCCTCAAATCACGGTGACCTCAGCTCCGATACCACTTGAAAGGTCCTAATGGCTAGAGGGGGGTGAATAGCCTAATAAAAATTTCTACAACAACACTTAACAAAATGGTTAGACAATTATGAGGCGAAGCAAGAGTTGCGCTAGCCTACTCAAAATGCAAGCCACCTACCACAATTCTAGTTTAGATAGTATCTATTCACACAATAGCTATGACACTACCCTATGTTAGTGTGCTCTCAAAAGCTAACTAAAGAGCCACACCAACCAAGCAAGCTTTCACAACTAACTACACTAAAGAGCTTGACAACTAGTTTGCGGTAATGTAAAGATAGTGATCAAGAAAGTTATACTGCCGTGTAGATGAATGAACCAATCAATCACAAGAGTGAATAACAATGAAGACCAAACACCTCGGAATCAAAGGATGAACACAATGATTTTTTACCGAGGTTCACTTGCTTGCCGGCAAGCTACTCCTCGTTGTGGCGATTCACTCACTTGGAGGTTCACGCGCTAATTGGCATCACACGTCAAACCCTCAATAGGATGCCACACAACCAACACAAGATGAGGATCACACAAGCCACGAGCAATCCACTAGAGTACCTTTTGGTGCTCCACCGAGGAAAGGTCAAGAACCCCTCACAATTACCACGATCAGAGCCGGAGACAATCACCACCCTCCGCTCGACAATCCTCGCTGCTCCAGGCCATCTAGGTGGTGGCAACCACCAAGAGTAACAAGTGAATCCCGCAGCGAAACACGAATACCAAGTGCCTCTAGATGCAAACACTCAAGCAATGCACTTGGATTCTCTCCCAATCTCACAAAGATGATGAATCAATGATGGAGATGAGTGGGAGGGCTTTGGCTAAGCTCACGAGGTTGCTATGTCAATGCAAATGGCCAAGAGAGTGAGCTTGAGCCAGCCATGGGGCTTAAATAGAAGCCCCCATGAAATAGAGCCGTTGTACCCCTTCACTGGGCTCAACGCGGGGTGATCGGACGCTCCGGTCATATTGACCGGACTCTGGACCCAGCGTCCGGTCGCCCGATGTCAGCCACGTGTCACACTGCGTTCAACAGGAGTCGTCTGATCTCAACGGTCATCTGTTGACCAGACGCTCCGCTACAACTAACCGAACACTGAGTCTCCAGTGTTCGGTCATTTCCAGTAAGGTTCCAGAAACGTATTTTGCCGATCGGACTCGTCCGGTCATGCTTGACCGGACCCTGCCAGTGTTCGGTCAGATGCTGACTTCTGTCTGTGCTGTCTGACAACATGACGGATGCATCCTTCCAGTGTCCGGTCGCTGAGTGACCCAGCGTCCGATCAGGAACCGACGCTGGAGTCTTCACTGCTACACATGACCGGACGCGCTGGTCCCCCAGAGGCCAGCGTATGGTCACTGTATAACCAGCGACACTTACTCCTTTTCACTTCTATCTTCTTCACCCTTGCTCAAATGTGCCAACCACCAAGTATATCATCTTGTGCACATGTGTTAGCATATTTTCACAAACATTTTCAAGGGTTTTAGCACTCCACTAAATCCTAAATGCATATGCAATGAGTTAGAGCATCTAGTGGCACTTTGATAACCGCATTCCGATACGAGTTTCACCCCTCTTAATAGTACGTCTATCAAACCTAAATGTGATCACACTCTCTAAGTGTCTTGATCACCAAAACAAAATAGCTCCTACAAAATATACCTTTGCCTTGAGCTTTTTGTTTTTCTCTTTCTTCTTTCCAAGTCGAAGCACTTGATCATCACCATGCCATCATTATCATCATGCTATGATCTTCATTTACTTCACCACTTGGAGTGTGCTACCTATCTCATGATCACTTGATAAACTAGGTTAGCACTTAGGGTTTGATCAATTCACCAAAACCAAACTAGAGCTTTCAACAGCCTCTCAGATGATGTGCTTGCCGACATCTTTAGCTACCTCCCCGCCCAGTCCTTGTGCTACTGCAAGTGTGTCTGTTGGTCCTAGAGAGGCGCGGTCATCTCTGACTCCTATCAACGTAAGAAGCTTTCACCGACTGTCATCGGCTTCTTCTATGGTATCTGGTGGAAGGCCAATCGTCACTTGACCAGCATCACCGGTGAATGTCCCTCCTTGTCCTTCTTGCCCTCCCCCCTTAAAAAGTCCTAGTCTCAAATTGTTGCAGTGGCCTCGTCCTTTGCTGGTGTGCTGGGCCTGATGGATTACATCGCTATGTTGTTTGCAATCCGGTGACCGACAAATGGCATGTATTGCCGCATAGCATTTGTTCCATTGGTCAGGCTTGCTTAGGTTTTGAGCCAATATCCTCACACTTCCATGTGATTGAATTTGTTGAGGTGGAGGGTGTGTGTGTAGGTGTGGAGATCTACTCATCTAAAACTGTAGCATAGATCTTTAAGGAATCTGAATGGGGCGAGAGTAGTATTGTTCTACGTTTAAAATCGAGAAGTGTTTTTCTTAATGGTTTTATGCACATGGTTGAGTACTCTATGATAGTTGCTATAGATATGGAGGGAAAGACATGGAGGACAATTTGTAAACCAGGTGGTGCTGAAATGTCCATCCATCAAGCTTAGGATCACATGTGTGTGTGTGTGTGCTGATTTTCACAAAAGGTCTTGGCTTTTAGTGTGGATACTTGAAGACTATGGTACTAATAACTAGATTTTGAAGCATGTTGTGGACACGGAGGAACTCTTTGGACATATGAATATTAAAGCTAGTTCTGAGCTTTGTGATGAGGAGTACAGAGTGATTACAGTTCACCCAGAATGGAATTTTATTTTCCTTGTTGGGAAGGATAGAACATTGGTTGCATATGACATGGACCGCAAAAAGGTTCATGTCATCCATGCCTGTGTCATCCACTTTTGTAGATCAAGAGAGCATTTCCATATGAATAGGCCTTACTATCTTCCTTATGTTCCCTTGTTCATAGAGTCATTAGCAGAGCAGTAAAGGTGCATTTCCTACATTTCATCGTCACGACAGTCTTTGTTCAGGTAGGCAGTTGTTTTCAGTCTATGTATATATAGGCCAATTTTGGCTTGTTAGCTAAAGGAATGGTATGTTCAATATTATTAATTATGCTACTTTGTTCAGGTTGTGGATCAAAGATGAATAAGAGGCGTTCCATGGTGCATTGGCTACCAATATGAAGGATGCACTAATTATATTCATTTTGCCTTGCAAGTAGGAGTGCCACATAGAAGGAGCACATCTGTGTCGTTTTGTTATGTAAGTCTGTATAGATCAGTACCTTTAGTATGTTCTATGTACCGCTTGTGTTAGGACATCAGTTGAGAAAGATGTTATGGTAGCATCCATTGTTATTGTAAAACATACTCTTGTTTGTGAACATGATTTATGGATGTAATGATTCTATATCTATATGCTTTGTGTTCATGAAGCTATTAAAGGCCCAGCTAAATTAGTAACTATTGTGAAACCAAATGAAATTTTGTCACCATTGCTATACGTATGATGTGGCAGGGATCAAAAGTATATTACCGCCGAATCCTTTAGTAACCCAACACCGACTAAACGATCATCAAAGGTAGATCATGGTGCAAGGCGATGGTGACAATGACCTTTGTACTGGCAGATCATACGCTGAAGTGACGGTGGTGTTAACCTCTACATAGGTGTCTCGACTATCGAACCGGTAGTGAACCCGCACTTGATAGTCGGGTCAAAGTACAAGGCGATGGTGCTGGTGACCACTACACAGGCGGTTGATGTGCCCACATGATGGTTTTGATAGCCTCGACACAGGCGGATCTTTTGCCAATGTGGCGGTGTTAGTATACATCCATAGCCGGGTCATGCTCCAATGCGATGGAAGGAAGGACCTAATCACGGACGGATCATAAGCCAATCGATGGTGTTAGTGTACACCGCAGTCAGTTCTAGATGTCGATGGTGAAGGCTATGACCATCACTGTCGATAGCTTACTGCTGAGGCCAAAATTAGACAGCGATGTGGGTTATGACACGATTGTGAAAGGTGCGAGTGTAGTAGTGGTAGTCCTTGCGAGGCGTGGTCGCCACACCCAAACATTCTTGTGGGTACTCACACTCCACAAATTGTTCTTGTGGGGTGTATGAACCACCACAAACGTTCTTGGGAAAGCAACTTGATATCAAAGACAAGCTTAGAATGTGACTAAAAACAACAAAATATTTTTGGGATTTTCTTTATGCCTAATCTATGAACTAAACTTGAGAAGAACTTCACAAGAACTTGAGAGAGAGGAAGATGAAAAACTCAAAATGTTGCTAATGTTCTGAGTGTGGAAATACAACACCAATGCATGGCCTTTTATAGGCAAAGAAGGTGGTGAGGTGGAGGCCTCATGGGGGGTCGCTTGACCCCCCTTCCTCTATCTATTCCTCCACTACACATGCCTTGCTTTGGATTCCAAACAAGAATAGATCGGTGAAAGATGAAATGACCAAAGGTGGGATAGGGTGGTCAGCCGACCACCCTACTTCTTTTCCTTTTTCTTTTGTCTCCACCAAGGTCACTTCATGCTTCTCACTCATTCAAAGTGGTAGAATGCATCCTTGGGTGGTCGGTCGACCCTCCTCTTCTCTCCAAATGTTCTCAAAGTTTTGTGAAAAGTTCAACTCAAATTTAAATGTAGAAAAGGAAAAAGGTTTGTTGCAAAAAAATTGAACATGAGAAATTCAAAATGAAAATGCAATTGGAAAATAAATATGTGATACATACCGATTTACCATTTGGCGAGGGCTCAAAGTTTTAAGTCCTTAGAGCAGGACTTCTATGTCTTGTTCATTGTTTGGGTGCATCGGTCAGTCCCAGAGATGGAGACACAGATGGTTGCACCACCTTCTCCCGCCAAACCCATTTGTGTTTTGGTTGTGCTTTCGGTTTGGCGGGTTCGTCCTTGTTGCATTTGCACATTAGTTTGTTTTATTTCTTTCTTTTGCATTGAAAAAACTGCATATAAAAATCTGAATATGATAAAAATGCCAAAAATCCCTTTTGTTCTATATATGCTTCATGAATGTTTATCTCTTCCCATTTTGGAGATGATGAATAGTTGCTATGTTAATGTTTCTCTAGTGTAAGGATGGATTCGGATTGGATTCGGACGAATACGGATTCAGATATCACTATTTACAACATTTTTATTCAAATTTGAATACGAATATGGATATTGTCGGATATTAATGCAAAACAGATATCTCGAATTCAGATTCATATTCAGATATCCACCTGACTTTGTAGATAACATGTATCTATTTGCTTATCGATAGTTTAAGAGTATAATAAAAACATTATGGATAAAGAGATTTAAAATATAGCTATATATCATGGATAAAGACAACTACTTAAAATAAAATATTTTAATCAATATTTTAATAATTAAATATATAAAAATATAAGAAAATTATTGGTTATATATATTAATTACTGAATTCAAATAAACAAAAATAAATTTTAAAATTATATAAATAAAATAAAATACTAATTAATATGATTATCCATATTACAATTAATTAAACAGTCCTTTACATAGTTAATTAGTCATAATTATGCATTTAGATGGTTTCAAAAATACTAATTAATATGATTATCCATATTACAATTAATTAAACAGTCCTTTACATAGTTAATTAGTCATAATTATGCATTTAGATGGTTTCAAAAATAATTTGTACTTCACATTTTTGTCGATATGGATGTGGAATCGGATAGAGAATAATTTTCAAAAATGAATACAGATACATCCATATTTAAATCGAATACAAATACAGATATCCAGATTTACACTAAAATGGAGACGAATATCGAATGTTTCGGATATCTAGACATCCGGATCCATCCTTACTCTAGCGCCTAGTTTATAGTTTGAAATATTTAGCTGATTAGCTCACATGAAACCATTATGAACCTCAAAAAGTTTGTGGGATTCAAATGTTGCAACTAAGTCTAAGTTGTTGTGAGATATGAGATTGCAAGACAAGAGCTGCTATAATATTTTTCCAAATGAGTGTGATTATTATCGGACTTTTATCTTTGAACAAATAATGAAAACCTTGATGTTCCTCAATGGTGATAAATTTCCTACCAAAGCGATACGTGATCTTACATGTTATAAGCTTTCTACATAAGCTAATTGATTCATATTAAATTTTATCAAGTCTTTGTCGACCCTTGTTGAGAAACTTATCATGCTCCCAAATATCAAGATCACGTACACACCACATATATGTGCTGCTTCTACACCAGAGTACGCAAAAACATGTCATTCATTTCCACCAAAATAATTGCTCCATGCTCTAAAATTGTGATTTATCTCTAATATATGTTTTTAAGAAGAGACATATAAAGCTATGAAAAAGTATTATAAAAAAATATGGACACACGAAGGTGCAAAATATTGAAAAAAAGTGAGCACATGAAGGCTTAATTGAATAAAAAATGATAGCCATGTCTCAAAAAATAGGAGAGAGAGAGAGAGAAAGATATCATATCAAATGAAGGAGTATTTTTCATATACCATGTTCCACACACATGCACATCTTGATCTAAGAGTATGACACTTCTCTCATTGGATCCAAGCTTTGGCTCTACAATATAAGCAAGGTAAGTTTGCTACATTTTTTATCCTACCCAAAGCTCCACAAAGCCATTTAGAAGTAGGATGAGAAGGCAACTTCATAAATGTACCTTGGCGAGGAATCATACACCACATGAGCGACATGAGAGTACATATGAGGAACATTAAGCTTCCTTTTGAAAATATTTCAAAAACCTCTGATATGAAACTTGTGCGGAATGAGAAAAATGGTGTTCTGTCTCTCAACCACCAAAGATAAAAGAAAAGGCCATATGCCCGATTAAGGACTAAGGTAATATGGGTGACTGTGTTAACATTGCTAATTTTTTCACTCAAGGAGAAATATGTTTGTTGTACACTTGGTACTCTTGAAATGTGAAGCATAGTAGCAACCCCTGATCCACTGAGGCTAGGTTTTAATTGTTTGCTCGGGACGAGCAAAGGTTAAGCTTAGGAGATCTTGTTGACAGTGAAAATGTCATGATTTCACATATTCAAAACACTACCAATAGCCTCAGAATAAAAGGAAGGTAAGCTTATCATGAGCATATTTTACCAAATAACAAGTTCCACATGTATATGGAGTATTTCTTCATAGGACATTACAAAATGGACCAATGTGAGCAAGTGGGACCTAGATAGGGTGGTTTGGCCGACCACCCCTATGGGGCCCAAAGCTTCCCCAAGCTCCCATGATCCATGTGACAAGCCCCAAAGTGATCCTCTGCCCTTGGAACAACTTTGTGCTTTCTCTCAATGGCTCAAGATGAAGTCACATGGATTCATGGGCCCACAAGGGACCAAACCGACATGCCAACGTGTCAATTACATCAAGTTAGGACCCACCCCAACAGAGAGGATGGGCTCACATGTCAGAGAGGGGGTCGACCGACCCTCTGGCGCGAGCCTCAGCAATGAGCCAGGCGACGGTGGCCTGGTGCGGACTAGAGCATGCACGCGAGACGGCGGGAGACGTACAACATCGACAACAACTTTGTGATGGAGCCACATGAGGAGCATGGCGCATCGCAAGCGAAGTCCATTGGCATGAATGCAATATCTCAAAGAAGCAATATAGTAGCAGTTTGATGGCCATGTTTATGAGATCTCATTATTTATTAACATCTTCAATTATCAAAATTCTATATTTTTGTTCACAAGTATATTTGTGATATTTTTGCTTTTCTGTTGTCACACCCAATTTTAAAGATAAAATGGGAAGCATAAATCTTATGTGCGCCCAGAGATCAGTCGCACACATAAGCTGACAAATTACAAAGTATCATCACGAGTGTTTATTACATCACGAATAATAATTCATTACAATAGTATCAAGTCTATCATAAAAGCGAAAGAACTAGATAACTACTCTCCATGAGAGCCTCCAAATTCCACAGGGACGTCGATTGGCGAACCATAAGTCTAGTAATTCTTAGGAAAGTCCTCATAACCATTGACATCTATTACCCATCCGGGATTTTTATCCAAATAATAAAAATAAACAAGCGTAAGTACACCTCGTACTTAAGAAGAATAACATGGGTTTATGAAGCTCAGGAGGCTGACACTGGTTTACTGCGGTTAGAATTTTAATAAGTCAAAGTTTTAACACTATATTAGCATTTAGTTGTGCTAAAGCCCCAATTAAACCACATGATCATAAACATGAATAATAGTCATCATTAGAATTATCATTATTAATAACATCATCATCAACTGAGCAAGTATTATGTTAGTTTTCTAGGCCACTCATGTCCATGAGCACGGCTGATATACCAGTTTTAGTACTCTGCAGAGTTTGTACACTTTCACCGTGAGCCATGATTTACCCTTTCGACCGAGGTAGCTAATCTCTTGACCCACTACCTAGGAAGGTCGGCAGGATTCACTATGAAGCCTTTCAAAGGTTTCCCTAACAAGTTAGTGGCCACTAGGTTTCTATGGCCTGCGAATGTTGAGCTCCCCTCTCTGAAGGCACATTCCGTGTAGGCTATACACTTAAGAACAGAGGCCGCACTACACCCAACCTGGAACACACCCCTTTTGTGCCTTTTGGTAACCAATAACAAGCTAGGAAAGATCCTACTACTAAGCTAAAGCTAGAGGCATGTGGCACTCCCGGTTGTACTGTATGTCCCAACTTTTGCCAACAGATAAGTCCTTAGGGAGGGCCAAGAGCATCTTGCACAAAAGCCAATTGCTCCATCGCCCTATAGTCCAGTTGCTAAAAGCAAGTTTTACCATTTGTTCCATAGAACCATTAATCATCATTTAGATCATGTATTGTTAAGTTGAGCGCTAGCGACTACCCATATGCAGGTGTAACCCATCAGTAATCAAGGTACAAGGTAACAATAACTAGGAGATCCTTACGAGTATCAAATTAGACACATGCATAAGACTAAATAATTAAATGGTGAATAGGACAAGGAGATCCCATGCTATACTTGCCTTGCTCAATGAACTCCTGCTGGTCCTGGTCGTCGACAAAGTACTACCCTTGATCACCGATGTATTGCTCACCATCTATATTCGATCAACACATCAACATACAAGCATCCACGAGCAATCATGCATAGCAAACAAACACTACATATTAGAATAGTACACCAACAGAGATAAAACAAAATAAAAGGTTTATAAAATGAATCTACGTCTCGCTAAGAACACAGAGACGTGAAGATCACGAAAATCAGATCTAAAACTTGAAAGTTATGAATTAAACAAGATTTCCTATAGTAGTTTAATAGATTAAATCTAGCCATGAATTTTAAAAGTTGAAAACATGATTAACAGTGTCATAAACATGTAGATTACTTAATTATGAACCTAACGCAACTTGAACGGATCAACCCGAATCTGAAATGGATGAAATATGATGAAAATGGCTTTGGATGGCAAAACTATGATTAACACGAACTATTTTCGTATTAAAATAAATCAAAATTTGTCATTTTGAATCTGGCTGAGGACTGTGGGTACAAATATTAAAAAGCCAAGGGGCTCTTAAGAAAAACACCCACAAAGGGGTATGGCGTGATCTGGTCCGCCGGATTAGATCTGGATGGACCAGATTAGATTAGAGGGGAAGAGGAGGAGCGGCTGGCCGGGGAAGATGACTAGCGCGGTGGTCAGCCATGGCCTACGTCGAGGAATCTCACCGGCGAGCACAAATACAGCCCTAGAGACCACGGTTCAGCACGGGAATGGCACGGGATGAAAGAGGGGATGAAGGCGAACTCACCACGAGTGAAAAATGAGGGCGGAGACGGGACGGAGAGGGCGTGCGTCTCGCGACGGCGGACGGGCGCTCCCTGCGAAGTTTGGCAAGGGTTAACGGGGTCCAGAGAGCGGTAGAAAACAAAGAGAGGGGCTGAGCAGACCCTTCACCTCGTAACAAAGAGCGGCAAGGGATTTGAGACGGCGCAGGGGCTCCCAACGATGGGCGTTGCGTCGCGCCTGCGAGCTAGGGTTGCAGGCGGCGCTGCAAGCTCGGTAGATGGGAAAAGAGAGTGCGAGGGGCGGCGGCTCTTATAGAGCAGCTCGGTGAGGGAATAGCGCCTAACTACGGAGAAAACGGGAGCGAGGCTGAGGGATGAGGCTTTCGACGGCGGGATAAGGGAGAAATCTTCCCGATTTCAGCGGGAGGTTGGGGACGACACTGGAATGGCAGGCCTAGGCGATCAGCGGCTGTCGGGTGGGGCCAGTGCATTAGCGGGAAGGGAGAGAGCGCCTGCGCTCGGCTGCTGGGCTGCTTTGGCAGGAGGGGAGGTGGCCACGGCTGGGCCTGCCCAAGAGAGAAAGTAGGCGCGAGCATGCGGGAAGAGGGAGAGAAACAGGCCGGCTGGGCCAAAACCGAGAGACGGAGGAAGGAAAGGAATTTCCTTTTCTTTTTATTTTCAAAGTTTTCAAATCCAATTTTTAAAAGCATTTGAAATCATTTTCTGATTTAGTCAAAACCAGTCATCACATAAATAAAAGTGCAGCAGCATGAATGCATCAACATGTATCTAGCCCTATTGTTGATTTTAATTTCATAAAAAAATATTATTTCTCAAAGTTTGAATGCTCACAAAAATACACAAATAAATCAATTTCACCTATTTTGAAATGATGCAAATTTGAGGGTGTTACATCTGTTTCGGTTCACAGGTATATTTGTGATATTTATGCTTTTTCTTATTTAACATTCTAGCCTTTTATTCTTTTCCTGTTTGGCACCATATACTTCCCCCACAAAGAAGGGCATATAGGTCATTATGGCAGCAACATGACACCGTTAGACCAAATGGACGGTAGTACTATTTAAGGAAGAAAATTTTAACTCGGTGCTAGATAAAGAAGTTTGATTTTTTGAGTGCTACAGAAGAAAGACTGTTTTTTTTCTGGTGCCAAATAGATAATTTTCTCAAAATACATATAGTGGTAGGTTTTATGAATGTACTCTACTATAGTTAACCTCAGGAATGAAAGCAGCTTCTTTTGACTATACTTTATTCGTATAAAATTTTATGTTTTCAAAAGCCGGGTATCAATGTAAACTAACTTCACTCGGTTTTTAATGGTTCTTACTTGTTCTTCTTTGAGGTCATGCTTCTGTGTTTCATTCCCCTTTTTCTTTTTCTTTTTAAAAAAAGAGGATTAACCTCTGCTTTTATAGAAAGCAAGGTAGCAGTACATCATCTGGGGTTACCAGGTAGGATCAAAAGCGAACAGAACAACTCCCTCACATAACCTAGACACAACACTAAAGCTCTGAAACATCCGACAGCAAAGTGTTGCTAGGCCTGAAATCTTTAAGCCAGCCCGTGATGGATTCCCCCACTTGGTGAATGTACTCCTGATCCTTCTCCTTAAGGCTGACGCTCCACTTCCGCAGTAAATATAATGCAACACAGATTACATCAGATGGGGCCTTAGGAAACTTCTTGTCGATCGCCATCTTGTTCCTGGTAGTCCATAACACCCACGAGAAACCTGCAAAGATGAAGATGATTATTCTGGTAAGGGCCCCTTGCCCTTTAGCCAAGTACTACAGAATTAATCCAGAGAAGATGGAGAATATTCCATTTTGAAAACCTCCCTAATCACACTCCACACAAATTTTGCCAAGTAACACTCAAGCACTACTACACTCAGACCTTTCACAGCCACATCATAACTCCCATCACAGTCCAATTTCGCCCTCAGCAGTAAGCTATCGACAGTGATGATCATAGCCCTCACCGTCACTATCTGAGACCGTCTACAGTGTACACTAACATCACCATATTGGCTTATGATCCGTCCGTGCTAAGGTCATTACTTCCGTCGCATTGGAGCACGACCCGCCAGTGTGGGTATGCACTAACACCGCCACATGGCTTATGATCCGTCTGTGATCAGATCCTTATTCCGTTGTATTGGAGCATGACCCGCCTGTGTCGAGGTGAACATCATCGTCGCTTCAGCATATGAAACGTCTGGTCATAGGGCATGGTCACCATCACGTTGCAGTACAATCCACCTGTGATGATCCTTTAGTCGGTGTCGGGTTACTAAACGATTCGGCGGTGATACACTATTGACCCCTACCACATCAGACGAATAGGGCCATCTACTTCACCAATGGCGAGTGGTACAGCGGTGATGACAAAATAACCACTACTACAATCTGACCTTTCATAGCCACGTCGTAAGCCCCATCGTAGCCGCTTTTCGTCCTCGGTAGTAAGCTATCGGCAGTGATGGTCATAGCCCTCACCATCATCATCTGAGGCCGACTGCAGTGTACACTACACCGCCATATTAGCTTATGATTTGTCTGTGCTAAGGTCCTGACTTCTGTCACATTGGAGCACGAATAGTCTGTGGGTATACATTAACACCGTCGCATTGGCAAACGATCTGCCTGTGTCGAAGCTATCATCACCATCGTGTGGGCACATCAACCACCTGTGTAGTGGTCACCAACATCGTCGCCTTGTACTTTGACTCGACTATCTACGATGCAGCTTCGCTGTCGCTTTGATGGCTGAGACGTTTGTAGAGAGGTAAACATCACCGCCGCTTCAGCGTATGAACCATCAGTACAAAGGTCATGGTCACCGTCGCCTTGCACCACGATCCACCTTTGATGATCGTTTAGTCGGTGTCGGGTTACTAAATGCTTTGGTGGTGATACACTTTTGATCCCTGCCGCATAATACGTATAGCGACGGTGTTGGATGTTTGCACCAGCAGCGGCAGTGGAGATAACAAAACAATAAACGACCCTTAATAGCTTAATGAACACAAAGCATACAGATATAACCATTGCATCCATAAACCATGTTCTTACAATAACAATGGACGCTTACCATAATATCTTTCTCAACCGATGGCCTAACACAAGCGGTACATAAATTGCAAACTAAAGGTACTGATCTCTATAGACTTACATAACGAAATGACGTAGTTGTGCTCCTCCTATGTGTCGCTCCTTTGAATTAGTAGGCAATGCACGATGGCCCTCTTCTTCCTCCTAGACAATGCAGGAAAATTATTCTAAAGCACTCAGACTCCACCTGCACAAAGCAGCTGAATTAATGATATTCAACACACCATTCCTTTAGTTACCAAGCCCAAATTAGCCTATATATAGAATCAAAACAACTACCTACCTAAACAAAGGCATGATGTAACAACAAAATATAGCACATGCACTTTTACTACTCTGCTAATGAGTCCATGAACAAGGGAACATAAGGAACATAGTGAGGTCCACCATCCATACATAATAGTTTTCCAGTACTTCTAGGATAGCCGATGGCCTATGCAGGGAGGACATAAACTTTATGGCGGTTCATGTCATATGCAAGCAGTGTTTTGTCCTCCCCAACAAGAAAAATCAAATTCCATTCTGGATGAACTGTAATCACTTTGTAGGCTGCATCACAAACCTCGTTACTAATTTCAATATTCTTCTTTCCAAATAGCTCCAGTGTGGTCACCTTATGCATCAATGTCCATTTACTAGTACCATAGTCTTTAAGGATCCAGATTGAAAGTTCATAACTATTCAAAGTATCAGCAGTACACTAACACAACTGATCCTGAGCTTCATAGATGGAGATTGCATCACCAGTTGGCCTACAAATTTTCTTCCATGTCTTTGGCTCCATATCAACAGGAACTATCTGGGTGAACTCCAGCATGTTCATAATACTATTAACAAACACACCTTTCCCATATGTGGATACTACAATACCCTCATCCCATTTAGATTCTTTAGAGATCCATGCTCTAGTTTTAGATGAGTAGATGTTGACACCTAAGGCGACATCATCAGTGATCCCATATTCAAACACATGGAAGTGCGAGGAGACTGCCGGATCGAACCCCAAGCAAGCTGAACCATAAGAATGGTTGCTACCTAGCAGTAGCAACCATTTCTTGGTCACCGGATTGCAGACAACATAGCGAAACCCATGTACTAGCAGAGGATGAGGCCCCAGGAGCAATCTGAGATCACGACATCCTAAATGGGGAAGGGCAAGTAGGACAAGGTGGGGTATTCACCATTGATGCTAGTGAAGTTGCATTTGCCTTTCCAGCTGCGGTAGAAGAATTTGGCGAGAATCTAGGGCAACTCCTTACTGTACTCGGATCCCGAGATGAGGCTATTCTAGGAGCGACAGACACACTTGCAGCTACACAAGGAGCAGGCATTGAGGTGGCTAAGGACGAGGACAAAGACATGGTCTATGAGGAAGGGCACCTCGTTCCTCTTATTGGGGGGCTCCTCCTCCATCTGGTGGAGCGGGGACGGTGATGGAAGCGGCGGCGCTATCGCCTGAATCAATAGAGAAGGAGCAATTGTGGGTATGTGTTCGTGAGATCGTTAATAATCAGATAGAAGCTTCTTTCATACTCAGATGAGTAAAGAAGGGAATAAAAATCCAAGAACAATGCATAAGAGAAGTGCGATAGCATTACCATTGCCTTTGGATCTTGCGGCATTGAGCTCGAGCGACGATGGCGGTGATGAGTACTAGGCTAGTCACCGATGGATCTGAGTTGTCTACCTGCCAGTGAGGCATACCGGCGTAGAGCACTAGCTTGTCGACGGTGATTGGCGGCTTGCACGCTGCAGAGTAGGTGCGGTCGCGTAGTTCGGCACTAGGGAGCAGGGGCAGTGATGAGGAACAGCAACACTGAGGAGGAGAAGGACACAGTGGGGAGTGTCCTTTGTAAGCAACTGTATCCGACGCAGGAATGCAAATTTCTGCAAAACTTTGTAAATACGGGCGGGAGTGACGCGTAGGCCTCACGCGCGGGCTTGGAAATTAACAAAAGTGGTGGTGAAGGCTACCGGTGGTGGTGAATGAGAGATGTTAGCACCTACTAATGACGGACATATCATACGGTCTGCGAACTCGAAGGTGCACAAATGGAACGTTCCAGTCACAGCAAATAGACATGAACTCAAAGTAATAACTACCAAATATCATGAACATTTTTATTTAGAATGCAGAGGCATGTTACAATCGAAGTACTCATGGAGAGCATTAGGAATGATGTCCTCTACATCCACCATGGCCAAGACGCCATCGCCCATGCCGGAGAACTCGTTGATTAGGTTCTCGCGCTGTCGATAGCTTGTCTATCTCGGGAACCCCGGATCTTCCATGGTTAGGTCCTAACCTAGCCAAAGCTAGGCAGTATCTAAGGCCAAAGAGACCCCAAGGCGAATACAGTACCTTCCCACCTCCATGACCTATAGCGGCACGGTGTAGAGGCGGTCCGCCAGGGTCATCCCCATAGGCACAGGAGGCAAAAGCACGCGGACGGTGTTGCCTGCTATCACATGGTAGTCTTGGTAGCGTCTATTGCTCTCCGGCACCGTCCAGGAGGAGACATGGGTGTTGTCCTCATCTACCTGGTGAAGGCGGATTGCCTCCACTACCTTGCCCTATGCGCGGCGATTAGCTGCTCCTGGACGACTAAAAAGGAGACAAGAAAATGCTACAACTGAAGACACGACGTCACATGTAGTGAAAGAGCATGATCATATCATGGCGAATGCCTTACTAGCGAGGCGCGCCTGGGCCTCACAGTGGCAAGCTCCACCGTGGCCGTTTCCCACTTCACGGTGGCAATGGAGAGGCACAGCCAGTCTGCCTCTCGGCTCTCCTCGTGGAGGGTGGAGGTGGCCACGTATAGCTGCTCCACCAACTCGAGGACATCATCCGCCCCCGTCATCATTGGAGGAGATAGCCGAGAGAGGGGATCAACTCTCTAGTGGTGGCGCCGCCGAGCTGCCCACCCCTTCCCTTTGCAACATCGCACGAAAGAGGGGAGAAGCAGGGACAACCTCCGATGACTCTTCCATTGGGCACTTCGTTGCCCGATCCACCATTGGATGAGATCTAAAAGATGGGGTGTCGAGGTGGAGTGCCGGATGAAGAAGATAGAACAAGAAGATAGAATGAGTTTAGAAAGGAATCATGTACTTGCTTCGAGGCCTTAGCCTCCGCTTTTATAGAAGTATGAGTGAGATAGGCGCCCGTTGGAGTTCCCATCGATTGCACTGAGTGAGAGTAGGAGTTAAGGCGAGGCCACGTCTCGCACGATGTTAGTGGAGCATGCTTCTCCCGGTGGAAGTAATGGTGATGGAACGGTGTTGGAAATTGGACAGAGAAAATTGACTCGACCACATGGCTCGGCCCCTCTAGCGCTAACCACGTGGTTTGGGGGAGACGAAGTGACGAACCACTAGCCTATTTTATTCTTATCAACTGCTTTGAATTATCTTTTGTAATGGCAGAGGTGGGTAATTTACATGCAAAATTAGGAGGTTCACACGGTTTACTCACATGGTTTATGTGGTTCACACGGTTTACACCGTTGGGGCCTCTAATTAGTAGTCGTAAGATAATAAGATAAGATTCTTTCATTCTGAATTTTTGTCACAATTTCATACACGGTTTACGTGATTCACACAGTTTGGAGGATGATGATTTATTTCCCCGAGACGTTCGACATCCCCGCGCTATGGAACCTTCGAGAACAGAGCGATCATAAAATCCCAAGAGGGTTTTTTCGAACTCACCTTGCTCTGCTCGATCCCCATCCCTAGTGCTCCGCTCTACCGTGACGTCGCTCTCCGACCTGAGGATCCATCTTTTGCCGCCGTCGAGCATGTCCTCGTTCCATGGAGAAGCTCCCGATGGATGTGGCTGTTGAGATTGCTAGCCACGTCACTATGACTACAGTGGATCCCATGGAAGATCTTGGTAGCCTGTGGGCAACCTATTTGTAGATGCATAGGGTGTGCGGCGACGCCATAGTGGGAAGGAGCATACCACTATGGCAGGTGCTGCTGTGTGGGATCCAACGTGCGATTTAGAACTGGTTCTATGACCATGAGTACCGCGCCAAGCTCATCGCTAGGCTTGCTTTTGTCAGCAACCCAGAGGCCTACTTCTACGCTAGGATGCGCCGTCTTCGTGGAAGACTGCAGCACGCTCATGCCACAGGCTAAACATGCTTGAGCGCTCCACCATGGCAGGCCATGATTTTGCTACATTTGTTCTCTCCCTTGTGTTCCATAGGACTAATAGCAGTGCCGGCAATGACAACATTGCCATAGTTATTGAGGAAGGTCGAAGGTGATGAAGTGGGCCCGGTGGTGAATGTGATGTGGAAGAACAAGACATATACATGGTGCCTCCAATAGGCCATGTTCGTGTTGTAGGACTTGGCTAGGTGGCCGGCGCCGGGTGAGTCTAGTCCTCTGCCTCCTCTAGCCATGCCGGTGCGTCGCTAAGACAGACATCAGTGCAGAGGCGGAGGCTGTGGCATCCACACAGGACGGGAAGGTTGAGAGGAGTGGGCTATATTCTGCAGCGAGGAGTGTAGGATCCATAATGAGTGTGATAGGTTCTTCAGAAGTATGTGGTAGATTCTATGCAGATCAATGTTTATATGTATATATCTGGATGACGGGGATTTGTATGATAAACTCTTCATTCTCCTTAAATACAATGATACACAAGTACGATTCCATTGTAAACTCGTTACAGTTACCTTCCTTCTCGTTTGATGCGGTTTAGATTCCCTTGCACATGTGTCCAATTTCTTAATACAAGTTATTCAAGTCATCTCCACTAATAAACACAATTAATATCAATATTAGAAATATAGAAGGCGTATGGTTGCCAACATGGCGGATACGGTGGAGCGCCAGTAGGAGGGTATCCAAGTACCACTGATCTAATTACATACATGTATATCGTATGATGCGGTTCAGATTCCCTTGCACATGTTACCATTACTTACTAATAAGAGAACCAGTGCTGTTTGATCTAATAGCACACATGTCCACCGTTTGATACGGCTATTTACATAAACTGATCACCGTTAGTTACTTCAGAAACCAGTGTCATATGATCTAACAGAGTCGAACATACAATAATAAAATTGGTAAATGAATTTTTTATTGATAAACTCCATTACTTTCGACAGGTGTACAATAACAAAGACCAATCGAATACTTCCAGATGTACAATAACAAAGACCTTTCAATTATGGGGTTTACCCATACCTGACTACATAGGACACCTATTCCCTCAGCCGATTACTCCACATGCCGGCATAGACACAAGAATCGAGAAACTTGTGAGAGAGATAAGTGGGCCATGTATTAATAGTAAAGAGCTAACTACTATATATATGGGTGGGTTGAGAGAAGACTGCAAAGATCCTTACAGCCGGTCTCTAAGCGAACCCCTTTAATCACAAAACTTCCACTAGCACCTAGATCGAGTAGCCCCCCCCCGTGTGGCAGAACCTCCTAAATTATAGGGCCCACATGCACATGTCACTGTCCAACGACCTTTGACATCTATGCATATGTTCCCGGTAACTTAAGAAGACTATCGGGTGTCCTCGGGGAACCCCGAATCATCCATGATTTCCGAGTAGGATCACATTACAGAGTCATTGCAGTATTACAACATTTATTCAAATATCTACATCAGAATAAAATTAGCGGAAGACTTACAATAACATAGTTTACAAACCATTTGTTTCAAACCATACAACTAAGTTCGATAATTATTACAAACCAAAGTAGTGGAGTGGCATTATAACATATTATAGAACATACAAATAAGTTGCCCTGCCCAAGAGCCACACATTTACTTATCGTCATCACAAGGAACAACAGTCATGCAGCATGATCCAAAACAGATCTGCTCATGAGCCTCACCTGCAACAAAGGTCAACAAACCCTGAGTACAAAAGTACTCAACAAGACTTAACCGAAATAAGAATTAATAAAACGCAGGAATACAGGCTCAGGGATTCAAGGTATGGCTTTAGCAATAATCAAAGTTCTTTTGTGTAAAAGCTTTTTAACAAAATTCTTATATCAACATTTAAAACTTCTTAAGATCATATACAAAGCTGACACGATCTGCATTGAGATCATGAAACTTCATAACCAACACCTTCTCAAACCATTCTCAAATTCTAGTTATTAAACTATGATGATGATCAGAGAGTTGAGTCTCCATAACCGAGGAGCAACGATGATTCAAACCAATTAAACCCAGCTCGGGATTCCAGACCACATGACATATGTAGGTCCCCGACTTACATATATCAACCTACCCTCGGATCCTCTAAACAAGAACGGGTCTGCGCCACTTGAGAATACAGTACCCCACCAATCCAGCCCATTGCCATGTGGGTACACGCTATTCCCACCATCTCTCCACTCCCAGTGCGCGAGTGGCCATTCTCGTAATAGAATAGCCAAGTTAAGGCTTACCGGAGTATGTAGTTAGTACTACAAATTCTCAACTCACACAGGTCAACAACGGTACGGGCCTTAATCGACACAGGCGGAAAGAATCCGCTCACAAGACCTCCGTGTCTTGTGGCTCACACACACCGAGTCCGCCCGGTCTAGATTTATTACTCCACATGTCCATATCACATGATAACATAAGTAATCATAGTCCCATTTAAAACTTGCAGGTGACAGGTAATCACCCGACTTTCATCGTTCTAAGCATAGCTAAGCATAACTAGGCATATACGATTTTTAGACTGGTAACAAGGTGGATATAGAGAAACAAGGTTGGTAATGCATCAAATTAGGTTTCCACTTGACTTCTAATTACTTAATGCAATAGATAAAAGAAAAAGCGGAAATAACTTTGCAAAACATAAGGTAGGTTTAAATGCATCCGGGGCTTGCCTTCGTTGACGGAAAAATCTAGGTCCGGAGTCGTTCCACCGATATCAACACCAACCTCCACAGACGGATCAACCTCCTCAACTACTTAATTAACTACCACATGCTCACCTTCGTTCACTACACGTAGTAACAATGCAATGTTTAACATAATGCGAGATACAAAATATGATGCTCGACGATGGATGCAAAAGTTGACAACTTGAATACAACTTCCCTTCGCGGTACAGTTACAAGTCAAACTAACTAAACCTTTTCATACACCTAATTCAATTGCCAAGGATCATTATCAACTAATGACCCAAGGACATCACTCAATCAAAATTCAAACAAAACCTAAATCACTAAAGATTACTATTTGCTTTTATGAATTAATTAATTAATTAAGAATTATGAAATAAATCAACTTGTTCCAATTGAGCTCAAAATTTTTGTAAAGGTTCATCACATGATAACTAAGTGGCAAAACAATTTTCATAATTTTTAGATAATTATTTAAACCTAGAAAAATCATGGAAACTCTTTTATTAATTAATTGAGCAATTTTTATCACATTCAACAATTACTAAAAAGTAACATTTCATATTTTTCCTAAATAATATACATCACATATACAAAAATTTTATAATTTTTGGAGCTCTAAATAAATCTACACAAAAATGACAAATTACAACACTATTCAATCATTTCTGAAAAAGGAAAAAATCATTTTCAGATCACCCGCTCACATAAACAACTCGGGAAGAACCAGGAAATCACACAAATAACTCGGTTGAACCAGGAACTCACACAAACAACTTGGAAGAACCAGGAACTCACACAAACAACTCAGAAGAATCAGGAACTCACACAAACAACTCGGAAGTACCAGGAACTCACACAAACAACTCAGAAGAACCAGGAACTCACACAAACAACTCGAGAAGCAACAAAAGCTCACCACAAACGTGTTAGAATGTGCGGTAGATGATGAGCAGCAAAGGTGGCGTCAGACGACGGTGACAGCAACGGCAGCGATGGCAAGCTCGACTCCTGGTGACTGCAGCGGAAGAATGGCTCAATCAAAAGGTCACAGAGGACCACGGTAACACGGTGAAGCTGAAGGGCTACAAATCAAGGACGGATATGCACCGTGGAGCACTGGCCACAGTGAGGCGAATGTGACGGCAACGCTGCCGACCGCGAGGAAGAAGAGCGCGCACAGCAGTTTCCTGGTGAAGTCAAGCTACAAAAGCAGGTCGGTTGGATGCGCAAGGAGCAGGCGGAACCATGATGGGCTATAGCTGCGACTGGCAAGCACTAAGACAACGGCGCAAGCTCAATGGAATTAGGTGGTGGCGATGGCAAAAATAGAGGAAGAAGAAAGGAGATGAACGGTGATGGCTTAGGCTAAATAGCGCGGCTTAGAAGCAAAGAGAAGCCACGCGGAAGCCTTCATCGCGCTAGCGCAACGCCAAAGATGGCCACGACGCGCCTAGAATGCCGAAGAAGATCGCCGACCATGTAGCTTAGGCGGTGAACACTGTTCATAGTAATTACAGAATTGCCATTCATTTTAAAATCCAAATTACTCCCAAATTTGTGTAACAACTCAAAAATCTCCAAAAATAAAAGTTGTTCAAAATCAAAAGTTCTACAACTTTGCTTTTTATAACCACCCCCTAATTCGGTCTACATTTTGAAATGCAAATTTGAATTCAAAAAGGGGACATTTAAAGAATTACGCCTTTTCAAATTACTCCAAATTTTTCTAAACAACTTTGAAAACTCCAAAAACAAACTTTGTACAACTCAACAAGCTCTACATTTTTGCTTTAAGGCTCAACCCCAAAATGTGCTTCGATTTTGAAATGGGTTTTTAGGGTAGAAATTTAAATGCTAAATTTAGGGTTTTTGGAATTTCAAATCAATACAAAGATTTCGAACTTGATTCAAACAATACAAAGCAACACTTATAACATAAATGTAAACTTGTTTTTGTGAATGCATATCAAAGTTCTCAATATGACCAAATGCTTTGTAATGCATATGATGACATGGCAGTTTTAGTACTTATAACACCCGGGGTGTTACAATCCTTCCCCCTAAAAGAAATCTCGACCGAGATTCAAAGTCATAGGGTAAGTAATGGAAAAGGAAATGTGTCAATCCAAAAGCATTCACAACTTGTTCATAAAATGGCTGAGGTTCCTTTACAAACAGGGTCCGCCACAACAGAGCAAACTAACATTATGCTATATCGACGCAAGAAATTCTAGAAACTTTTCTAACAAATAATCCTCAGATTCCCAAGTAGCTTCTTCTTCTGAATGTTGATTCCATTGTATCTTGTAGAACTTTATTGTCCTCCTTCGAGTAACACGATCTTTCTGATCCAACACTCGGATAGGATATTCTGAATAGGTCAGATCCGGTTCAAGTTCCACTCCTTCAACCTCAACATTCTGCTCAGGCACTCGGAGACACTTCTTCAATTGAGAAACATGGAACACATCATGCACAGCTGAGAGATATTCTGGTAATTTCAAGCGATACACCACTTTTCCATACCTCTCTAAAATTTAAAATGGTCCAATATATCGAGGTGCCAACTTGCCTTTAACACAAAAACGGGTAACTCCCTTCATTGGTGATACCTTCAGATATACAAAATCTCCCTTATTAAACATTAATGGTCTACGTCGTTTATCTGCATAACTCTTTTGTCGTGATTGAGCTATCTTCAAATTACTTTGTATCTGCCTAACCTTGTCTTTTGTTTCTTTCACAAGGTCAACTCCAAAGAATCTTCTTTCTCTGGGCTCAGACCAACTCAGCGATGTTCTGCATCTACGACCATAGAGTGCTTCAAATGGAGCCATTCTAATACTCTCTTGATAGCTATTATTGTATGAGAATTCGGCCAAAGGTAAGCATTCATCCCACTTATTGGAATAGTTAAGGACACAACACCTTAACATATCTTCAAGCACCTGATTGACTCTTTCAGTTTGACCATCTATCTGCGAATGATAAGCTGTACTATATAGGAGCTTGGTACCCAACAAAGCATGCAATTATTTCCAAAAGCTAGATACAAACTGTGTACCCCTATCTGACACAATGGTCTTTGGTACTCCATGTAGACTCACAATTCGCTCTAAATACATCTTGGCATATCGTACAGTGAGACATGCATTCCGGACTGGAAGAAAATGTGCTGACTTGGTTAGTCGAGCTACAATAACCCATATTGAATCAAATCCCTTTGATGTCTTGGGTAGACCAACAATAAAGTCCATACTAATGTTGTAACACCTCGGGTGTTTAAATATTAAAAATCGGACATATCATCATATGCATTGCAAGGCATTGGTCATGTTGCAAATTTTGTTATGCATTCACTAAAACAAGTTTACATTTATGTTATAAGTATTGCTTGGTATTGTTTGAATCAAGTTTGAAATCTTTGTATTGATTTGAAATTTCGAAAACCCTGATTTTCAATATTTAAATCCGACCCAGAAAATCCATTTCAAAATCGAAGCACATTTTGGGGTTGAGTCTTAAAGCAAAGTTGTAGAGCTTGTCGAGTTGTACAAAGTTTATTTTTGGAGTTTTTCAAGTTGTTTAGTAAAATTTGAAGTTATTTAAAAAGGCGAAATTCCTTAAATATCCCCGTTTTAAATTCAAAAGTTCATTTCAAAATGTAGGCCGAATTTGGGTATGGTTTCAAAGCAAAGCTGTAGAACTTTTGATTTTGAACAACTTTTGTTTTTGGATATTTTTGAGTTGTTATGAAAATTTGGGAGTAATTTAGGAATTTTGGCGGATGGCAATTCTGTAATTTTGATGAACAGTAACCGCGGAAGCCAACTCATCGCCGGCGATCTTCGGTTTGCTTCCAGGCGCGGTCGTGGTCGTTTTTGGCGTCGCGCTGGTGCGGTGAAGGCTACAGCGCAGCTTCCTTGAGCTTCTGAGCCGTGTTATTTGGACTGAGGCGCCGTCGTCGTCATTCTTTTCTCTTGCTCTGTTTTCTCCCGCCGTCACCGCCATTCTCTGTTGAGCCCTCGCCGTCGAACCAGCGTCTGCGCCGTCACAGCGATGCGTGTCCCAGCTCCGCTAGTTCCTTGCGCACCCAGCCAGCTAGCTCTAGTCGCTTGATTTTGCCGTGAACTCGCCGTTCATCGTTTTCTTCCTCGCGGCCGGCAACCTCACCCGAGATTCCGTTTCACCGTGGCCAGCCTACTCTGGTGAGCCGTTGGCCTTGATCAGTGTACCTATGGCTTCGTCTCGATGCTATGGTGCTTAATCCTATGTTGCTTGCTAGTTTTGATCACTGCAGTCGCCGGTTCTTCCTCACCGATGATCTTTGCTCCGCCGTGATCACCGTGGTCGTCGTCACGCCTCTCCCTTGCTTCTCCGACCTCGCTTCTTGCTTCAACGCGTTCGGGGTGAGCTACTGGTGTTTCCTGGATCCCTTGTTTGAGCTCTACTGGTTTCACGTCGCTGGCGTAGCGCTGCCGTGCCACCGCGTCCGCCATGGCCGCCGTCGAGCTAGTATAGGGCCGTAATCAGTACAGATAGGGATGTCAATCGATGCGCCTAGTCTTGGTGATCATTTTAGTACCTTGGTCGTCGCCGTTGGACTCACCGTCGGTGAGTTTTCACCGGTCAGAGCCGTCGCTGTCGTGGTCAACGTCGGAGGTTGAAGATGACAAGTGGGACCCGGTTGTCAGTGACTCAGCGTTCAAAATGAATTTTCTGTTTTTCAGATTTAAATGAATAGTGTCTGTTTTTGTTATTTTTGTGTAGATTTATTTAGAGCTCCAAAAATTATGAAAATTTTTGTGTGACTTCTCTGTGATGTGTATTATTTAAAAAAATATGAAATGTTGATTTTCAGTACTTGTTGAATGTGATCAAAATTGCTCAATTAATTAATAAATGAGTTTCTAGGATTTTTCGAGACTTATTTATGTATCCAAAAATTATGAAAATTGTTTTGTCACTTAGTTATCATGTGATGAACATATACGAAAATTTTGAGGTCAATTGGAACAAGTTGATTTATTTCATAATTATTAATTAATTAATTAATTCATAAAAGCAAATAGTAACCTTTAGTGATTTAGGTTTTGTTTGAGTTTTTGATTAAGTGATGTCCATGGGTCATTAGTTGGTAATGATCCTTGGCAATTGTTGTGAGTGTTGCGAAAATGGTTTAGTTGGTTTAACTTGTAACTATACCGTGAAGGAAAGTTGTATTCAAGTTGTTAAGTTTTGCATCCATCATCGAGCATCATATTTTGTATCCGCATCATGTTAAACATGGCATTGTTACTACGTGTAGTGAACAAAGGTGAACACGTGGTAGTTAATCAAGTAGTTGAGGAGGTTGATCCGTCTGTGGAGATTGGAGTTGATATCGGTGGAGCGACTCCGGACCCGGACTTTTCCGTCAACGAAGGCAAGCCCTGGATGCATACAACCCTACCTTGTATTTTACAAATTGATTTCGCTTTTGCTTCATTTTACTGCATTAAGTGATTAGGAGTCAAGTGAAAACCAAATTGGTACCTTACCAACCTTGTTATTCCATATTTACCATATTACCAGTTTTAAATTCGTATATGCCAGTTTTGCTTAGCTATGCTTAGAACGGTGAAAGTCGGGTGATTATCTGTCATCTGCAAGTTTTAAATGGAGCTTCGGTTAAATATATTAACATGTGATATGGGAATGTGGAGTAATAAATCTAGACCGGGCGGACTCAGTGTGTGTGAGCCACAAGACATGGAGGTCTTGTGAGCGTGTTCTTTCACTTTGTGTCGATTAAGGTCCGTTCGTTGTTGAATTGCATGAGATGAGACTTTGTAGTACTAACCACATACTTGGTAAGCCTTAACTTGGTTATTCTATTATGAGAATGGCTACTCAAGACCGGGAGTGGAGAGATGGCGGAATAGCATGTACCCATGTGTGCAAATTTGGATTGGTGGAGTATCTTGTATTCTCGGGTGGTGGCTGGACCCGTTCTTGTTTTAGAGGATCCAAGGGTAGGTTGGTATATGTAGGTCGGGGACCTACATATGTCGTGGTGGTCCTGGAATTCCCATTTGGGTTATAATCGGTTCAATCGTCATTGCTCCTCGGTTATGGAGACTCAACTCACCGTTCATCATCGTAGTATTATAAATGGAACTTGAGGATGGTTTGAGAAGGTGTTGGTTACGAAGTTTAATGATCTCAATACGGATCGTGTCGACTTTGTATATGATCTTTATGAAGTTTTAAACGTTGATATAAAGAATTTTGTTAAAATGCTTTTTTTACATAAAAGAACCTTGATTATTGCTAAAGCCATACCTTGAATCCCATGAGCCTGCATTTCTGTGTTCTTTTAAATTCTTATTTCGGTTAAGTCTTGTTGAGTACTTTTGTACTCGTGGTTCACTTGACCCTTGTTGGTGTGAGGCTCATGAGCGAGATCTATTTTGGATCGTCTTTGCATGATTGTTGTTCGAAGGCGATGACGATAATTAAATGTGTGGCCCTTAAGGTAAGGCAGCTTTTGTTGTGTGTTTTGTAATATATTATAATGCCACTCCACTACTTTGGTTTGTATTAATATCGAACTTAGTTGTATGGTTTGAAACAAATGGTTTGTAAACTATGTTATTGTAAGTCTTTTCGCTATTTTTACTCGATGTATCTATTTGAATAAACTTTGTATATCGCAGCAATGACTCTGTAATGTGATCCTGCTCGGAAATCGTGGATGATTCGGGGTTCTCCGAGGACACCCGACAGTCTTCTTAAGCTACCGGGAATGTATGCATAGATGTCAAAAGTCGTTGGACAGTGACAGGTGCATGTGGGCCCTATAATTTAGGAGGTTCTACCACAAATGTCCTCCCACTTCCAAGCTGGAATAGGCAATGGTTGTAATTCTCCAGCAGACCTCAAATGTATAGCTTTCACTTTCTGACAAGTATCACACTTAGCTATATATCTTGCAATTTCTATCTTCATTTTGGTCCACCAAAATCTTTGTTTCAAGTCATGATACATCTTGTTGCTTCCCGGATGAATAGATAACCTAGTAGCATGTGCTTCTTCAAGAATTGACTGCCGCAACTCAGGAACTTTTGGTACCACTAGGCGATCCTTGAACTATAGCACCCCTTCATTATCTATGCTGAAACATTCCGCCTTACCATTCCTGACTCTTTCCTTGATATGGGCTACACCCTTGTTTTCCTTCTGAGCAGCAATAATCTGGTCTCGAATATTGGCTTCAACAATTATGTTGGTCAAGCTACCTTGTTGAATTACCTCTACATTCAACTTCTCCATCTCTTGACATAAAGTCAATCCCATTGTTCTCACTACTAGACAATTGCAATAACTTTTTCGACTAAGGGCATCTGCAACCAAATTTGCTTTACTGGGGTGATAATGTACTTCCAAGTCATAATCTTTAATCAGTTCTAACCATCTTCTTTGTTGCATGTTCAATTCTAACTGAGTAAATATATACTTTAAACTTTTGTGATCTGTATAAATATGGCACGTATTACCAGCAGGTAATGCCACCAAATCTTCAAAGCATGGACCACAGCTGCTAACTCCAGATCATGAGTCGGATAGTGTTCTTCATGTTGCTTAAGTTGCCTGGATGCATAAGCAATGACTCTGCCTTCTTGCATTAATACACATCCAATACCAATACCCGAAGCATCACAATAAACATCAAACGGCTTCTCGATATCAAGTTGGGCTAATACTGGGGCAGTGGCCAATAGTCTCTTCAAAGTCTGGAAAGCCTCTTCACAACCAGATGACCAGGCAAACTTGACTTGGTTCTTCAATAACTCAGTTATGGACTTTGATACTTTAGAGAAATCTGGAATAAACCGACGGTAATACCCCACCAATCCCAGAAAACTCCGAACTTGATGAACTGAGGTTGGAGGTTTCCAATCAAGCACATCCTTCACTTTGCTTGGATCAACTGCAACTCCTTCAGCTGATAATACATGTCCAAGAAATTGTACTTCCCTAAGCCAGAAATCACACTTGCTGAACTTGGCATAAAGTTGATGTTCTCTTAAGCGAGTCAGAACAATCCTGAGATGTTACGCATGTTCTTCCTTATTCTTGGAATATACTAGAATGTCATCAATAAACACCACTACAAACTTGTCTAGCTCAGGCATGAATACTGAATTCATCAGATACATGAAATAAGCTGGAGCATTTGTCAAACCAAAAGACATTATCAAGTATTCATATAATCCATATCTTGTGGTAAATGCCATTTTGGGAATATCTTTAGGCTTTATCTTGATTTGGTGATAACCTGACCTCAAATCTATCTTGGAGAAAACTTTGGCACCGGATAGTTGATCAAAAAGCAAATCTATCCGAGGTAAGGGATACTTATTCTTGATAGTCACTTCATTCAATGGACGATAGTCAACACATAACCTCAGGGTTTCATCTTTCTTTTTCACAAAAATTGCCGGACATCCCCAAGGTGATGAACTAGGTTGGATAAACCCCTTTTCAATCAATTCTTGCAACTGAGTCTTCAAATCAGCCAATTCCTTGGGTGGCATCCTATAAGCTCTCTAAGAAATCGGAGCTATTCCAGGTTGCAACTCTATGTTAAACTGGACATCCCTATCAGGTGGTAGACCGGGTAAATCTTCAGAAAACACATCAGGAAATTCACACACTACCGGGATATCTCTAATCTCTTTGATGGTAGTTGCACAAACTTTGTCCACTGATCTTCTTAAGGTTGGAAGTTGGATGAGAAGTTGAGAATTACTAGCTGGCAAACTCACCCTTATAGTTCTATTCAAAGCATCTATAACAGTCTTATGTTGATACATCCAATTCATTCCTAAGATTACATCTATATCCTGATCCTTTATGATAATCATGGTAGTGGGAAAAATATGCCCACCCAGGTTTATGGGTACCTGGTATACCATTTCCTTAGTACACAGACATCCCTCGGGCGACTGTATAAAGAAACTTTTCTTTGTTGCCCCAATTGAAATTTCATACTTCACGACAAATGTTCTATTGATGAATGAATGCGATGCGCCAGAATCAAAAAGTATAACTGCAGGATGATTGGCAACAGAAAACATACCCATCATCACTGGCTCCCCTTCCGGAATTTCCCCAGCTTGAATATAGAACACCCGTCCTATCTTCCTTTCATCTTTGCCTTTCTGAGCATTCTGATTGTTATTCTTGTTCTGTGACTGACCCGGTTGTTGATTGATAGGGGCCTTCTGATAATTTGGATTAGACTACCTTGGATATGGACATTCCCTCGAGAAATGACTAGGCTTGCCACAATTGAAATAGGGATACTTATGACCCTGGGGTGTTGAAGCAGGAACCCCAGATGTATTTGTCGGTTGTGGATTCTGATAAGTTGTAGCAGGGCGGACATTTGATTGCTGACCGGCTTGAAACTGCGGCAGACGATAAGGAGGATGATTATGATTTACTGGATGATAAATCACCCTCTGCCTCTTTGGATTTCCCCCAAAAGATCTAGACAGCATACTCTTTTTCTTCTTGAGCTCCTTATACAGCCGATACTTTGCCTCTGAAGCAATTGCAATATTCACTGCCTCATGATAAGTGACATTAGTACAAGTTGTCATCATAGTCTGTAATTTGGTATTCAGACCCCTCATGAACCATTTCTTTTTCTTGGCGTCGGTGTTGACATGTTTAGATGCATACTGCGACAGATGATTGAATCTTTCCACATATTGCATCACTGCTTGATCCCTTTGCCTCAAAGCAAAGAATTCATCCAGCTTCATAGCCATAACTCCTTCTGGGATATAATGGGCTCTGAAAGCAGTACGGAACTCCATCCAAGTTAACGGAACACCTGCGGGTTGCATGGCCATAAGATTTGCATACCAAGCACCGGCTGCTCCTCTAAGTTGCTGGGCAGCAAACACCGGTTTCTGAAACTCTATGCATGGAATAAGATCAAATTTCTGCTCCATGGTCCTAAGCCAGTCATCAGCTTCCAGCGGTTCATCGGCCTTGGTGAACACTGGGGGTTTTGTATCTATGAAGTCCACATATGTAGCCTCATGCCTAGGATGGTTTCGGCCATGATTCCCATGCATCTTATTCTGATTACTTTGAGAAATCTCATGAAGCAAACAAGAATTTTCAACCATCACATTGACAAGTGCGGCTATAGCATCAGCCAGGTTTGTTGGAACTGGTGGTGGAGCTAGAATACTGTCCTCATCTTGTGAAGTACCAGGAATATGCGAACCCCACATACGATGCATCTGCTCATAGCAAACCAAACTTTACTCACAAGTCTTTATTGAATTGCAACAAAAACTTACTCCAGACACATTACATAGGGTTTACTAATATAAACACAACCCGCATCTAAACAAAACTACAACTTTAACTAGAACTGATTATTATACAACTTTACTCGTCTTCTTGATCACTTCAAACTTCGGGCTCGGTATCCATTCCGAAAATATTACCGCCTTTATTATCACTCTCATCGATCATTACTAATTCTTTAGGATCTTCTTCTTCCTCCTCTTCTGATTCACTACCATCGGCAAGGATAACACCTGGGTCCATTGCATCAGCTTTGGGTTCATGATTTGGATCTAGGAGATTGCTTAGCCTATGAACTTCCTTATGTAGATAAGTATTATGTTCTTCTAAATCTTCCACATAGAATTCTAGCTCATGAGTTCTAGCTCTAGCTACATTCTCTCTATGCCAAGCTTCATTTCTTCCCTCCACCGTATGAACTAACATACGTTCGCAGTTCCTATGAGCGGTGGTGAGACGTCTTAATTGCTCCTGTAATCTGCCCACCTGGATGGCGTCCATAGCTCTATCTCTAGTAGCTTGTGCTAACTCTGCAGAAATCCTCTGTATCTCTTCCTGGGGATCAGGCCTAGAACTGCTACTGCTAGCACCGTCATTCCTAGGGGCAAGTTGATGGCAAGCAACTCCTTTGGGTCCAGTGGACTTACGGGGTGTCTTCTTGGTACGAGCCATACTGTAGGAAGCAAGATCAATCCCAGTAAGACAAGCTGACAACAGTCTCAAGAGCAGCAAGGGTGGACTACACAACTCAACTCATACACACTACCCACCTAGACTTAGAGGCGAAGGAAGTAACAAGTGAATTAATTATGATGCATGAATCGTTCTTACGAACAAAAACAGCAAAGCTTATAACGAACATAAACAACATTTGTTTTTTATATAGGGCATATTAAGATTACTACTCCACCACACAAAACCTTTTTAATAAAATAAGGAATGGTGAGAAAGAAATAAGATAAGTCAGAAGCAATTTGGACCAAATTAACAAGTTAAGTTTAGTCATCCCAAATCATTTTGAAGTTTTTGTAAACCAATACAACAAAAACTTTGTAACGATCGCTCTGATACCATTCTGTGGCAGAACCTCCTAAATTATAGGATCCACATGCACATGTCACTGTCCAACGACCTTTGACATTTATGCATATGTTCCCGGTAACTTAAGAAGACTGTCGGGTGTCCTCGGGGAACCCCGAATCATCCACGATTTCTGAGCAGGATCACATTACAGAGTCATTGCAGTATTACAACATTTATTCAAATATCTACATCAGAGTAAAATTAGCGAAAGACTTACAATAACATAGTTTACAAACCATTTATTTCAAACCATACAACTAAGTTCGATAATTATTACAAACCAAAGTAGTGGAGTGGCATTATAACATATCGTCATCACAAGGAACAACAGTCATGCAGCACGATCCAAAACAGATCTGCTCATGAGCCTCACCTGCAACAAGGGTCAACGAACCCTGAGTACAAAAGTACTCAACAAGACTTAACCAAAATAAGAATTAATAAAACGCAGGAATGCAGGCTCAGGGATTCAAGGTATGGCTTTAGCAATAATCAAAGTTCTTTTACGTAAAAGCTTTTTAACAAAATTCTTATATCAACATTTAAAACTTCTTAAGATCATATACAAAGCTGACACGATCCGCATTGAGATCATGAAACTTCATAACCAACACCTTCTCAAACCATTCTCAAATTCTAGTTATTAAACTACGATGATGATCAGAGAGTTGAGTCTCCATAACCGAGGAGCAACAACGATTCAAACCGATTAAACCCAGCTGGGGATTCCAGACCACACGACATATGCAGGTCCCCGACTTACATATATCAACCTACCCTCAGATCCTCTAAACAAGAACGGGTCTGCACCACCCGAGAATATAGTACCCCACTAATCCAGCCCATTGCCACGTGGGTACACGCTATTCCCACCATCTCTCCACTCCCAGTGCGCGAGTAGCCATTCTCGTAATAGAATAGCCAAGTTAAGGCTTACCGGAGTATGCGGTTAGTACAACTAATTCTCAACTCACACAGGTCAACAAGGGTATGGGCCTTAATCGACACAGGTGGAAAGAATCCGCTCACAAGACCTCCGTGTCTCGTGGCTCACACACACCGAGTCCGCCCGGTCTAGATTTATTACTCCACATGTCCATATCACATGATAACATAAGTAATCATAGTCCCATTTAAAATTTGCAGGTGACAGGTAATCACCTGACTTTCATCGTTCTAAGCATAGCTAAGCATAACTAGGCATATACAATTTTTAGACTAGTAACAAGGTGGATACAGAGAAACAAGGTTGGTAATGCATCAAATTAGGTTTCCACTTGACTTCTAATTACTTAATGCAATAGATAAAAGCAAAAGCGGAAATAACTTTGTAAAACACAAGGTAGGTATAAATGCATCCGAGGCTTGCCTTCGTTGACAGAAAAATCTGGGTCTGGAGTCGTTCCACCGATATCAACAGCATCCTCCATAGACGGATCAACCTCCTCAACTACTTGATTAACTACCACGTGCTTACCTTCGTTCACTACACGTAGTAACAATGCTATGTTTAACATGATGCGAGATACAAAATATGATGCTCGACGATGGATGCAAAAGTTAACAACTTGAATACAACTTTCCTTCGCGGTACAGTTACTAGTCAAACTAACTAAACCTTTTCATACACCTAATTCAATCGTCAAGGATCATTATGAACTAATGACCCAAGGACATCACTCAATCAAAATTCAAACAAAACCTAAATCACTAAAGATTACTATTTGCTTTTATGAATTAATTAATTAATTAAGAATTATGAAATAAATCAACTTGTTCCAATTGAGCTCAAAATTTTTGTAAAGGTTCATCACATGATAACTAAGTGGGAAAACAATTTTCATAATTTTTGGATAATTATTTAAACCTAGAAAATCATGGAAACTCATTTGTTAATTAATTGAGCAATTTTTATCACATTCAAAAATTACTAAAAATTAACATTTCATATTTTTCCTAAATAATATACATCATAGAGAGGTCACACAAAAATGTTTATAATTTTTGGAGCTCTAAATAAATCTACACAAAAATAACAAATTACAGCACTATCCAATCATTTCTGAAAAAGGAAAAATTCATTTTCAAATCACCCTCTCACACAAACAACTCGGGAAGAACCAGGAAATCACACAAAAAACTTCGGAAGAACCAGGAACTCACACAAACAACTCGAAAGAACCAGGAACTCACACAAACAACTCGGAAGAATCAGGAACTCATACAAACAACTCGGAAGAACTAGGAACTCACACAAACAACTCGGAAGAACCAGGAACTCACACAAACAGCTCGAGAAGCAACAGAAGCTCACCACAAATGTGTTAGAACATGTGGTAGACAATGAGCAGCAAAGGTGGCGTCAGACGACGGTGACAGCAACGACGGCGATGGCAAGCTCGACTCTTGGTGACTGCAGCGGAGGAATGGCTCAATCAAAAGGTCATAGAGGACCACGGTAACACGGTGAAGCTGAAGGGCTACAAATCAAGGACAGATACGTATCGTGGAGCACTGGCCACGGTGAGGCGAACGCGACGGCGACGCTGCCGGCCGCGAGGAAGAAGAGCGCGCACAGCAGTTTCCCGACGAAGTCAAGCTACAAAAGCAGGTCGGTTGGATGCGCAAGGAGCAGGCGGAACCGTGACGGGCAATTGCTGCGACTGGCAAGCACTAAGACGACGGCGCAAGCTAAACAGAATTAGGCGGTGGCGACGCCAAAAACACAGGAAGAAGAAAGGAGATGAACAGCGATGGCTCAGGCTAAATAGCGCAGCTTAGAAGCAAAGAGAAGCCACGCGGAAGCCTTCATCGCGCCAGCGCGACGCCAAAGACGGCCACGATGCGCCTAGAACGCCGAACAAGATCGTCGGCCATGTAGCTTAGGTGGTGAACACTGTTCATAGTAATTACAGAATTGCCATTCGTTTTAAAATCCAAATTACTCCCAAATTTGTGTAACAACTCAAAAATCTCCAAAAATAAAAGTTGTTCAAAATCAAAAGTTCTACAACTTTGCTTTTATAACCACCCCCTAATTCGGTCTACATTTTGAAATGAAATTTTGAATTAAAAAAGGGGACATTTAAAGAATTACGCCTTTTCAAATTACTCCAAATTTTTCTAAACAACTTTGAAAACTCCAAAAATAAACTTTGTACAACTCAACAAGCTCTACATTTTTGCTTTAAGGCTCAACCCCATAATGTGCTTCGATTTTGAAATGGGTTTTTAGGGTAGAAATTTAAATGTTGAATTTAGGGTTTTCGGAATTTCAAATCAATACAAAGATTTCGAACTTGATTCAAACAATACAAAGCAACACTTATAACATAAATGTAAACTTGTTTTTGTGAATGCATATCAAAGTTCTCAATATGACCAAATGCTTTGCAGTGCATATGATGACATGGTAGTTTTAGTATTTATAACACCCGGGGTGTTACACCCCGCTGCGCCTAGATACCAGTAGTACCCAATCTAGAAGGCATTCTCCCAACGCCGCTGCTACTGTTGGAGGAGTTGGAGAAGGAGCGCCATGGCAATGAAGAAAATATAGATGGTTGGCTCAAGAGCTTTGTATCTATCTGTATCTAAGGAGGTAGGAGTGTGTGGATTGCTAAGAAGCTCACCAGCCCTAGCTTAAATAGGCCAACCTTGAAAATTGAGAAGCGGAGAGGAGCAGTTAATACGCAGCAAGGAAGACGTGGCATACTCTGTTGTGTTGTTGGTAGTTGGAAAATGGGGAAATAACTACGTTGAATTTACTACTATCGGTACACCAAACGGTCGTGTAGGGCCAGCGGCCATAATGCCTATCCTAGTTGGCTTAGCTTTTCATGCGACGAAGAAAATACCATTGCCGCATCTATTGTTAACCCATGGGTGGTAAAAGTTTCAACTGTCGGTTTCCTTTCTTAGGAGGCCTCGCTATCGGTCCAACCGGTGGTGTAAGTATAACACCGTCACTTCTATCGCTACGGCAGTGAAAGTGGTGATAGTGATAGATCAATCTATAGTAGTGAACCAACGGCCCTTACATCCGACGTTGACAGAATTGCATCCGGTTTTCACAATGTATTTACTAATTCAGCTAGGCCTTAATAACTTACTGAACATACACCATACAGATATAATCATTACACATCATTCATTATGTCCACAACAAAGAGTACTTGCATTGTTATAATAACAATGCTCGACACTAACATAACAACTATGTCAACTGATGAATTAACACAAGCGGTACATAGATAGCATAATAAAGGTTCTGTTACCTACAAACTTATGTAACTAAAATGAGGTAGATGTGTTCCGCTCCTTTAGATTGGCACTCCTTGATTAGCTTGGCAGCCAATGCACCATGGAACCTCTCTTCCATGTCCCATAGCCATTGCAGGAAAATCATTCAAAAGCACTGACACTCCAAAACCTACACAATGCAAAGCTTTACTGCTCTAAACAAAATTGGACTATTTATAGACTAAAAATAAGTCCCTACCTGAATAAAGACATGTCCTAACAACAAAATACAGCATATGCACCTTTACTGTTCTGCTAATGACTCCATGAACAAGGGAACATAAGGTAGATAGTGAGGTCCATTCAAATAAATACTCTAGTTACCTCTTTTGTGCCTCTCATCTAGGTACAATTGTAGTATCTGTTCATGAATAGACACACACCAACACCACACACACTCACACACACCTCACTCACACCCTATGTACACAAACAGACCCTACAACTACACCTAGATTCTAAGATCGTGTCCTTGAGGAGATCACCAAAACCATCCAAGGCTCCATAGGCGATGGGCGTGCCGCTATCCCTTTGTAGCTCAATGCGAGAGAGGCTGCACCTGTTAAAAATGGGGAAAACCCCAGTGGGAATCGTGAGTCGAGCAGAGCTCGAACCCACGACCGGCCGCTGCACCACCTGCAGCGTTACCACTCGAGCTACGGCAGATGATCCATGCAGGGACGACATGAACTTTTCTGTGGCTCATGTCATATGCCATCAGTGTTCTGTCCTTCCCAACAAGGAAAATCAAATTCTATTTTAGGTGAACTGCAATCACTATGTAGTTCGCGTTGGCTTCCTCAAAACCGAGTCGAATATTGTTCTGTCCAAATAGCTGCAGCGTGTTCACCGTATGCTTCAATGTCCATTTACTAGTATCAGTCTTCAAGAATCTAGATTGAAAGGTCAGACCTATTGAAAATATTAGCAATACATAGATACAACTGACCCTAATCTCCATGGATGGACATTGCAGGACCTGGTAGCCTAAGAATTTTCCTCCGGGTCTTTTCCTCCATATCAACAGCAACTATCGGGGACACCTCTAGCATGTGCATAAAACCATTAAGAAACACACAGTTCCTAAAAATTTGCATACTAGAATATCCTCTCCCCATTCAGATTCTTTACACATCCATGCTCCAGTTTTGGATGAATATATGTAGACAACTAACACCCCAGGCGACCTTACACATAGTTCTACCACATGGAAGTACGGGGAGATTGTGGGATCGAACCCCAAGCGAGCTGAACCATAACAAAGCATGCTATGCGGTAGTACCACTGATTTGCTAGTCACCAGATTGCAAACAACATAGCGAAGCCCAATGCACCAGCAGAGGAAGAGGCCTCTACAACAATCTGAGATGACTAAATCCTGAATGGGGAAGGGCAAGAAGGAAAAAGAGGAGTATTCACCAGTGAAGCTGGCGAATCGGCGTTTGCCTTTCCAGTTGCAATACATGAATCCAACAACAAACTGGGGTAGCTCCTTATAGTACTTTGATTCAGATATGAGGCGGTACTAGGAGCGACACACACACTTGTAGCTGTATAAGGTGCGGGCGGTGAGGCGGTGGAGGATAAGGACCACGACATCATCTATGAGGATGTCTACTTCGTTCCTCTTTTTGGTGGCCTCCTCCTCCATCTTGACTAGGATGTGGTGGAGCGGGGCCGGTGATGGAAGCGGCAGCGCTATCGCCTAGATTAGAGTAGGAGTGCTTGCGGGGATGTGCTCGTGAGCTCCTTAATGATTAGATGGAAGCTTGATTCGTACTCAGATGAGATAAGAGGGGAATAAAAAGCCAAGAAGTTAATATGGATAAGGAAAGTAAGAGAAAGCATTACGCTTGCCTTTGGATCTTGCGGCAGTGATATCGAGCGGCCACAGCGGTGATGAGTACCAGCCTAGTCACCGGTGGATCTGTGCGGGCGTGTCGGTGAGGCGTACCGGTGCGGAGCACTAGCTTGTCGGCGGTGAGTGGCGGCTTGCACACCAATGAGTAGGTGAGGAATAGCAGCACTTGAGGAGGAGATGGACAGGGTGGTGGCTAGGTGGGTAGCGGTCTTTGTAAGCTAACTACAAACACGCCAAAAATTCTAAAAATGCGCGGGAGTCTCGCGCTGGCATGCAAATTTTGACGATATCGGCGATGAAGGCTACCGGCGGTGGTGATTGGGTCTTAAAGAAGATGGTACGTAGCACCTAACGACTGGTATGTCATACGGAAATTGAACGTTGGAAAGGAATAAAATATTCTGAACATTATTTTTGCAGGTTACAGCAAGAAGATGTTAGCACCTAACGATGAATAGAGGTGGTGATACAATTTTTTCAACGACGCTTATATCCGATGGTGACATAATTGTACAATGTTGATACTAATTCAGATTGGCCTTAGTGGCTTGCTGAACACACAACATACTTTTTACAATAACAATGGACGCTAACATGACAAAGTTCATCAGCTATTGTTGCATAATAAAGGTACTGATCTCTACAATAACAATAGACGCGATTACAAAGCCATACCATATGGCGGTTTGCACATACAAAGCAACACTCCACTAGCATCACAGTGAGGTAACAATGTTCAAAATCAACAAAAGACATTCTTTTTTGATTAAATCTGTTACACTTTTCATTCACCAGGCGTACAATAACTAGGATCTATCAGCAACTACAGTTATGATGACAAAAACCTTGGATCTATTCTTCAGCACTACTTCAGCAGTACTTTTCAGTGAACAAACAATGTTTTTCTCTCACAACAAACCAGCATAAGCATCGGCATAAGACAAATTTTAGCGATGACCTTAGGTTTATCCCCGCACTGAGCGATGGACATCTCATGAAGCGAAGAAGTTGGACAAAGGTGTAACTAACCTTCACCGTGCCTCCGAATCTTTGCCACAAGCAGGGACGATGCCTAGAAGAAGCCTGGGGAAGAACCACCTCGTGGAACTCCCTCTAACATCCGAGAGGGTGAGGAGCCCCGCGAGGAGCCTTGCCCGCGCCGTCTTTGTCATCATCGGGGAGGAACGCTTGCCACGGCATCGAGAGATCCCAGGTCGAGATATGTGGGCACAAAAGGTTTCTCAGCAACAGCAAGGCACCCTCCGCCCTCTAGGATTTCCTATAGATATTCTGACCTAGAAGTCTCCCGCACGCCGACCATCAACGAGCCTAGCCAATGTGTCATCGGTGACCCGGGCCACTATAGAACTCAATCTCTTCACAGAACTTCCTCTAACACCCAAGACAAACGGCTAGCAGTAGGCCACTGTAGAACCCAATCTTGAAAGCCTTCTCCCAGCAACGGTAGAGCCACCAAAGTACGCCATGAACCATGGTGGACGAAAGGAGTTGCTGCTCTCTCACTCAGTCTAATGCTAAGGGATTTGGAGGGAGGGGAGGGGCGAGAGACTTAGTGCACCCAGACTCAGCTTAAAGAGGCCAGCCTTGAAGATGCACCCAGACTCAGTGCAGTTAAGATGCATGATCTAGAGAGCACGCATCAGGGAAGACAAGGTATATGATGGTTCCCGGCGTAATAAGTGGTGGGGACAGTGTTGGAAGTTGGGACGACATTCAACACTCACGCATGCTTCCCTGAGTTTTGGGCTTCCTGTGCATCTTCCTAGATTTCGGTGTGAACACATGCCCCCAAATTTTGGAATAAATTTCAGTGTGAACACATGCCCCAAATTTTTGATGAACCCACAATCCCCTAGGGCTATAAATTTGGTGGCAAGGCGGAGTAGAAGGAATACTGCTTGTGTTCATTTGTTGTGCTGTGACACATATCTTTTCTTCTTCGTTTTCTCCTTCCAGTCTTCTTCTGAACAATGGCTCATGGCAAGCGTCCTAGGGAGGAAACTCCAGAAGCCATGGATCCGCCTTTGCGCCTTTGTGTCCCTCTTCGTCGCCAAGGGTGAGAGGGAATGATTTCTTATCTCTATGGTTGTCTTGCATTAATCCTTTGAATATGGGGGGCTACCTCTCATGCTGCGGTACATTGGCCAACTCTAGCAGAGGTTTGACAACAATGGATTGTACATCTTGCTAGGTCCATAGTATCTTCATCTTCATCTTCATCCTCCGAGTCGGGTCAGGATATCTAGAATCTTATCCGTGAAAGGAGGGAGGCCGGAAACCTATATTCTGAAGCCATGCTTGAGGTAGGTCGGCTTGAGCAATGTCTCGATGCCATTAAATTAGCCCTCTCTGCATCTGAAGAAGAGACCAATGTTGCTCAGATGAGGGCTGATGAAGCTCATGCTAAGGCAGCAGGTAAAATTTCTTTGAAGAGTCTTTGCTTTTATATTCATGACTTTATCCGGTAACCCTTCATTTTCAGTAGATCTTTAGGAACAATTGGCTGCTTCTCGTCGTGAGATCGAGGAGGCTCATCACTGGGAGATTGACCTAGAGAATCACCACGAGACCCTCCAACGTGCAGCACTTGGCACAGTTGTAGCAATCAATGCCAGGGGCGTTTCTCTTGAAAATTGCCTATAGGATATCCCGGTTCATGCCAGAGAAGTGGAAACTCATGGCATCCGCTATGGTACCAGTGCCGCTCTTGCTGCAGCGCAACTGCATTCAAGGCACGAGCTCCATCACCTGAAACCTGGTTTTCCGGACACTGATCGGCTAGAAGATCAAGAGGATCTGATTGGAGACTTTACTGATGCTGCCGAGGCTATTGCAGTGACCATCCATGCACAAGATGTTGTAAACAATATTTTCTTAGGACCATAGATTATATCTAGGGTGTTATAAGTTATAAGTAAAACTATTTGAATGTCACTTTTGATCCTATGTCTTTTATTGTTATTTTGTTCTAAAGGTGATACTCTAGGTGTCAGCTATTTTGAGCTGATGAGACTTGGCTATCAAGCATCGACCCAAATTAAATACTTCGGTAGTACCTCTTTACATATTTTCCATTGAGGTCTACGTGATAACAGATCCATATCATACGACAGTTTGCTCATACAAAGCAACAGATCCTTCGAGGTTTAAAGATTATGGAATCTAAAGAACGACGCAACACATCACAAAACTTCACCCTCAGTGAGGTTCTCTACCTTCCATCTTGCAACCCCCACAGTCAAGGGATGTGATCTGCTTCTTGACCGTGAGAGCTACAAGATGGAATATAAAGCACCCAATCTTGAAGAACGAGCACCTCACAAACTTGAAGCATCCCCAATCGAGTATGGAGCCCCTGAACAGGAGAGAACTAGATGATTGCATATCTTCTATTAACAAGATCTGCAAAAAGATTTATTATCATCAAGGTCAAGCTCTAGTTCAGTGGCAGCACCTCGCCAGGATGGAGAAGGAGCACCTCACAAACTTGCACCTGCATCTCAGTGTGGTTCTTTATATTCCATAACTTTGCTACCTCTGAGGTTCGAGGGATGTTGATTTGCATCTCGATGCTCAAGGGAAGCAAGGTTATGGAATCTAAAGAACCTAATCTTGAAGGCCTTCTCTAAACACTAGCATCCCTGTGAGGTGCTTTATCTCCATCTTGCACCTCTCATGGCTAGGAGGCCATGAGAGGTGCAAGGATGAAGACAAAGCACTTCTTGGCAATGAGGAAAGATATAGTAGCTCATGAGTGTGTCGATTGAGCCAAAGAGGTGTATCCAGACCCTGGTGAAATAGGCCAACCTTGAAGATGGAGAACTATAAGTAATGGTGATGCAACTGTGTTGTGGGTAGTTGGGAAATAACTCACGCTGATGAAAGCTCTAGTTTGGTTTTGGTGAATTGATGAAACCTTAGATACTAACCTATGTGCTCTAAGTGAATTTGAGATAGGTTAAGTACATTTCAAGTGGTGGAGCAAATGAAGATCATGATGATGGTGATGGCTTGGTGATGATCAAGGAGCTCAGGCTTGGAAAAGAAGAAAGAGAAAAACAAAATGGGCTCAAGGCAAAGGTGAAATCTATAGGGCCATTTTGTTTTGGTGATCAAGACACCTAGTGGGTGTGATCACATTTATGATAGATAGCCATACTATTAAGAGGGGTGAAACTCATAATTGAAATGTGGTTATCAAAGTGCCACTAGATGTTCTAACTTATTACATATGCATTTAGATTCTAGTTAGTGCTAACACCCTTGAAAATGTTTGTGAAAATATGCTAACACACGTGCACAAGTTGATACACTTGGTGGTTAGCACATTTGATCAAGGGTGGTGAAGTTGGAGAAGAGGAGGCGTTGTTTTCACTGACCGGACACTGGATCCGAAGAAACCGGACTCGGAGTGGTGCGTCCGATCGCTTATAGCAGCGAAGGGCTTGGTCTTGGTGTGAGACCAGATGCTACACAGTGATTGTGACTGGACACGTAGGGTCTGTGTCCGATCAGGGCTGATGTATGCTGATGCAAGCATCGGTGAGAAGCAAAGGAGGATAGGACTCTAGCACGCGTCCGATCGTGGGTGAGTGAACATGTTCGGTCGCGGTTTTGACGCTCTGGACCCTCTCTATAAGTGACCTGACTCTGCTTCACCACGGGGAGCAGCGCATCCGGCCCTTCATTGCTGGCATGGGCGCACGTGTGCGCAAACTCGGCACGGGCGCGTCTGATCTTATCTGGCATGTGTCCGGTCGCCACTTAGAGCGCGCGGGTGCGGCTACTCGCCGTTGGGATTGAGCGGTAGGCGTTTGAAGTGGGGAACATGTGGCAGTCATCCCGCGACCGGACTTAGGAGGCCATGCATCTGGTCAATCTAACCACGTGTCCAGTCGCCTCGTGGAGGCAAGCAGCAGGGGGCCAACGACTCTTTTCAAAGGGGCTCCCTATTTAAGTCGTGTGGCCAGCTCTTGCTCACTCTCTTAGCCATTTCTACTGAGAATACATCCTAGTGAGCATAGCCATCTCTCTCTCACACATCCTACTTGATAAATTCATCATTTGCTGAGAATTAAGAGCATCCAAGTGCATTGCTTTGAGTGATTGCATCTAAGGCCTTCCTAGGGATAGCGCCCAACAAAGACCTGTTCTAAAGGGTTTTTGAGGTGAAAATCTACAAGGTGCATGCTTCTGATGGTGGCATGCTTGCTCCCGTGGGTGCGATGAATCTTGAGATGCGCCAAGGGTTCTCTCGCAGTTATCCTTGTTTGCCATTGAAGGCTTTGAACTTCGGCTAGCACGGCCACTGGTTCTACATTTGGGATGACGCCACCAACCCCCTCCCTCCCTTCTCCGGCGTTGCACCGGTGAGGTTGACCTCGTGGAGTTGGATGTGCCATAAGATGTGGCTATCAAAGGTGACAGAGATCCTAGTGATCCTCAAGGGCCAAGTGTTGACTGGATTGAATGGCGTCACGGTCCTAGGGACCATGATCGAGCGGTGAGTCCAACCCTTGAAGCGGGTGTGACCTTGTTGTGTGACTACTCGGAAGTTGAAGACCCAACCCACGAGACCGTGGAGATGTTTGAGGCCGCCAAGGTCGTAAGATGGGTCAGGGGGTTGGTCTCATCCGGGACCATCGTCATGGCCAAAAGAACGGTGGAGGTGTTCTCAGCGAACTTTTGGCCCAATCTAGTAAGCCACCTCGGTTCTTTCCCCTTCTTTGTCATAGGTTGTTGGCTAATTAGTTTCGTTTCCACAGCCTATGCCCTCGTTCAGCTCCCATTTCCACCTCCCTTGCCTTGGAGGTGTAGAACATGCCACCTAGGAGCAGGCGGCCGATAAGGAGAGGAAACATCTCGGGCGAGAGAGGGCAACAAAGCAAATAGAGCGTTAGAAGCGCGGAGCTTCAATGTCAGATGATGACGATGATGATGATGATGACGAGGGGAGCTCTAAGGGGGAGGATGAGGACCTAGTGGCTTTTTAGAGTGCCCTTGATGTCTCATGCAAATCCAACAATGGGGATGGGTCGAGCGGTTCTAAGCGCCCGACGAGTGTTGCGACAGAGGAAGGTTCTGCTCGGAAGCAGACGGCTTCATCACCACTGAGGAGGTCGAGCCCAAAGCATCCCTATGCCACTATCGATGGCGACCAGGACTCCTCGCATGTGGCTCCTATCACCCCCTTCCTGATGGGGCCTGAGGCTCCCATCATGGGAGGAAATACCAAGGACGCGGCGGAGACGGACGCCATGACTAGGGCAGACGGCATGGTTCTGAGCCCTTCCTTGGGGATGCCTGGGGGAGTGTACCAAGACCTGCTCCAGCACCTTTTTGCTGACGCGGGGGTCAAGCGCCCTGCATCCCTAGCACTTCGCGTGGGGATATTCAAGCCTAGGGATGCAGGGGCCGCTGGAGGCAGCGGCGTGGAGGAGATCGGCGCCACCGACGCTGCTAGGGATGCCTCGCCAGCCTCTAGTCTTGCAATGTCAGTGTCAGCGCTTGCTTCCGTGACCCTTTCCGCTGGGTTGCTCATGGAAATGTGGATCATTGTACCCTTTGTGGAACGCTCCACTAGGTACATCGTTCTTCAATTTAATTCTCACCGTGCTTGTTGATGATACTGGGTTGTCTGATCTTCATCAATCTTTATGGTGCAGAGAACCCCTTCCCAGGCCCTCAGTCCTCAGTCCTATGGGGGGTGGTGCATGCCCTCCTGTGCGACCAGAGTTGTTGGGCGACATTGCTGCCCCTGGAACAATGGTCGGTCTCCCTTCCATTGTGGCCCTACGTTCGCCCCTCGGGGAGGTGCTTGGCCTGGGCGAGGTCTCCTTTGCGTGGCCTCATCCCGTGAGCTCTGACAAGGTGTTGTTCGTGGTGGATGACACGGCCGAGAGAGATGCGAGTGAAGTTGCCTCCCGAGGCCATGAGGGGGTCGTGACGACCTTGGCCAAGATGGGCAATACGATTGCCATGGTCGCTCGGCTGGGTGTAGAGGCTCGGAGTCAGATGACTGATGAGGTGGTGATCCAGGCGTAGGTGAACCTTCTGATCTTTTGACCTCGTCACGCCTGTTTCACTCCTACTATGATCGTCTGATCACCCTTCTTTTTCTACAGGAGCTTATGAAGATTTCAATAGAGAAGTCTTGGTTCTTGTGCCTGGCCTATTAGGCGTAGGTAGGAGGTGCCACCAACCATGGCCATCTGGACACGGCGGAGGCCGAGGTGCGACATTTGCGTGGGGAGTTGGAGGCCTCCTAGAGGTCAAAGGAGGGAGCGACCCACCAAGAGGCGCAGGCTTGGTCCCAGATCAAGGCTCTAACGTCCTAGATGGCTAGCCTCAAGGACATGATGGCTGCCCAAGAGACGGAGCTCACCTCGGCTGGCGCTGCCAGCGCGTCGAAGCTGAATGCCAGAGACTATGCTCCATCTGTAGTGGTGAGTCTTCGTCGACTCTGCATTATGCTTTGGTTCTATTGCTGCGTCCGGCCATGAGCCGGTATGTCTTTCTTTAGGGTTACACACGAGGGCGCTCTCAAATCAGGAGGAGAAGGAAGCTGCGAACCAAAAGGTGTTGGAGATGGGCAGCCAGCTGGGAGCGCTGACCACCTCTGGATGGGTTCTCTATGACATCATGCTCGGTGCCGGCCGGGGGAGTGCCCAGCTGGCATCTCACCTTGACGAGGCTCATCTCCAAGTGGATTCCCTGATTTCTAAGGGGGTTCATCGGGGTGCTCACGCCGCCTTCGACATCAGTTGGCTCGGACCATGGTGGTGTCAACTTTGATGCCGTTGGACGAGGATGTGCGCCGGGGAGATCCGAGAGCAACATCCTCACCATAGGTAGTGCCACTGCTCAAGGTGCGGAGGCCATCACGAGCAGAGTGCCGGCTGCTACCGTTCATCTCCAGTTCATGGCTCCCAATGCGTGAGGGTCTTCTAGTGTAATTATCTAGCATTTTGGGTACGACCATTCTATAATGAACAAGTCTAGGTTCTGTGTGGATGGCGCATGGTCAGCTCATTCATTTTGCTATTTTACTACCCTTTCGCTTTTCTTTTCATTTGAATTGGAATATGCTTTGTTCCCCTAGCCCTACGCTCATGGGTGCGCGTTTTAACCTGGGGCTAGCCCGTGGGGCTAAAAGGTGCGGGATCATTGGAGCAATGAGGCGTCGAGGGTAGATCGTGGATCTAGTATGATGTGAGAAGAAAGTGTCGACAAAAGATGCTCGGCGGTCCTCCGAGGAGTATCCCATGAAGGTAGATTGATCGGTGGAGGTACGTGTGATCAAGAACTAGATGGTGACACAAGGCGCAGAGACAGCGATTTAGATAGGTTCGGGCCGTCTGATCGATGTAATACCCTACGTCTTGTGTCTTTGTTGTATTGTATTGGATATGAGATGTATGTAGCTGTATGTAGATGTTGTCTAGGGGACCCCTGGCTCTCCTTATATACTCTGGAGGGGTAGGGTTACAAGGAAAGTATCCTATTTGGTACTATACAATATCTTGCGGTGCACGTCGACCACTGCCGTGCACGCCTTGATCTTGTGGGCTGGGCCACCTCTGATGGTGCGGCCCATGTCTTGTCTTATGGATACCGGGGGTCATATCCCCCACAGCTAGTCCCCGAGCACCTTGTATCCTTTGAGCAACGCTGTCTTGAACAAGTCCAAGCACTTTGACGTGAAGCCGATCAGTTTAACTAGTGATCCGAGCAGTGGAAGTCGAAACTGACCAGTTTAACTGGTGACCTGGGTGGTGAAGGTCGAAGTTGACCAGTTTAACTGATGACCTGGGCGGTGAAAGTCAATGCCGACCAGTTTAACTAGTTAGGAGACCTCGGACATAGCCAAGTAAGGCTTGCTAGAAGGATATAAGGGGCTTAAGATAAAATTTGAAAATTCTTCCACTTAGGAGAAGTGTTGCCACTTAGACTCCGTCAATAAGGAGGGTAAATCAAGAAATAAGCACTACATTCACCGCCAGGTGAAGTGTAGCCACTTAGTCCCCGAGCCTGCTGGAAGATGAAGAATGAATCTTGTAGCAGGGTCAGAAAAGAAGTCTAAAACCTTGCCGACGTCATCTGACATGCGCGTAACAAGACCCCAGACATGCTGCCCAAGATCAGCACCTTGATCTGAACAGCATGGAGCAGCTTGATAGCACACCGATGAGACGTAGCAAGATCCGACCACCAAGGGAGTCCTCAGCTTAGCTAGCGATGCTTGCACGAAGAATCCGAACACTGATGAGTCCCTAGCGTAGCTGGCGATGTCCGAGCACCGAGGAGTCCCCGACGTAGCTAGCGATGTTAGAGCACTGAGGAGTCCCCGGCGTAGCTGGCGATGTCCGAGCACCGAGGAGTCCCCGGCTTAGCTGGTGATGTCCGAACATCGAGGAGTCCCCGGCATAGCTGGTGATGTCCGAGCACCGAGGAGTCCCCGGTGTAGCTAGCAATATCCGAGCACCTAGGAGTCCCCGGCGTAGCTGGCGATGTCTGAGCACCGAGGAGTCCCCGGTGTAGCTAGCGATGTCTGAGCACCGAGGAGTCCCCTGGCAATGTCCGAGCACCAAGGAGTCCCCGGCGTAGCTGGCGATGTCCGAGCACCGAGGAGTCCCCGGCTTAGCTAGTGATGTCCGAACATCAAGGAGTCCCCGGCATAGCTGGCGATGTCCGAGCACCGAGGAGTCCCCGGTGTAGCTAGCAATATCCGAGCACCGAGGAGTCCCCGGCGTAGCTGGCGATGTCTGAGCACCGAGGAGTCCCCGGTGTAGCTAGCGATGTCCAAGCACCGAGGAGTCCCCTGGCAATGTCCGAGCACCAAGGAGTCCCCGGCGTAGCTGGCGATGTCCAAGCACTGAGGAGTCCCCGGCGTAGCTAGCGATGTCTGAGCACCGAGGAGTCCCCGGCATAGATGGCGATGTTCGAGCACCGAGGAGTCCCCGACGTAGCTGGCGATGTTCGAGCACCAAGGAGTCCTCGGTTTAGCTAGTAAGCCCCCAACATAGCTGATGATGAAGCACGAGCGATGAATAGTCCGGTCAACTGTTCGGCGGTGAAGTGAGCATTGAGTAGAAGCGACCGGCGAACAGTCCGATCAACTGGTCGGCGATGAAGTCCATGAACCTAGCGGTTCGACCAGTTGATCAGTGGAGAAGTCAGAGCACCAGATGGTCCGATCACCTGGACGATGATCCTGCAATACAAATATGTAGAATGGGTATTACATGATGTAAAAATAGAATATATGAACTCCGAAGAAGAATCAGCAATGGTGATAAAATAGCGTATGTAGCTCGGTGATCAGTTGGTGTGAACAATTAGTGTTATTCTGAAGATGTATTTATATTTAATATAAACCGTCCGACCAGTTAGTGTGTAGCTGAGTCTCCAGCCCTAGCTAGCCCGTTAACCATAACGCAGAGCGCGAAGCCCGTGTGCGTGAAGGAAGAACAAAGCGTCGCTAAGGAGCCGTTGCCGACCACCCATAACACAGAGGGTAGACGCTCATGCATGTGTAGGGAGGAGCTAGAGACAGGGCCGTCTCTGGGGACATCCGAGCGTCCACATGACTGTTCGGGGGTTCACCTTAGACTTTGTTGTATGTCAGCTTTAAGATGGTATACATGAAACAAAATCATTTGGAGAGCAAACATGGAGAAAACAGCTCGGAGAAACATTATGGCGATATACAAAGATTGGAGAATATTTAGAAAAATATTAAAGCGTGACTTAGCTTTAGATAGAACGCCTGGTCGGTATCCTATGGCGTTATCTAGTCGGCGTTAGGCAAATCAGATACAGAGAGATCATTGTCGTAGCCGCATTCAATCTGGTCAGACAAGCGATGCTGCATGGCGGGCTCGGACGTGCAAAGGCTAGAGCCTACATAGGCGTGTGGAATCTAACGTAGCTTGACAAAGTCCAGAGCACAGACGTGGTGAAGTTGTTGGCGTCGATCTTGTTGATGTTGAAGTCAAAAGTGCCGAAGTAGAACTCTATTCCTGGGGGGCGAAGCGCATGGCCTCGACGTCCACTGGTGGAGACTTGGATCAAGTCGGCCTGCTTGTATGATCCATGGTCTTTGTTTGCTTATCGTCCTAGTGTTAGGCCAAATTTGAACGTGTAGCATGTCGTGCATGCATACGTGCAAATTGATCTGCATGGCTGACCAGCTTGCTCGTTTGCTATTGGCTTGCATGACCTCTTTGCTGGCTTGTTGTTGTTCGGCTGACTCATTGAAGTAGATGGATACGCCTGGTCAGAGCTATGGTTTCATGATGGATGCATCTAGGTCTTGAATCGTCGAGAGCTCAGCCGAGACTTGGTGCCGCCGCCTAACTCGGAAGCCAGTACATGGGCACAGGCTGGATTGCTACAAGTCGAAATCGGACTCGGCTGGCATGACAGTTGTACCTCGTATGCATGGTGCTACAGGTGCACATGGTCATTATTGCAAGATTGGATCAAATCCAAAACTGATGCTTGTTGAAGCGGTTAGAGTCCTGTGAACCTTCCTTTTCTTTTGTCGATCTCATGATTCGGTGTTGACATCAGAAACAATCCATGAGAGCCGGGAGTTAATCGTTCAAGCCGCTACAATGCGTGTAGTCATGAATGCCGACGGTCACGGACCTGGGTGAAGTCCCAACACAAGCTAGAGGGTTGCCATCGTGAAGTACCAGGTTGCCACCATAGTAGATTGATTCCGTCGTCGAGTGATATCGAGCCTGCCAGGCTTCTGAAGCACGCCGCCGCAGGAAGTTAGGTTGCCACGAGCGGCGTCAATCTTGAGATCCCATTTGGTTCACCATGGATCAGCACGCACAGCCCCACAGTGGGCGCCATCTGTCAACAAAAGATGCTCGACAGTCCTTCGAGGGGTGTCCCATGAAGGTAGATTGCTCGGTGGAGGTGCGCGTGATTAGGAACTAGATGGTGACACAAGGCGCAGAGACAGCGATTTAGATAGGTTTGGGCCATCTGATCGACGTAATACCCTATGTCCTATCTTTGTTCTATTGTATTGGATATGAGATGTATGTAGATGTTGTCTAGGGGACCCCTGGCTCTCCTTATATACTATGGAGGGGTAGGGTTACAAGGAAAGTATCCTATTTGGTACTATACAATATCTTGCTGTGCACGTAGACCAGTGCACGCCTTGATCTTGTGGGCTAGGCCACCTCTGATGGTGTGGCCCATGTCTTGCCTTATGGATACCAGGGGTCATATCCCCCATAGAAAGCAACCGAGCAGCAAAAGATTCCTTTCCTTTCATTCCTTCGCCTCGTTCGAGCGACTTCCCTATTCCTTTCAGACCCGTGTGAGCGAGAAATCGAGGTATGGGTCTCCAGCTCGTTACGACGAGAGACATGATTGGAAGGAGTTGGAAGTGGGTCGGTCACTAGGATGATGGCAAATAGTGTTGTGCCATAGGTCGTGTACCTGTACCCACGGGTGTAGTCCCTACGAGTGAGTTGTGTCCGGCTACGAGCGTGAGTCGGATCGAGTCACTCGAGATTTAAGCGCCACTAGGATATAATGTATGGGCACCATGCTATTTGGTTTGCTCTATGGGTCGGCCCTAAGTTTCTGCAACTATTGGTGGGCTTGTATATGCATGTGGATGTGCTTAGGTAGATAGGCTAAGGTCAAAGTGGATGTGACTGACCAATGTATCAGAAGCTCCCATGGAAATGGTTGTCGTTGTACGGGTTGTGGTGAGCCCCCGAGCTGATGAGGGCGCTTCTTCAATGCTTGGAAAGGTCGTAGCTGGCGCGGATTGACCTCTCGGCTGGCTATGGGTTGACCTTTGCCAGCTCGACATTCTCAGTGGGCCTATGAGCCCCCGAGGGTGTTCTCTTCGTGTTCAGCCCGCTGTAGCTTCTGGCCAGGAGGGCCTGTGCATTCTGGTGCTTGAGCCCACGTGGCATGATGACGTTGTGACCATTGCATCCTCACCTCTGGGTGTGGTTGTGGTTCTCGTCGAAGAGCCAACGCATCCTATCATTGTGGAAGAGGGTACTGAGCACGACATAGCTTGGTCCACTCGGTGCGGTGCGTGGTGCGCTAAGGAAGCCCTCCTCCTCGAAGGCACACGCCTCTAAGTGATAGCTAATAGTTCGCTAGGGCTTGATGGATGGCCTGTCCGTTGTGCAGGATTGGGCCTTGGTTCCGAGCTTTGCCTTGTGAGGCGTGGCGCTAGGTAGCCACCTAATCCCTAACGATGACGCCGCGTGGCAGTGGGTAACCTCATCGTTGGTGCGCGCCCTAACATGCTGCGCCCCGCTAGTTGCAGAGACATTGCTCAGGGTGTGGTTCAAACTCTGGCCCCAGGCTTCTCACATGGTTGGCCTGGATGGAATAGAAGCTAATGATGGGCGTTGATCCATTGGTCCGAGCGATCTCGTGGTCCCCTAGAAGGATGTGGCCACCACGGGCCATTCCTCGGGGGAGCTCGCCATGAGCCACGGACCTCTGGCTTCCTAGGCGGAAGTCTAGGCCATGGCCAGTGACATGAGAGGGTGCTAGTCCCCCTATGCAGGTGAACTCTAGGATGCAGCCCCTGAGGGTAATTCTAAGAGTGTGTCCGCCGTGGACCATGGAGTCTAGATCTCCAAGGTGGAGGTATGGGCCGTGGCTCAAGGCGAACACGGGTGCTGGCCCTTTGATGCTGGTGAACTCATAGTTTTTGTGGCGGATGTGGCCACCGTGGGCCATTCCATGAGCGAGTCCACCAATGGCGTGAGGAGCCATTGCTTCCTGCTCCACAAATGAGAGTGCACGACTATCCCCTACCTAGCGCACCAACTATTGGGGTTTTGTAAACTAGACTAGTAAATTTATATGATTGTCGTGCTGCTCTAGGAAGACGATGTTAGCATCCAAAAGACATGAGGATTTATACTGGTTTAGGCCGGAGCCCTATGTCCAGTCTCAAAGATGATCGAGTGCATGTTCCTCGCTTGAATGCTCCGAAGTTCTTACAATGGGGGATGCAAGAATGGTGGAAGAGGAAGAAGAGCTAGAGCTAGGAGATGGACTACCTGAAGAGAAGCTCTAGGAGCCCTGCTATGATGGAGAATGAGTGAAATGCCCTGGCTGCCCTTATATAGAGTTCGGGGCCAGGGTTCAAACAAAGAATGAGGTTCTCCCGACCGAGGGGTCGTGAGCCTGAGGAAGGTCCTAGCTAACTTGGCTTACAAGCTATGCCACCTTGAGTTACACGTCCGGGCATGGTTGTCGTCATGGTCTTGTGGCCACGTTGCAGCATGGTGCGCCATGATGCTACCGTGCCGGCCATGGCGACACTATTAGCACGTGGTTTCTGCTGTGGTCTTCGTCATCTTCTTCTAGCTTCCTAGGGCATCGTACGAGAGTAGGTAGCCGCCCTGAGGTCATTGTTCGCCTTGTTGGCTTGAGGAGCTAGGAGCCATGATCCCAATCATCGGGGTCATGGTTCCCACCAGTCTAGATGGCCTCTAAGTCAAGGCTCTCACTGTGGATCCCATCCCGTAGCGGGTGGGATTGTACCCACATCTTGTCGGTCCATATTTGGACGGTGGGCTCCGTACTAGTCGTCACCGCCAGGGGGTGTTGTCTTGTCTGTGCAGCGTGGCACAGGGATGGTGCCTGACCGGACCGAGGTAGCAGCACCGCCAAAAGGCAATAGGATTTTTTTGTGGCTTTTTTAGTGGACTTTAGGACATGAACAAAAACAGTGACAAATGGTGGATAAATCAAAGGTAAATATGTGGATGATGGTGAGACCTACCATGACAACGAAAGCATTGATACTAGTTGATAAGGAACCTACTTGAGGGTGGCCCGATCTTCACGACAGTAGGTCACGAATCAAAGATAACTTGCTACGAACAGCGGGGTAACTAGCTTTATACCTAACAAAGGTTGGATGCGACCAAGCGACGGGGAGAGAGACATCAAAAACACGAAGACTTCGACTCGATCTCCGAACGACCGTAGAACCACAATCTGGAACTAATCCATATAAAACGGTGCAGCCATACTAGAAACCATAGAGCACAAACTAGGGAAACCCAGAGGGATCACTTCACAAGTCCAAGAAGAATAAGGAAGAACAAAGGTTTGAGTAAGACACTCGGCAGCTCGGCTGCAATATCATGTAGTTTAACAAATCATCAAAAGGTTTCTAATAGCTTAGAGGGAGGGGATATTTATACTAGGAACAACCCTCCTAGTTGGGTATGAAATTGAAATGGAGTTTTTGAAGGTAGGCTATGTGAAAGGTCACCACGAGATGGATTCCCAAAGTGGTCTCGCGTGACTGTTGGTCTCCTTAGCAGTCTCCACTAATCTGGCCATAACTCCTTATTGGGAAGTCAAAATGACAAACCATATGTTGAGTGTGAAAGTAGACTCAAAGTGCTTTCCAGCCATGTGCAGCATGCATCACGAAACATTGTAGAATCGTACAGTTTTGCATGGGAAGTTGTACCAACATTCTGTCCCTAGAAGACTGTTGACCTTCTAAGCAGTCTTCACTAATCTGCTCATATCTCAACATTTGGGAAGTTCAAAATACTTGGAACTTGCGCCATTGGAAGATTGACTTGATAAGATTTCCAAAATGTCCTCATGGGCCTCCAAAGCATCATGAAATCAAGAGTTATGATGGCTTCTTTCTAGGATCCGATCGGCCATCCACGTCACTTATCCCTGGGTCCGGTCATCCATCCGTGTTACTTTTCCGATGGAGCCGCTTTGTAGCACCGTGTCTTGATCCATTGGCCATGTGTCCCCCACGTCTTCATGTGTAAACCTAAGCATCATCAAGATAGAATATTTAGGTAGTATAACATTCTCAGAAGTGTTAAAATTACAATCAGTTAGGAATGATTTCACCTGTTCTTGTAGTTTCTTGGCGCGGCTTCTTGTAAGTGGCACATGATTATGTTCACTTGTGTTAGACAGTGAATGCTCTTCATGTTCCAACACATGATGAGCTGGGATGTCCTCATCACATACCAATTGAAGGATGGAAAGCAGCCAAGGGAATAGCTATATTCTCAATCTCACCCACTTTTTGTCCTGACTCTTCCATTGCTTCCTCCATTGATTACACCTACCCAGATTCCATCTCTTGGTCAATCTTGCCAATTCTGTTGAATTTGTCTGAGCTTCCTTTGGACTTATCCCCCTTGGAGAATTTGTCTCTGTCCTTATCAGCCTTATCATCTGGTTTACCAGGACCAGGTGGCCCTCCCTTCCCTTTGATAGTTCCCAAGTTACCACCCTCAACTTCAAACCTGATGAAAGTACCAACTCCATCAAAGAAAATTTTAATAGACCCCTTAATAGCCCCTGGGTTTCTACACCTACTCTGAACCCTTATAGGTCCAGCTCTCACCAGACTAAGTTCATCAACAACCAAAGGCTCAACAACTAAACCCACAATTTCCTTTACTTCCTCTTCTTCTTTGGCCAAATTTGGGATGTTGTGAACTTTGAGCCAAAAGGTTTGCAAAATAAACAAAGTTTCAGGGTCCCTATTTGTTTCTTCAATCTTTTCCTTGAGTCCATATATAGACATTTGGAATTTTGATAGTTTATTGAATGCATCCAAAGACCCCTTGTCAGGAAACACCACTATAAACTCTTTAGGATGTATCTTTCTCACCTTGAAATCCCAACTTTCATTCACCAAGTTCTTCAAATCCCTGTCCAGCTTTGCTTTTGTGGCTTCTTCCTCTATCACAGTTAACAAACTAGTAGTCTGACGAATTTTCACTTTGTGTTCAGGAAAGTTGAAAGCATAGAATCCTTGTCCTAGTACCCCAAATCCATACATCTTAAGTTTCTTGAGCTCAGAAGACTTACAATCCACAGCCAAATGCTCTTTGAGTTTGCACTTGTAACACATAGGGTCATTGGTGCAATCAACTTGGTAGTGGCCAGTACCAAAACATCTAAAGCATTTGATCTCTTGGGAAGAGGAAGTGTGGTTACATTCAGTAATGTTCAGACCATGCTCCCCGCCAGTTGAATGTCCCTGGAGCTGCCCCCCAGAGGGATCTAGGGATTCTGATGTTGTTGGCCTTGATTAGCATCTAGACGGTTTCCCACAGCTCCCTTGCCTGGATTGAACTGCCCCTGCTCTCTATTTTCTTGCCCACCTTGAGGGTTCCAGTTGCCCTGGTGGTATTGGGTGTGATTTGCCTCAAATCGGTCCCCCTCAGCTCCTGCCAGGGTTGAACCTCTCCATTTCACAATTGTAACAACCCAAAAATCCATACACCAAAAATCACAACTACAAATTTTTTTTTCTCAAGAATCCCATGTGATGATGAGTGTCATGTATAGAAACCCAACCTAAGAGATGCATTAAGTCTAACCCAACCCCAGTCAACATATAAGCATGGCATGTCATTAGACAACTGTGTTTATTAATTTCTAACAAATATAATGTTGCATACATTGTTAATTCAAAATATGATTTGGATTTCCATTTGAGTTATGATTTGCTAAACGACTCCAATAAAGTAATAAACCATAAAGTTATTATTAAACAAAATTCTCTAAACTCCAATGAATAAGTTACCTCAGTTTTGAATTCAAATTCTAAACCAAATTTGAATCCAAACAATGGAAAAGAAATGTAAAACAGAAAAAAGAAAAGAAGAAGTGGGCCTCGCAGCTAGCCGCTCGACCCAAGCTAGCCCATTGACCATCATCACGGCCGCCCCAGTCAAGACGCCTACAGAGTAGTAGCTTGGTCGGCCCAACTCGCGTAACAGCCCAGTTCATGCGCCAATGACGTGTTGCTCACCGTCGCCTTCTTCTTCTTCATCCGCAGCCCACCGCTCATTGGACCCGCATGTCACCGCAGACACCCGTCTGAGTGTCGTCTTCCTCACCCACGCCTCAACCGCCTATGCGACCGGCGCCCGACAGCGGTGGCAGGGCAGCCAGGGGTCACGCCCGGGGCATGGCCCTATCTCCTTGGCGCCGTACCCACACAACCCTTGCGCCACGCCTACACCACCGCACGTGAGCCATTGGATGCCACTAATCATGCCTCCACCCTCGATCACCGTCCGCCATTAGAGCTCGGAGCTTGGCTATAAAGCCACGGCCCTCGGTTGCCCTAGCGCTCTCATGTGCCCCGCCGCCACCTTGTGGCCGTCCACAGCACATCCTAGCCAAGAGAGAAGAGGGAGGAGAGGAAGAAGGGGGGGGGGAAGGAAATACCAGAGCCACTGCCTGGAGGAAGACCGGGAGATCACCGGAGCCGGAGTGGACGACACTGCACGACACGGCTTCCGGAGCTACACGGCCTCGACTCTTCACTGCACCGCTATCCTCTCGCCCTCAACACCTACGGTGAGCCTTCTGGCCTTTCCCTGCTCGCCGCCAGACCTTACCATGTTGGCCATGGCACTTCACATCATGAGCGCGTAGGCCAAGGCCATCTCCGCCACTGGGTACACACGCACGGCACACTCAAGCGCACACCGCGACCACCTCCGAGCCCTTGGACATTGTAGACCCCTCCAAGCCCCACAGACGCCAAGGCAGAGCACTCGCTCATCGCGCTCGCAACGCCACCGTCATGGCGTGGCCACCACCGGCCAGAGCACCAGACCACCGGCCAGAGCACTAGACCACCGGCCAGAGCACCACCACCGGCCAGAGCACCACCACCACCGGCCCGAGCACCAGACCACCGTGGCCAGGTCCGCTGGGAGCGCCTGGCGTCTCCTTGTCTCGCCCATCCTGTTCGCTGGAGCCACGGGTAACTCACGCGCACGCCGTGACCACCCCGCTGGAGCCTCGTAGTGCACCCGTGCGCCTCGCCGTTGTCACCATGTCGCCGTGGCCGCCAGGAAACCCCTACCGGCCTCATGAGAATTTGAGCCCCGCCTTGAGCACTGGACACCCTCGCCATGCTCCCATGGAACCGCTGAAGCCTTTACCCGCTTGGTAGAGAGACACTGGGGAAGCTCAGACAAGCGACTTCACCGTCGGCGGGCACCGCTGAACCACCAACCACCGTGGCCAGGTTCCTAGGGAGTCCTAGCCATCGCCCCGACACCACCATCGCAGTCGCCAAAGCCTGACAGTGCTTTTCCCCACGCCAATTGGGCGCTAGCATCTTCATGAAGCTCATGGTGATCTGTACGACTTGTGAAGCCGCCGTGGAAGAAACAGAGGAGGAGGGCGAGTTGAGCAGCAGTGACCTTGCACCCGGTGCACAAGAGCCGAGCCGAGGGAAATAATGGTGGACTTGGTCCACCAGGGACCCTGCCTTAGGTCCATGGACCAGCACCACCTGGTCCACCGTGAGCCACGCCCACGCCCGCGAGCTGTGGACGAAGCCCAGTAGAGGCCCACGCAATTCATATGACCTCAGAAAAATACGAAACCAGGACCAAAATTCATCTAAAATCGAGCTCTACGCAATGGACCCATGCTTGAGTGCATTTGGCTCTTTTGAATTTTCATTGCTTCTTTGTGCTATTCTATAGACATCGCTAACGCGACTATAATGCGGTTGTTTGTAGACTCGGAGGAGAACCGGACGGACGAGGATCGTGAGTACCGTGAGAAGTACGGAGATGACTACACTGAAGGTGCCACATCCCACCCAATCTCGTAGCACCTATTACGCATGGCTAATATAGAAATGCTAGTGCTTACTTTATTATCATGATCACATTATGGTAGGACTTGCATGGTAGTATGTTTTCTTGATGGCCTTTACCTTGTCGCAACCTTACCCCTGCTCACCCTGTTGATAGGCTAGTCACACGCTTGCTATTACATTTCATTGCTTATTACTTCTACTACGCTTACACTACATTGATGCGTGGTGGAAACTGGTGTTATCTGGACCATGGGGAGAGTGTTGCGCGTGTGACTTGGGTGCGTGGAGGGTGAGGGTTGTGTCGACCAAGTTGGAGTATACGACGAGCCTAGGGCAAGTCTTGCCGTGGGGTGCTACCTGGGCACCCCTGGAATGGATAGCTGTGGTGGGTAAATGGTATATGAGGTGGCCCTAGGTGTGATCCTGTGATGGGAGGAGCCTAGGGTGGAGGTGCTGTGGTGGCACGGTAAATGGAAACCCTGATGAAGACATTCTGGCTTGGTCATCCCTAAGGACTTACTAGTACTCAGATTCACCGGAAAGCCTTACGTACCACTCGCCCTATATGGTGCGGGACGGCCAGACTACTTGGTAGGATATTGCCACTACTGCTAGGTTGGTAGCAGACAGTGTAAGGAGGTACGGGGCGCGGAGGATTTCCCCCACACCCTTCTGAGACTTCATGGAGACCTTGTGGACCCGGCTCATGACTTACAGTTTTAGCCACCCCAGACTAGACTTGGGGTGTACCAGGGCTGAATGGTAGAGTGGCATTATCCTAGGCTAGCAAGCGGCCGGAATCAGCCCAGTTGACGACGGTCAGCAAGGAAGGCAGATCTTGTGGTTATGTAAAACCTCTGCAGAGTGTATGGTTGATCGATCGATACATATGCTGACTTATTGGCTATGGACCTTTCCTGGGTTTCGCTTAAACTAGATAGAGAGATGAGTCCTTCTTTTCTCCCCTTGGAATGAGAGTTCGGACGTTGCCAGGGGCTACGGGCCTTGAGACAGTGCCGAGAGGGAGTTGGCCTGTTGACTGAGCGATGGTATGGGTGTGGTATGGTGATGGTGTGGAGATGGTGGTATATTGATCCCAGGATCGAAACCTGGCTCGGGAATGGGAAATGGGGTGGAATGTTTGAGAACGGTGTTAAAACTTGACCCACTATTATTATGTACTTGATATGCTAATACATAGGAAACCCCAGCCTTATAGGTTCCTTTTGATTATATCCAACTTGCATCCAATTTCCACAAAGCAATGCTCATAGGGTTGGGAGTGGCCAGTACAAATCGTACTGATAAATTTTGGGCACACAGGTTCTGCTGAGGAGTATAGCTCTGAGGAGTTTGACGGTTGAGGGGTTCATTCCTATGCTCGAGTTTGGCGATCTTATCTTCAAGCTGTTCTGAATGAATGCTACTTTTGATTCCGCCAATGCGGCGATGTAATAATTTATGTATTCCGCACTATTTGTACTCTGATATTATCATGGTATGGATGTGATATTCGACTGGAATTTGGGTAATATGATCTACAACGGTCTTATTACACTTTGACTCTGTGGATTTCCCTTCACGGAAATCGGGGTTGTTTCAGTTGGTATCAGAGACATACTTGACCATAGGACAAAACCCTTAGAAATGGACGATAGAATAGGACGTGGACAGCCCTTCTTTCGGTTATATACCGACCCTGCATTTACTTTTATGCAAGGCTTATCTATTTATTGACCTGCTAACAGCTGTTCCTTAAAACATGCAGATGGCAACGAACGTCGAATGGCTGCCTCTAGGACCGCTACCTCTAGACCACGCCAAGCTTACCTTCGACCTATGTGAGCTCAGGGGTTTTGCACAGACCCTCTGTCGAGTTCTCGTCACATTAGGAGTCCCTAACGAGCTTGTCAAGGTCACCTATACCGAGAAGTCAACTCAGGGAGGAGGAATCGAAGGACCAGTTGTCACCTCAGTCGAGTTCCTAGCTAGCACCACCTTACCGACTATCCCAGCTTGCACCGAGTTGACTATAGAGGACACAGTTGAGGAGGGACTGCGAGCTGTCTCACACAAGGCACTTCGCAGAGTGATGAGGGATCACTACGAGCACCTGAAGACGACAGAGTTCTATCTACTTCCCTAGGCCCTCGACCTCAGCCTTACCCCTAGTGAGCAGAGTTTCGTAACCGGCAGAGTTATCCTTATAGAGGAGGACAGATGCCTTCGTGTCTCGGCTATCCACCTACTAGAGCAGGATAGGTACGTGACCCAGCTTGAGCAGAAGAGACGTCAGGACCGGGCTCTTCTGTGGGAGTGCCAAGAGCGAGACTCGCAGGGAGCACAGGAGCGAGCTAGTCTGCTCGAGGCAGTTGCCAAGCTACAGGACGAGATCAACCGTCGTGAGGAAGTCCACAGAGCCGAGGTCGCTGACTTACAGGACAAAGCAGCCGACCTAGGCAACAGGAACTGCTACCTCGACAGCAAGGTCTTGGAGTTGTAGAGGGAGTTGGACGACGAAAAGGCCGAGTTCAACCGCAGAGGAGACAGAGAGAGGTCTAAGGGGATTGATATGCTGAAAATCCAATCTCGGAACAAGACCTTGACCCAGGAGCTAGAGGAGTTCAGGAAGAAGGCCGTTCGCAACTAGGGTCACCTGATCGAGGCACTCAGGCAGACCGAGTACCTATAGGACAAGTGTGAGAGGACTTGGCAGGCTTGGCAGAAGTCTGACAAGAAGCGCCTTAGGGAGATGAAGGGTATGTGGGATCAGCTACCCAAGAAGATTCGCAGCAAGACGAAGCCGAGGATAGAGGAGTTTGAGTTAGCATCGACTCGCCTCAACCTAGATGCCTGCCCTACCCTACCTGGAGCCAAGCCTACTTAGGAGCTCGCCGAGGCCTTGAAGTATGTGTCCTGACTTCACAAGTCTGATGAGGAGATCGAGATCGAGAACAGTCGTATCCCAGCTGTGGTGTACGAGTTAGAGTAGATGACCCTGCGTGGCCATGAGATATGTCACTAGCTTCCATGAGTTGTACCCCGTGATGTACCCCTTATGAGAGGTATTATGAGACGTTATGCGTAGTACAATTCTTGCACGTCTTCAAGTGTAGCTACTAGAGATGATGCTATGTAATAAAACCCATGTAATGAATGTTTTTGATCTTATTGCATCTTATGGATCTTATTGCTTCTTTGTAATGAGTGTTGGATAGTACAAATGTTTTTCTTTAAATCATCAAAATCATGTAATCATATTGAATTATAAGCACTTATGGCACAAGCACTAAAATTCCTATGATCCGTGTTGCAGATGCTGAACCGCCGATCTAATCGCCTAATGAACCGTGGACGTGTGCCCACCCCTGAACCAGTCGAACCAAATGGGGGTCGTGGTGGCAACAACCGTGGCCGTGGCCATGGTCGTGGACACAGAGGGATACCCTTCAACCTGGAGAATACCCCGCCGCCTGCTGAGGAGAACATTCCGCCACCACCACCACCGAACCTGGCAGAAGTGATGGCACAGCAGACCCAGCTTCTTGCAGCCCTTGTTGAAGGAGCAAACCGTCGCCAGGGAGGTCAGCAAAATGACTTCCAAAGGAAGCTGGAAGGATTTCTAAATCTAAGGCCACCTACCTATGATGGCACCGATTCTGACCCGCTTGTAGCCGATGACTGGCTCAAGGAGATGGAGAAGAAGCTTGACCTCACCACTTTCACCGACGATGAGTGTGTTGGAGCTGCCGCACACCAGCTCATAGGTGCAGCACGCGCCTGGTGGGACAGTTTCAATGATTCCCATGAGGACCCTACCAATATCTCGTGGGATGAGTTCGCCGAAGCATTCACTGAGTATCACATTCCCAAGGGTATCATGGAGGCCAAAGCTGAGAAGTTCCGCAACATCAAGATGGGAAAGGACAAGGTGACTGAGTACACTACTCGTTTCACCAACCTTCTGCGCTGTGCACCTTCCTATGTTGTGAACTCTGAGAAGGAGAAGCTGTACTATTACCGAAAGGGACTTAACCCGCACATCAAGCTGAAGTTTGGCGGTATTGAGAGTAACACACTGCGTGCTCTAGTGGATCACTGCATCTAGATTGAGAAGGATCATGTTGAGGCTGGAGAGGAGTACAAGGAGAGGAAGCGTAAGCTTGAGGAGTCTTTCCGTGGACGTGACCGCAAGAGGTTCCGCAGAGATGCACCATCCAGGGAACGCTCTCGCCACAACAGGGATGACAACCCTGGATCGAGTAAGGGAAGTGGAGGCTACACCACCAAATACACCCGCCCTGCTCAGGATCGTTACACCAGGGACCATTATGCTCAGGACCGCAACACTCAGGACCGTTTCAACCGTTTTCGCTCAGCGAATGAACGCCCAGCACAGAACCGCTCCGCACCAGGCACTGGAAACTGGAAGGCACCGCACCAACCCCTACAGGCGGTGCGCCTTTCACCTGCTTTGCTTGTGGCCAACCAGGTCACAAAGCTGCTGAATGCCCTCAGAACTCAGCTGCTCAGAAGTCTCAGTTCAAGGGATCTGCTACTCGTGGACGTCTCAACCATTTGGACGTCGAGGAAACACAGACTGCCCCTGATGTTGTGTATGGTATGTTTTTAGTTAATGGCAATACTGCATCAGTTCTATTTGATTCTAGAGCAACTTGTTTATACATATCATCCAAGTTTGCACGAGAGCATGACCTGCCTGTAACCCCATGTGAAAAGCCTATCATCACCAGCTCACCTTTAGGAGACCTAAAATGCACCCACATCTGTAAGGGAGTGAGTCTTACCATTGAGGATCTTGCCTTTAAAGCCAACCTAACCCTGTTACCTTCCACTAACCTAGATGTCATCTTAGGCATGGACTGGTTAACCATTCACCGAGGTATCATATCATGTTCACCTAGATACGTCCAAGTGAACCACCCATCGGACCAAGTCATTAGATGTGAACCCCAGTCTGCAAAGTCCACCTCTATCCTATGTGCCCTTAAAGCAAGTTCAGAATCACAAGAAGAGGAAAAGACAGTTCATGATGTGCCTGTGGTCAGAGACTATCCTGATGTATTCCCTGAAGAATTACCAGGTATGCCACCAGATCGTGATGTAGAGTTCATCGTTGATCTTTTGCCGGGAACAGGACCCATTGCCAAGAGACCCTATCGCATGTCAGTCGATGAACTGGCCGAGCTCAAGAAACAGCTTGATGAGCTCATCTCGAAGGGGTATATCAGACCCAGTGCTTCACCCTGGGGATCCCCTGTTCTGTTTGTTAAGAAGAAGGATGGCTCAATGAGAATGTGCATTGATTACCGGAACTTGAACGCAGTCACCATCAAGAACAAGTATCCCTTGCCAAGGATTGATGATTTGCTTGATCAGCTTAGAGGTGCCAAGTATTTCTCCAAGATTGATCTCAGATCTGGATATCATCAGATGAAGATTCAAGAGAGTGACATACTGAAGACAGCTTTCGTGACTAGGTATGGACAGTTTGAGTTCACTGTGGTATCCTTTGGACTCACGAATGCACCTGCATACTTCATGAACATGATGAATAAGGTTTTCATGGATGATCTGGATAAGTTCGTGGTAGTATTCATTGATGACATCCTTGTCTATTCATCCACCGCTGAAGAACACGAACATCATCTGAGAACTGTACTTGAGAAACTAGCCCAACATCAGCTCTACGCAAAGTTCAGCAAATGTGAGTTTTGGCTATAGGAAGTTGCCTTCCTAGGCCATGTACTATCAGCTGAAGGTGTTGCAGTTGACCCAGCTAAGATTGAGGCTGTGAAAGAATGGGAACAACCCCGTAATGTGACAGAAGTCAGAAGTTTCTTGGGATTGGCTGGATATTACCGCCGATTCATCGAAAACTTCTCCAAGATAGCTCGTCCAATGACCAACCTTCTGAAGAAGACTAAGGAGTTTGAATGGACGCCCGAGTGCGAACAAGACTTCCAGGAATTGAAACGGAAGCTTACCACAACCCCTGTGTTGGCATTGCCTGATATCAGCAAAGACTTCGTGGTCTATTGTGATGCATCCCGTCAAGGACTTGGTTGTGTATTGATGCAAGATGGAAGACTGATAACTTATGCTTCCCGACAGCTGAAAGAACACGAGAACCGTTATCCAACTCATGATCTTGAGTTAGCAGCTGTTGTGCATGCCTTGAAGATCTGGAGGCACTACTTGATAGGCAACAAGTGTGATATCTACACCGATCACAAGAGCTTGAAGTACTTTTTCACTCAAGAAGATCTGAATATGAGGCAACGCCGATGGCTAGAGTTGATCAAGGACTACGACCTGGAAATTCATTATCATCTGAGAAAAGCTAATGTAGTCGCAGATGCTCTCAGTCGTAAGAGTTACTGTCACACTTTGATCACTGAATCCATACCACCAGAGCTCAAGGAAGAGATTGATGATTTCCAACTGGAGATACTACCGCATGGCTTATTGAATGGGCTCCGCATACAGTATGATCTCATAGATCGCATCTGTCAAGCTCAGAAAAATTGTGAGGAGATTGAATATCTCCATGGTCTGATGAAACTAGGCTACAAGACCAACCACCATGAAGATGAACAAGGGACCATCTGGTTCAAAGATAGAATCTGTGTACCTTCTAATCTAGCCCTACGAGAGGAAATTCTATCAAAAGCCCATGACTCTAAGTACTGTATTCACCCTGGAGGTTCAAAGATGTATCAAGACTTGAAGAAACACTTTTGGTGGAAAGGTATGAAGACAGACATTGCAGGACATGTGGCACGATGTGATACCTGTAATAGAGTCAAGGCTGAACACCAAAGGCCTGCAAGATTGCTAAAGCCTATTGACGTTCCCGAGTGGAAATGGGAGAGTATATCCATGGATTTCATAGTTGGATTGCCCCGTTCATAGAAAGACAATGATTCCATCTGGGTGATTGTTGATCGTTTGACCAAGATTGCTCACTTTGTACTAGTGAAGACCAAGACCAATGCAGAAAAATTAGCAGATCTATATATTGAGCATATTCTCAGACTGCATGGAGCTCCCTCCAGTATTGTATCTGATCGTGGTCCTCAGTTTGTGTCCCGATTCTGGGAAGCTCTGCACAAGTCTATTGGAACCAAACTTGATTTCAGTACCGCTTACCACCCACAGACAGATGGACAGACAGAGCGAGTAAATCAGATCTTAGAATACATGCTTCACGCTAGTGTACTGAATTATGGCTCTGATTGGGAGAAATGCTTACCCTATGCAGAGTTCTCTTACAACAACAGCTACCAAGCCAGTATCAAGATGTCGCCATTTGAAGCTCTATATGGCAGACCTTGTAAGACACCGTTGATGTGGTCCCAACCGGGAGAAAGATCGTTCTTTGATTCCGCTAAGATTCAAGATGCAGAAGAAGGAGTTGCTCAAGTGAGGGAGAATCTGAGAATTGCTCAAAGTCGATACAAGAGCTATGCTGATAAAAGGAGAAGAGAACTTGAGTTCAATGTGGGAGACTTCGTCTATCTCAAGGTATCTCCGCTACGTGGGACTGTCATATTCCATGTGAAAGGCAAGCTTGCCCCTAGGTTTGTTGGCCCATACAAGATTTGCAAGAGAATTGGAAAGCTCGCCTACAAACTTGAGTTACCTGAGGAATTGACGGGTGTACATCCCGTATTTTATGTATCCCAGCTACGCAAATGTTTGAGAGTGCCCGATGAAGTAATCCCGACTGATACACTTGACATTCAAGATACACTTGAGTATAGAGAACATCCTATCAGAATTTTGGGTAGAGATACCAAAGAAACCTGAAGCAAGACTATTCCTATGTGCAAGGTCCAATGGAGTAATCACATTGAGAGAGAAGCAACATGGGAGAAAGAGTCGGACCTCCGGCTGCAATATCCTTACCTCTTGAAGAGTACGTTACGCTTTAATCTCGGGGACGAGATTTTATTAAGGGGGTAGGACTGTAACAACCCAAAAATCCATACACCAAAAATCACAACTACAATTTTTTTTTCTCAAGAATCCCATGTGATGATGAGTGTCATGTATAGAAACCCAACCTAAGAGATGCATTAAGTCTAACCCAACCCCAGTCAACATATAAGCATGGCATGTCATTAGACAACTGTGTTTATTAATTTCTAACAAATATAATGTTGCATACATTGTTAATTCAAAATGTGATTTGGATTTCCATTTGAGTTATGATTTGCTAAACGACTCCAATAAAGTAATAAACCATAAAGTTATTATTAAACAAAATTCTCTAAACTCCAATGAATAAGTTACCTCAGTTTTGAATTCAAATTCTAAACCAAATTTGAATCCAAACAATGGAAAAGAAATGTAAAATAAAAAAAAGAAAAGAAGAAGTGGGCCTCATGACCACCGCTTCGGCCATTAAGCTAGCCAAACCTAGCCACCCCATCATGCCGCCTCAAATGTGGCCAAGAGAGCGGCCGACCGGCCCAACTCACGTGCAACAGCCCAGCTCGCGGCCCAGCGTGTTGCTCACCCGTGCGCCCTTCTTCTTCGTCCGCAGCCGCTGCCCGCTGGACCCCGCGTGTCAGTCGCACACCCATCTACAGTGTCGTCTTCCTCGCCCACGCCTCAACTGCCTTTGCGACCGGCGCCCGACAGCGGTGGCAGGGCGAGCTAGGGGTCACGCCCGGGGCATGGCCCTGTCTCCTTGGCGCCACACCCACGCAACCCTTGCGCCGCGCCTACGCCACCGCACGTGAGCCATTAGATGCCACTGATCACGCCTCCACCGCTCGATCGCCGTCCGCCATTGGAGCTCGGAGCTCGGCTATAAAGCCACGGCCCTCGGTTGCCCTAGCGCTCTCCTGTGCCCCGCCGCCACCTTGTGGCCATCCACAGCACATCCTAGCCAAGAGAGAAGAGGGAGGAGAGGAACAAGGGGGGGGGAAAGGAAATACCAGAGCCGCTACCGGGAGGAAGACCGGGAGATCACCGGAGCCGGAGCGGACGACACTGCACGGCACGGCTTCCGGAGCTACACGGCCTCGACTCTTCACTACACCGCTATCCTCTCGCCCTCAACACCTACGGTGAGCCTTCTGGCCTCTCCCTGCTCACCGCCAGACCTTACCGTGTCGGCCATGGCGTTTCACATCGTGAGCGCGTAGGCCAAGGCCATCTCCACCACTGGGTACACACGCACGGCACACTCACGCGCATACCGCGACCACCTCCGAGCCCTTGGACGTTGTAGACCCCTCCAAGCCCCACGGACGCCAAGGCAGAGCACTCGCTCATCGCGCTCGCAACGCCGCCATCGTGGCATGGCCACCACCGCCGAGCACCAGACCACTGGCGAGCACCAGACCACCGTGGCCAGGTCCGCTGGGAGCGCCTGGCGTCTCCTTGTCTCGCCCATCCTATTCGCTGGAGCCACGGGTAACTCACGCGCACGCCGTGACCACCCCGCTGGAGCCCCGTAGTGCACCCGTGCGCCTCGCCGTCGTCACCATGTCGCTGTGGCCACCGGGAAACCCCTACCAGCCTCATGAGAATCTGAGCCCCGCCTTGAGCACTGGACGCCCTCGCCATGCTCCCACGGAACCGCTGAAGCCTTTACCCGCCCAGCCGAGACACCAGGAAGCCTGCACAGGCGACTTCACCATCGGCGGGCACCGCCGAACCGCCAACCACCATGGCCAGGGTCCTAGGGAGTCCTAGCCATCGCCCCGACACCACCATCACAGTCGCCAAAGCCTGACAGTGCTTTTCCCCACGCCAATTGGGCGCTAGCACTGCTGCGGAAGCTCACCGGTGAGTACGTCGCCGGCGGAAGCGTGCCGTGGAAGAAACAGAGGAGGAGGGGCGAGTTGAGCAGCGCAGCCTTGCACCCGGTGCACAAGAGCCGAGCCGAGGGAAATAACGGTGGACTTGGTCCACCAGGGACCCTGCCTTAGGTCCATGGACCAGCACCACCTAGTCCACCGTGAGCCACGCCCATGCCCGCGAGCTGTGGACGAAGCCCAGTAGAGGCCCACGGCGTGATGTGGCAACGCCACAGCTTGCCACATGTCCGGCCCGGCCCGGCCCAGCCGGCCCAACCCAAGGGCCGCCGGAGCCCTTTTGAGACCCAGTCCGTGTTGTCCGTTAAACTGGTCAACGTTGACCGTTGACCTGGCCCCACATGTTAGTGGCACAGACACTCTGGACCCACACGTCAGATGGTGACATCATGCTGACGTCAGCTGGACCCCCACCTGTCAGCTCGGAACCATGATGCTGACGTCAGCAAGCCACGTGGACCAACCCCAGCATGACACGTGTCAGCCCCGGATTAATTCAGCCTTTTTCATTTTTAGAAATGGATTAAATCTTCAGAAATTCATAACTAATTTATATGACCTCAGAAAAATACGAAACCAGGACCAAAATTCATCTAAAATCGAGCTCTATGCAATGGACCCATGCTTGAGTGCATTTGCCTATTTTGAATTTTCATTGCTTCTTTGTGCTATTCTATAGACGTCGCTAACGCGACTATAATGCGGTCGTTTGCAGACTCAGAGGAGAACCGGACGGACGAGGATCGTGAGTACCGTGAGGAGTACGGAGACGACTACACTGAAGGTGCTATATCCCACCCAATCTCGTAGCACCTATTACGCATGGCTAATATAGAAATGCTAGTGCTTACTTTATTGTCATGATCACATTATGGTAGGACTTGCATGGTGGTATGTTTTCTTGATGGCCTTTACCTTAACGCAACCTTACCCCTGCTCACCCTGCTGATAGGCTAGTCACACGCTTGCTATTACATTTCATCGCTTATTACTTCTACTACGCTTGCACTACATTGATGCGTGGTGGACACTGGTGTTATCTGGACCATGGGGAGAGTGCTGCGTGTGTGACTTGGGTGCGTGGAGGGTGAGGGTTGTGTCGACCAAGTTGGAGTATACGACGAGCCTAGGGCAAGTCTTGCCGTGGGGTGCTACCTGGGCACCCCTGGAATGGATACCTGTGGTGGGTAAATGGTATATGAGGTGGCCCTGGGTGTGATCCTGTGATGGGAGGAGCCTAGGGTGGAGGTGCTGTGGTGGCACGGTAAATGGAAATCCTGATGAAGACATTCTGGCTTGGTCATCCCTAAGGACTTACTAGTACTCAGATTCACCGGAAAGCCTTACGTACCACTCGCCCTATATGGTGCGGGACGGCCGGACTACTTGGTAGGATATTACCACTACTGCTAGGTTGGTAGCGGACAGTGTAAGGAGGTACGGGGCGCGGAGGATTTCCCCCACACCCTTCCGAAACTTCATGGAGACCTTGTGGACCCAGCTCATGACTCACAGTTTCAGCCACCCCAGACTAGACTTGGGGTGTACCAGGGCTGAATGGTAGAGTGACATTATCCTAGGCTAGCAAGCGGCCGGAATCAGCCCAGTTCACGACGGTCAGCAAGGAAGGCGGATCTTGTGGTTATGTAAAACCTCTGTAGAGTGTATGGTTGATCGATCGATACATATGCCGACTTATCGGCTATGGACCTTTCCTGGGTTTCGCTTAAACTAGATAGAGAGATGAGTCCTTCTTTTCTCCCCTTGGAATGAGAGTTCGGACGTAGTCAGGGGCTACGGGCCTTGAGACAGTGCCGAGAGGGAGTTGGCCTGTCGACTGAGCGATGGTATAGGTGTGGTATGGTGATGGTGTGGAAATGGTGGTATATCGATCCTAGGATCGAAACCTGGCTCGGGAATGGGAAATGGGGTGGAATGTTTGAGAACGGTGTTAAAACTTGATCAACTATTATTATGTACTTGATATGTTAATACATAGTAAACTCCAGCCTTATAGGTTCCTTTTGATTATATCCAACTTGCATCCAATTTCCACAAAGCAATGCTCATAGGGTTGGGAGTGGCCAGTACAAATCGTAGTGATAAATTTTGGGCACACAGGTTCTGCTGAGGAGTATAGCTCCGAGGAGTTTGACGGTTAAGGGGTTTGTTCCTACGCTCGAGTTTGGTGATCTTATTTTCAAGCTGTTCTGAATGAATACTACTTTTGATTCCGCCAATGCGGCGATGTAATAATTTATGTATTCCACACTATTTGTACTCTGATATTATCGTGGTATGGATGTGATATTCGACTGGAATTTGAGTAATATGATCTACAACGGTCTTATTACACTTCGACTCTGTAGATTTACTTTCGCGGAAATCGAGGTTGTTTAAGTAATCCCCTTGCACCAATCCATGATTTCCTGCTCCTTCCACTCTTCTTCCTTTGTATCCTTCTCCTTGGTTCCTCGAGCCCCTCTGTAACTGCCAGCGCAGATCTTGCTCATGAGCATAATCGGCTCCCAGGAGATCATCCTCGTCCATCCAATCATCCTACCTCCTCTTCGTCGCTTGATTTGGATCTCTCTCTGCCACCCCTCGAAACTGCGTGAGCAAATGAGTGTTGAAGCGGCGCTGGGTGAGGAAAGGATCTGACCCGTCTAGCAAGCTGGCCAAAATGTTTAACCTCATCTAGACGGGCCGGGTAGTGGATATCTAGCGAAATCGCCCCTTTGGGTATCCAATACCATCCTGGATTAGACCCAGACCCACATGGAATCCAGGAGTGGTCGTAGCGAATATCCATTTTCTCATCTTCTTCCTCCCGCCCTTCCTGCTGGGTCAAACCTTCGTGATGGTTTCTGGCGCAACCCCATTGGACATGCATCATCCTTCCCATTGATGATTCCAATTGGCGGCAAGTTTCATCATGTTGCTTCAGCGAATCATCCTCAGGAGAGAACAGATGCTGACGCAACTCCTTCGCAAGCTGTAATCGCGCCCGCTGTTTGCCCCCTTCGGTCGCCGGTTGATACCCCGACCTCCCATGGTCGTTTGAGATCACCGGAGCCAAAGTAAGGCGATGATTCGCACCCCTCTTCGCCAGAAGCGACCCCAACTGCAGCCAACCGGCGTCCGAACACGAACTAGCGCCCCCACGGTTGGAACATCAGAACCGATGACCCGCGGATGCTCCACCCCATTGGAGATCCTCTGTCCGCTACCCTCCCCCGGTCGCCCCCATGCAACCTCACTCCCCTGCTCCTTCGTGACGGCGAGGTCGATCCCCTTCCCCAATCCCTCGGCAGAGTGGAAAACAGGGATGCTCACCTCACGGGCGAAAAGCTCATCTGCCTTCAATCCTCGATGCGGGCCCCGAAAGGTTGTCAGATCGCCACCTTTTGGGCCGCTCCAGGAGAGAAGGGAGGTGTGCGTCCTCCTTCCTCGCCCCCCTCGCCGCCGGCGAGGCAGGGGAGGCGGACGGACGGAGGGGTGGTCACCTGTTGCCTCTCCGACTCGCTTATTTTGGGCCTGATTCTTCTCTACTGAATTTTTTCTTTTAAGATAAGGATCTCCTGTGTTTCATTTTTGTGTTGGTTGTTTCATTGTGGCCTCATGGTGGGCTTATTTGGACCCGCAGTGTGATCCAAAATGCTGTACGGCCCGTCCCAAAATGTGATCCGTGTCTACACTGCATCCGGCCCAAAATGCTGCATGGCTCGCTGCTGCTCTGCCGCGTGCATGTCGATGCACCCGTAGCTGGGCCTGGGCTAATTACTGCTACTAGAAATCCGACGTTTTTTTTTTGACAAACATAGTAATCCGACGTTAATTGGCACTCATTCGTATACGTGCTATTCGACATGAACTGTATTCAAATTGAAAATTCGTTCGTTTTTTGTTCATTGTATTGGATTTTAGACATGTATATAAAACTTAAACTCTCGGCAACAGTCAAATTTCAAATCAAACGAAAATCATGTTGGGATTCTCTGGTCCACGACATGTGGGCTTTCAATCATGCATGTGCTTTCTGATTTTCGTTACTGTTTTTTTTCAGTCATTTTTCAATGTCTTTTCAAGTAGAAACTCACTATGATTCTGAGTGTATGCTGGACCTTTGAGCTCCTTCACCTTGCTGATGTTTCAAATCCCATTATAGTGCAAAAAAGATTGAAAATGACTCTGAAAAATAGCCAATTATTAACAACAAACAGGCGACTCCCGTTAAGATAGTAGATTTCGAGTACTAATGGGCCTCCGTTTCCCCTTCGAGGCCCATACTATGACAAGTGCTGTTTTGTTAGCAAACACAAAGCTGTAGCTGTAGTGACTAGTAGTGAAACATACACAATCAGTGTCTCTCTCTCTAAAAAAAAACATAGACAAAACGTACAATCAGTGAAGAATATATAGTGCTCTGTTATTTCCCGTAATATTTACGGTAAAATCAAACATCACTTAACAGCTGCTCAACTGTTGTGTTTCTCAGAGGCCACAAACACTAGACTCAAATCAGACCCAGGAATTGCAAAGTTTTTCCTGTCACAAACTTGCATTGGAACCATCCATGCGAGATCGATCGACGAGCAGCGACCTGAAAACATGTGCAGCAAGATCTGATGTAATCATGTAAAGCAGCCAAGGCCTGGTTTAGTTGCCCAAAGTTGGGAGTTTGAAAGTTAGGAGTTTTCTGTAGCATTTCGTTTGTATTTGTGAATTATTGTTTAAACATTGACTAATTAGGCTCAAAAGATTCGTTTCACAAAGTTAAAGCAAAATGTGTAATTAGTTATTTTTTTACCTGCATTTAATACTCTATATATATATATATATAAAGATTTGATGTGATGAGAAATCTTACACTTTTTGCTTTTTGGAGGTCCAAACTTGGTGCAACTAAACAAGGTCCCAAGCTTTAGAGTGATGGCATGCGTGATGCATGCATGGCAGATTGCATCTTTTTCTTCTGTGTTAGTAATAAGAGGAATAAATAATTGCCGGCCGATCGATGATGATGCTGGCCGGGGTGACTTGTCTTGTCCCTATGCCCCTTGCCGACATCTCATATCCCCGGGCCCTCTTTTATTTGTCCACCACATGCTGTTGTTAAACAAACAATGCAACACAGATGATGCTTTTAAGATGATTTCAAGCAACACTCGTGTATTACAATTAGTAAAGTAAATTGTTGTTTTTGTGATTTGTTATTTGTTATTTATCTTTTTGTCATAACATATCAAATTTGTGTCCTTGTCTAACTATAGAAAAATAATAATTGTCATTTTTTAAATTGTCTATGTGTCAACACATATCAAATTTTGTCAGGTTTGTGGTTTTATCTAACTTGTTTTTTCTTCTCGGAACCGAAAATTGCATATTGTATCTACATAAA